>JAXQQM020079717.1:0-25525 GCA_034641835.2 Pinus albicaulis
TTTGCCCTTGTTCACACCCATAAGTGTAAAATCCAGCTACTTTTTATGATCCCCTTTCACATTATAAGGGTATTTTATTGAAACAACCCTAATTTTCCTTTGTTCACATTAGGCATTGATTTATTTTGATGTTTTTAGGAGTTTACATGTTCTCCTTCACATTTTATTCATTAATTAAGAAAATCAACACAAAATTAAATATTCCTATTAGCTTGGGCTAATTAGGAATATTACAAATGGTCCTCCAATGTGTGAGATAGGGATTTTAGGGACAGTCACAGATTGTGGGGACGGTGAAAAAATGTTGTGTAACAGATGCCAACTTTTTGTGTAGGTAAATCCCTTATGTGGACAGAGGCGATCGCTCTAGCCCTAGGGTGGGTCTAGCAGCAAGAGGACATGCTTATGCGTTGATTCCTAGTTAATGAATGAAATGAGTTGAGATAGATATCCTATTTTAGATCCAACGCGATAATCATAGCTGTGGCAACAGTCTCCTGATCTTCATCCTGATGCGTCGCGATCCTTGAACAATAGTACTCGAGTGCCTACACAAAGATCACAGGATAATAGTGACATACAAGACAATATTTGAATTCATAGCTAGCTAATTAGTCAAGGAGAATTAAACATATTTTGAAAGATAAGTCACATCAACATAAGACAGGAACAAAAAACATTAGTCATGTATTCAATTAAGAGAAAGAAAGAGATTACAACTGGAGCCTTGACATCACAGCCTCCTTCAACAGGTCCAGTCAGAATACGTCTCGAGAATTTATCAAGGGATTTTGACATGGTGAGGAAATCAGCCTAGGCTCTCTCTCGATAAAGGTCTCTCTCTACTCTCTCACACCAGCTATATCAGACTGTTTCAGCTGTTCTCCAAAATGTTCAACAATTCCTATTCATCTAGGTGCATATATGTGAGAGATGTGTATTTATAGAAGGAGAGGAGGAGGTTGGGATCCATCATATGGTGGAAGGGAGGCCTTATCCTTTATTAGGTTGCTCGAAAAGGAGGACACGAGAAGCCAAAGGAAGGTGCTTAACATTATTTAGTCGAACAAACCAAGTTGACTCACTCACGAAGTAGTTAACAATGGAAACTTTGCTCCTATATTTAAAAAAATTTCCAAAAATAGCTCGATGCGGGCAGTCCACTGAGACAGAGTGCCAATGGGCGGGGGGGCCAGTTCTAATTTCCTTTATCGGTGTGAAGCCATAACTGCCTGCCAGCGCCAACCCAAAATCATGTGTTTTTAATGGTATGTTCCAGGAATATTCAATAGAGGAAATGTTCTTCTCATGGAAAGGGATGCAATTACACTTTTTGCAGGGCATGACAGTTCATATAAGTCACATAAATGGTCCTCAATGTGCGGGATGATGGGGATTGCGGGGACGGTGACAAAATCTTTGTGTAACGAGTCTAAGGCATGAGGTACAAGAGAGAGGGAGGAGTGAAATTCTTTATAGAAGACGCGTTCCGACCAAACATTTGATTGGAAGACTGTGAGTACAAATGAAACTAATATCCACGATGCATGAACATGTGTTGTAGGCACAACCCATCCATAATAGAGTACATATAGTAGGATCCAGAAATTATAGGTTTGCCCATCCGATGTCAAGAGGTCAAAAAATATATAGGGTATGGTTGCATCCATCAATCAGAAGAGTCATGCATATAGTCATGATAAACCAAAATATCCAATAGCTTGGATCTTGTGGAAAAACCTTTGAGATCTTCGCTCCATCCCAACTTTGAGTTCTCAGATGTCTATTTCATAACTGGACTATCGCAGAGGGGGTCAGTACTAATATTGACTGGCACTTGGCCTTCAATGGAGAACATGAGTATGGTTATTGATAGGGTGTTTTGAGGGGCAAGGAAAGGATCGGGAAGTGGAAAAGTGGATATCCAAACTATTCCATATTTGGAACTAAGGGTAGTGTTGCACACCATCACACGAGCTGTAGGATCGCAGGCTCCGCATGAGGCCACAAAAACACAACTACTTCTTGCTATAGATTGCATAGCACTGACCCTCTGTAACTAGGAAGAGTCAGTAATAATCAACAGGAAGCATTAACTGACGAAATGCAATAAAACCAAGCTGAAGCAATTTGGCTACAGGTCCATATTGGTATCATTCATCTTGGAACGATTACCAATCTTCCAGCATCAGGAGGTAATAGTTTCGACACCACCAGCCTAGGAGCCATGGATGGTCCATTGGGAAGCTTTGATACCAAGGTCAGGGGGCAGTCAACAGATGTCCTCGAGACCAAAGTTCTTTGAGTGGCTCTGCCGATAGCTGATTTTAGTGGAGGACTGGCCCTACTATAGCATGGATTTCACTGGTGATGCAGATCTCCCACTCCTAGAAGGAGAGGATTGGGATGAAGTATTGGGTAAGACTCATTTTTTATTTTGATGAGTATTATAATTTTTTTGTTATGCATGTTCTGACATTAATCCACGTAACTGCAGATATCGGCCCAGAAAGACCTACAGGTATGTCCCCGATAGCGCGTCGGATTCCTCGCGACCTTGATATAGCCCATCATGGTGAGGGAGGTGAGGAGGAGGAAATCATATGCAACTTGGAGGGAATCTCCTGCGAGTCCCAGACTATGCACAATTGGATGATGTTCCTCACACGTACCAGAGACACATTGCAAAGGTGTCAAAACATCTTCACCACTTGTTGAGGCAGCTTGTACAGGTGGTGACATGCTATCATGAGCGTCACGCCGAATAGACAACTAGGTTGTATTTCTGCATATTTTTTGAGAGACATAATGTATCAGGATGTAACTGAAACACACATATTTTTTGAACTTATGATGCACATGGATGCAAACACTCGACATATATATATATATATACATCTATTTTCTGTATGGATCCACATCGTAACTTGATGATTTTTTTCAAATTACACAAATGTCTATCTAATACATTGTTAGCTAATGTATCAGTTAATGCATTTATTCGTTTAGGAATATGTTGATATGTAATGTAATAAAAATTTCTTTCTAGTAAACAAACACACAAATACAACTTTAAGATTCGAGGTTAAGGAGTAACAGTCACCCACATAATAAGCGACGATCCAATAGGCAGGAAAACACTCGCAAAGGACATAAAGACAAAAGGGTTCATTTTTACGCAAGCTTGAAACAAGAGTAAAATATGCTTGAGACCGGTTTCATTTTTACAAAATCTTGAAACACATATAGACTATGCTTTAGACTGATTTCATTTTTACACAAGCTCAAAACAAGATAAACTATGCTTGAAGAGTGGGCATGCCCCCAGCATGGTGACTCAATTCTAGGTACATGCCCCCCAAGCTTCAGTCCATCTGCAATTAATGAAAAGAAGATGGAGTGAAGGTTGAAATTATGAGATCAAAGAAATACTCGACTGGGATCTTACGAGATCTTATCAAAGATTTGAATTGAATAGGAACATGTTTCAATGTTTTAATGAGGTTGACACTTTAAAAGAACTATCCTCAAGACCTAATTCATTTTTTAACGAGGTTGACATAGAAGAAGAACTATCCTTATACAATTTGTTTCATTTTTAAGAAGCTTGATACAAGGAAACAAACTATTCTCTACACGACCTTGTTTCATTTTTTAGGGAGCTTGACACAAGAAAACGAACTCTGCTCCACATGAGGTTTCATCATGATGAATAAGAGGTCATGTATTCCAAGAGGTTCGCATTTGATGGGAGAACAACATCTTGGAAATCATGATCGAATGCCCTTGGTAGATGGCACGTGACGACATAATCACTGGATGAGGGAAATGAACAAGTGGCCACATAATTAACCTATGGCAGGGAAGATACAATAGAAATATAAATATCTGGAAGAGACGATGGTGGGCTAGCTGCCACATCAAGACCAAAGAATGAAAGCTGATCAATGGTCACGATTCGACCTTTGTGTGGAAAATAGATCACACGAAAGAGGGAGGAGACAAGCATTCCCATGGTATAAGCATAGTCGCGTCCCAGGAGTAAATTGAAATCCAAGGGGCCTGGAACAACCATCATGTCTATATAGTTGGTTTTACCTCCCAAAGTAATAGGCAACTTCAGGAGGATTCCTAACGATTGACTGGTCCCTCTATTAAAAGCCAACAGATTCTATGTAACAGGAATAAGCGATGGAGAACCAAAAGCTTCCCAAGTAATGGAAGACATAACAATAACAGATGTACCTTCGTCTCTAATGGATGGTGTTGGATATGACCACATGGTAGACTTGTACCGTGATCTCAAAGGGAACACAAGATGGAAGGCAATATCCTACAAATCTACTCCAATCGAAGGAAGCGACCAAACTACTCAGAGGGGGTACCATAGAAATGAGATGGTTGTCCCCTAGTGTTACTAGAGCAAGAGGAGCATCCTCCTAGACCATAGAAATGGGGACAAGAAGAGCAACCTCTTGAGTCACAAGGATGGGAGGATATTTGTCCAATTCCAAGGAATCTGAAGAAACAAGAACATGGGAGGGATGAGATCCAATCTTGATGGAAAATACCTGATGAAACATAGGCGGGATCATATCAACCGATTTTATGACCAATGGTTGGTTGGGAACGAATTTGTGAATTTGAATTTCCAGGGGAACGAGATTGACCAGGGATAAATCTTGACCGATCGTGGAATCAACTAGCGGAGGACTCAAAGAAAGCTTCTGGTAAACAACCGAAAGGCAGGGTGCAGAAATAGTAGGGTTTTCCAACACTCTCGTGGCTTCATCCATGTATAGACAAAGATGAATGGGATGATGCCCTTCACACAACTTACAGGGATTCATAATATTACCATATTTCTCATGAGTCTTATCATTTCTAGTCGAAGATGTGCTATCAATATGACTTCCAGAAGCCAAAGGAAATGACAGATGGTCATCAGACCATACATCAATCACCTTGGGGATGCCATGGCAGTCTCAAACAAGGTGGTCACCCTTGCACAACATGCAAGGGATTTTGACTTTCCGTGGAAGGTTGGATGGTTTATCAATGGAAGGTGCATTAGGAGAAATGGCTGTAGTGTTGGCCTCTCCCTTATCTAACTTCTTTTTTCGTCTTCTTCTTCTTCTTCTTAGCCATCGAGTTACTATAATCCAGACTTTCACCAAGTGAAGTAGAAGAGGAGGATGAAGAAATAGGCGAAGAAGGGGAGAGGTTCACCTTAGAATCAACATGATGATGTTCAAGTGGAGGAGATGGTTGTACAGAGATCAGAGTACTCGAGACCACTGAGGTCAAGAATAACCAAACAGGAAAACCAACAGTTAACCCAGGAAGGGACAATGTTGCCATATAAGGGGCGCCAACATTTCCAAAAGCAATAAAAGTACCAGGATTCCCTTCAGAAGGGATTCCTTGGTTGGTAAACTCCAGAAACATTTCCATCGGAAACAACCATAAAATGAAACACTAAGGAAGATAACTTTAACCAGGAATATTTCATTGTAAATTAATATTTTAAGACATTGAAACAAAACTATGTCGTTTCATATTTTAAGAGTCGAGAAACAAGAAAAAGGTGAATCTATCACTTTCAGGTTGAAACAAGTGTGAAAGGACAAGTTCTAGATGATCTTTTCACTTTTATAGAGTCGCAAAAAGATCAAAATGACTACTTAGGTAATCTAGGCAAGAGGGTGTACCAAGTTTCCGTGAACTGTCGTATACACCTTGGTGATAAAATGAAAGATAAATGACAAAGGACTTGACATACGTGCAGGTAGTCTCCCTGAATGTTGTGTTCAGTGTTGTGGTCCTGTGATTTGGAAGATTGGCATAACAAGTGACAAGGCAACATCAAAACTAGTATTTAGAGCTCTAGGACCTAGCCTTCCTAGTCTCAGAGAGGGATCTCTCAATTGTTTGCAAATATATGACCTGTTTTCTTGTAAAAGGTTGATTTTAGGCTAGTTATTGAGCATGATTTTGTTTTATTGTTTGGTGAGACATGATGATCTAGGTAACATAGATAGGAAAGGGAAATCTCTAATTCATTGGGCAATGGAGTCAAATAGAAGTTCTAACAAGTTTGTAAAGGGATTAGGGGTATCAAAGGGAAAATCTAACTTGGCCAGTGGATCTTCAAGGTCTTGCAGATGGAATGAAATGGACATCAAGGATTTAGAATGAAAATTAGAACTAAGGGTAGTTAAGAATCCTCAATTATATGTACTTCTCAACAAAGGGACTTAAAAAATTATCTGAACATGAAGAAGCATTCATAGACACGGCTAACCATGAATTCTACAAATCACACTTCAACAAATAAAAATTTCAAGACAAACTTTTCAAATGATATCTAGGAGTCGAGGATGCTCTATTTCATCCAAAGATTTCACTTTCAAGGATAAGAAAACATTCAAGATTCACAAATATCTGCATTCATAGAAGAGGGAACTCCTAAACATCTTTGATTACAACTATAAAGATATTCAAAACAATTATTTGAGAAAGTACAAAGGGTATGATTGGAACAAAACCTCTTTGGCAGACTTTGGACAATGATACTTTGAAGGGAGAATTCATAAACATCTTTTAAGTGGCAGCAAGTAAGCAGGGAAAACCTTAAATCATTCTTGAGATCAACTGTATTGAACTATTTAAGAAATAAACAAGAATAAGGGTTCAAGAGAGAAATTAAGAACTCTCTAGAATGTCTCAGCAGAGGAAAAGATAAAACAGTGGAGAGTAAAGAGGTCTAAGGTGCTTCTAGGAGACATTTCTTAGCCTAAACATTTTACTCTACTGTAGTAAGAAATGATGAAACATAATCGAAAATAGGAAAAAAAATTAACATATTAGAATACTTCACCAATAGCCAAGCTCAGGGATCCAATGACAAAGCTTTCTCCATTAACAAAAAGGTCAAAACATCCACAGGTTCCAGAACATCAATTTTCTTTCAACTTTAGTAGAGCTATGTATTACTTCAAAGAGTCATCAAATGCCCACCATATAATGAGTTCAAATGTAGTATTTATGCTGCAAATGAGGAGGTGGAACTGATCTAGGGTTTGAGAGTCATTAACTATAGAGTATATGCATTCCTAACCTTGAAAAACTTGCAAGGCATAAGGTAGGAAAGATGTTCAACTACTTCTCTGTTATAATAACTCTGTCTTAACTTCTGCTAGAAAGATAGGATAAAATATTGACTTTCGAGGCTTATCCTATCTTTACAATAACTATTCTGACAGTTTTAAAATATCTTCTATCTATGTAATAACTGCCAATTTTCCCTTTGGGACAGAATGTAGGCCATAAGTGGCAGTTAGATCTTTTGGGTGAATAAATGCAATTGTTTGATTCATTCGAGGCTGCCACTAGATGAATTTATCTTTGTTTAATCCATTAAACTCAGTAATTAGGCCTTTAACTCTTGTTTTTCCTTAATATTTAGTCTTAGTAGTTTATGGTTGTTTTTATTCACGTTATCCTTTATCCTATAACCTCTTTGTCTTTACCCTTAAGCTATGATTAAGCTTTTGATTCGTTTCTCTTCGCTTCTTTACTGATTTGGATTGTCTTCTTGTGCAGGGTTTTTTCCGTGTATTGGAGGGTTTATTCACTTTAATCAATGGCCATGATGCATTGATTTAAACTCCGAAATAAAACCCTGGATCCCTCATCTTTCTTGTTAGAACCCTGAGGATCGTCATCCCGGGCGTTTGAAACTTAGATGTTGCTATGGGTGAGTCTGTAAACTTCAGGTTTCCATTAAAACTGCACTCAAACATAAAACAAATTATGAAAACCTGCATTTTTTGGATAAACTGTGATCAGAGGCTTCAGGAGGGGTGTTGGAGCATTTTCAGAGGAAGGGAGATGTCACATGTGCAGGGGAGGGGTTCCATAGGTGAAACCAGTAGAAAATGGCAGAAAATTCAAATACAGGCGTGAAAATGAAAAATCGATTTTGTAAATCCACGAATGGTTTTCGTGTAAGCAAAGGGTGGTAAGCAGTTTTCCGCAAATCGAACGTGATATGGTCGATTGGATGACACGTGCCCCCCATGAAACCACCTTTTTCACGTGGAAGATGCACGTTTGAGGAGTTTTGTTAGATCGGGTGCAAAATGGTGCGAGGACCGTCAGATCTGGGGGAGCCAGATCAACGGTCTAGGATCAGCGCGATGGCAGGGAGATGCGCGGTGGTGGGGGATATTGGAGGACAGGTGTCGGATGGTGAATGGGTCGTCAAGATGATAGTGGAAGGTGGGCTAGTGGGTGACGTTTTCAAATCTATCAGGTAGTGGAGAAATTAACTGAAAAGGTAGGAAAGGTGGAGAGGTGTGATGGTTGATGACCATTGGATTGTCAGGATTGACAACTGAGATCAATCGAGGAAGACACAGGTGCGGAGAAATGAAAATCAAGGAAGGGGAGCTAGAGGAAAGGGAGAGGTGCGGTCTTGTGGAGAAGAGAGGGACCGGGGCTAAGATGAAAGGGGGTTGAGGGAAAAGTGTGTGGTCACGATCCCTTGGTTATATGAGGAAGAGGGCGGGGGCTTATGAAGGAAAGGGGCTAGAAGAAAAGGAGCAGGAAAGGGCCCTATGGGTGGAGCGAAGTACCAGGAGAAAATTTAGAAGGGGCTAAAAGCTTTTAGCCGATGGTCATAAACATTGGGTTATATGGTAAAAAGGGTTAGGGGTGAAGGCCAAAAAGGGCTTAGATCCTTATGTTTGAAAAAGGTCGGAATAGGCTACAAACATGGGCTTTTAAGCTTTTTTGGAGATTTCCGATAGGGTAAAAGAGGGTGTTTTTAAACCAAAAAAGGGGTTTTGATGGTTTAAGAGGCCTTTTTAAGGGAAATGAAGAATTAGTGAAGGAAAAATGGGGTTTTTTAGAGGAAATGGACTGATAAAAATAGAGGTAGGAATGGTAGAATGAGGGGATGCAATGTAGGTAAAAATGGTGGGGATAACCTGAAAGAAGCTTTCTTCTGAGTCACAAAGGTGATCTTTTAGATGGAATAGATGAAGGTTTTAGTGAACTGATAGACTCAAGATAATGAAGGCCATGAGATTTCTAGAACTCACAATGTTTGTGCAATATTGTTTCTAGAAATCTGATTTTTTAACTTAGTCATCTTTGGATAAGATCAAGATTATTGATGACTAACAGTGGCTCCACTTGGGGAGGACAACTTGTTTTTTAAGGTGTCGAGAACCTCAAAAAATAATCTTTAAGTTTCAGCAGACTAGTGCCTTATCCATTTTCCTCCTTTTCTTACTAATATTTCTCTGAAAAAGACAACTTTTATCAATCTGCAACATGTAATCTCTTTTAAAACGACATCTCTACCTACCCAATCTTACTTTGTCCTAGCATTTTTTCTTCTTTTGAGTGCATTTGAACTAGCAAACTCTTTGACATTTTATTTTTGAAAACAGAAATAAACTATCTAATCCTGTCCTTATTTTTCCAAGAGTCCAGATTAAACTGTTGAACTCTTTATTTTTCTACCTAACTATCTACCTGTCAAGTTTAGGCTGTTTGATAGATTTTATTCTCTATTTCTAAGACAGAAAATTTAAACACAATCAAATCAGGATTAGACAGTCTGATTTGCTATGGAGGCTATGGCATTTATGTACAATCTGCACATAGACTTTATTTGCAGAAAATTAAAAACAAAACTGTGAAGGCTTAAGATCTAAAAATTATGAACATCCTTCTTTCTTTCTTTGGTTCAAGTTTTGAGCTTGTTAGAACCATTTCCTTTCTATCCTAATCTATTCTACTGATAAGTCAAGTCTGAAATAATCTTATCAATCAGTGCTTCTACTAACTTATCAACATAAATTTAAAGTATGTTTAGCCTTGACTAGGCTACATGACTGAACAATATATCATTTTTTAATCAGCAGTGGCACTTAGATTTGCTCACTTTCAGAAAATTATCTTTTTGGGTATGGGATTGTACCTCTTTTGAATCTTCCCTCTTTTCTTTTTTTGGTCTTTTATTGTTTTTTTATTTTTCATGATTTATTTTTAACTGGGTTATGTACAGTGAATAAAAACTTTGAATTCGGGACTCTTGACCGAAGTATTGCTTGAGCATCCTGCCATTGACAGGACGTCCAAATATGTCTTCTTCATTTAGCTCTTACAGAAAGAATGCATTATGGCCCCTGATAGAGTGAATAATGTAGAGCCCTTTCCATATATTCTCAAATTTGCCATGTTTTCCCTTTTCCTCCGTTCTAGAATCCCACCTTAGAACTATATGTCCAACTTGGAAATCATTTTCTTTATTCCTTTTGTCAAATAACTTCTTGATGCTTTCTTGGACTGTTTATGTTCTCTTGTACACTTCCTCTGTGGACTGCTATAAATGAATGTTCTGATTTATCCTTCTCTACATATTATTTTCTTCAGATTGTACTTCTTGAATAAGTTTCATGACTGGAATTCCTAGAGAGGTTGGGAATATTGCATCCATGCCATAAACCAGCTAATAGGGGGACATATTTATTGACTTTTTGGTGGTTAATATATCAACCCATAAAGCATGAATAAGCTTACTATGCCATGATTTCTGATTCTGCTCCAACAATTTTTTCATAATATTGACAAGGCTTTTGTTGGAATATTAAGCTAATCCATTTCCTTGAGGATAGTAGGTAGTGGAATGACCCAAGGTAATATGACACTTATTGCAGAAGTCAACAATTCTTTTAGATTTGAAGGCAACAATGTTGTCTGTGATGATTTTTCTAGGACAACCAAATCTAGATAGTATGTTGGTTTCAAGGAACTTGACAATGACAAAGTCACTAGCATTCCTAGAAGGTATGGCTTCTATCCATTTGGTAAAATAATCAGTGGTAGTGAGGATCCATTTATTTTGGGCTGATGAAGATGGGTGAATTTCCCCAATGAATTCCAAGCCCCATTGTTGGAAGGGAGCCTCAACACTGATAGGATGTAAAGGTAGGGAAAGGAGTTTTCTTTTGCCATCAAAAATTTGACATTTATGGCTAGAAATGACAAGATTTTGAGTATTTGGGAAAGGGGTGGGCCAATAGTAACCATATCTGAAGATTTTATTTGCTATAGTCTTCCAGTAAAGATGTCCTCCACATTCTCCCTCATGCAGTTCATGCATGATTTTTCCTGCATCAATCTCAAGAAAAAATTAAAGAAATATACCAACAGTATTTTCCAATATAAAACCCCATCTAATATGAAATAATTTAAAGCCTTCTGCTTCAAAAATATATCTTTAGTTTTAGACAGAGAAGGAGGGGTATTCAGATAAAACAACACATATATGATATCATCATACCAAGGTGAATTCACAAAAGTTTCTTCAATAAATGGAGCTATGAATCCTTCTGTTTCTTCCAAAACATCAACCATATTGATATATAGTGCTTGGAAGTTTGACTTACCCATGAGTTTTGCTAATCCTTGCCCTTTTCTAATTCATATTCTAGAATAATAACAATCCATTTTCCCCTTTTACCATCAGGGTCTTGACTTAGAATATCCTTGACAACTGTGTGTGGGACAAAAGCAATGATATGAGAATGCAAAATATAGACTCTAAAGTCTTTCAATGCTTTTACCAAGGCTTTGGCTTGTTTCTCCATGATGTTATACTTGAGCGGATCATCTCTTAAGGCCCTACTAAAAAAGGATATTGGTTGTTCTTGCCCCATGTTATTATTTTGTAATAATACTGCAACTATTGTATGTTCTGATGCAAAAGAAAAGATTTAGAAATATTTGGTGAAATCAGGACTTATGAGAACCGGTGTTTGAGTAAGAGCTTGTTTCACTAGTTCAAATGATTGTTTAGCTTGTATTGTCCATTTAACACCTATTTCTTTTTTAAGCATGTTTGTAATATTTCTCAATAGCTCAGCAAGGTTGGAGATCAATCTCCTTAAAAAATTTATCTTCCCAATGAAAGATTGTAATTCTTCGAGATTTCTAGGATGGCTAATTTTCAATATGCCATCAATCCTTTTAGGGTATACTTTGATTCCCTCTTCAGAAATTATGTGGCCAAGAAGTTTTCCTTCTTGGAGGCCAAAGAGTGTCTTTTTGGGATTCAAAGGTAAGCCATATTTCCTACATTTCTCAAAAAAATTCCTTAAATGAATCAAATGTTCTTCATCCGTTTTGGAGAAAATAGTAATGTCATCAAGATATATGATTATAAAATAGCCTATATCTTCTAAGAAGGCTATATCCATGGCCCTTTGGAAGGTGGCCCCTGCATTCATTAAACCAAATGGAATTTTGACATACATGAATGTACCCCAAGGTGTAGTAAAAGAAGTTTTATGTTGATCACTTGGGAGTACTAACACCTTATTGTAACCTGAGAACCCATCCAATAGTGAAATTATTTTAGACCCAACCACCCTTTGAAGTATATGATCCATTTTTGGCAAGGGGTAGTTATCTTTAAGGGAGGCTCTATTTAGATTCCCAAAGTCAAGCAGAGCCTAATTTCCCTAGTCTTTTTCCTAAACAGATACTAAGCTGGAAACCCATTCTGAATACCTGAGGGGAACTATGAACCCAACATCATACATTTTCTTAATCTCTTTCTCAAATAAAGGCAATAAAATAGGATTATCCTTCTGAGTTTTTTTTTGAAAGGTTTTTTATTTTTCTTAAGAGGAATTTTGTGTTGAATGATGCTGGTATCATATGATTTTAGATCCTTGTATCCCCATGCAAACACATCTCTAAATTATTTGAAAATTTCTATGTATTGTTGTTTAATATGAGCTGGGAGAGTGCTAGATAGCTTGATCATTTTGGGTTCTTCTAGGCTGCCTATGTTATGTTCTTCTATGTTTGTTTCTATAGTCTCCATTCTTGGTTCTTTGGCTACATCATTAAAATAAAAAAGCTGCTCTAATGGTGTAAGACCTCTTGGAATTATATCATTTTTACATTGTAAAACTTCCAGGTCTTTTCGATCTGTATTATCAACTATTTTTTCTCTAAAAGGATGCTCAAAATGGTTTATATCAGGAGAAAAGGTCAGCACTGTTTTAGGGATTTGTTCTTTATTTAGATAGTTTTACTCAAGGCTTGAAGTAGATGTTGGTATGGCAAAGTCATTCTTTGATTGCAGAAAATCATCTATGTGTTTGTCCCCTTCAAACACTTGCCAATAATCTTCATTTTCAAGTATTGCAGGTTTGTTTTTTACCTTTATATTAAATTGTTCATTTAACTGTGGTATTTGGAAATTACTAGCAGTAAAGGAAAGTTCATTTTCTAGATGGTTTTGAGCTCTTGGGATGAAAATGAGTTCATATTTTTCAAAGGTTTTTAGGAGATCAAGGTCAACATTTCTATATTCTCTGAGTTTTGGGTTTTTGGTTGAATACTCCCCTTTAATTTTTCCGATGATTAGCTCAAAATCTCCTTGGACCGATATTTTCTTAGCTCCTAAATCTTTGAGTAAGTGTAGGCCAATAAGGATGGCTTCATATTCAGCAATGTTATTTGTGCATGGAAAATCCAGTTTATAGGAAAATCCTTTGTTTGTGTTCTGTATCCATACACCAGCCCCTAAACTTAATTTGCTACAAGAGTTGTTACACCATTTTTTGGTCATCTAACCTATTATCATTAGATGGACCCAAGTACATCATGTAAGACCAATTTTACTCCAAGTAAAATTGATTTCACTCCAAGTAAAATTGATTTCACTATGAAAATAACATAGTAAATCACCTTTATGAAGCTATTTATGGTCTAAACAGGAACCCCATAAGGAAATATTAAATAAATATACATTTGTTTGATTTTCCTCAAGAAATAATTAGTTAAACAATGGTTTAATTAATATTTCTGGTTATATTTAACCCAAAACAAGGAAATTAATTAGATAAATCATTATTTATCTTATTATTTTCTAAGAATAATTGTTTAAATCTTATTTAAATAATATTCTTTGTTAAATATGACTAATTCACCCTTAAATAATTAAATAAATCATTATTTATTTGATTATTACTCAACCATATCCTTAAAATGATAAATAAGTCGTTTATTTATTATTATTACTTAATCATATCCTTAAAATGATAAATAAATCATTTATTTATTTATTATTTACAAATAAGGGGATTTGACTCAAGTCAAATACCTTTTCCATACAAAAAATATAATAAAATATTCCATAAAATTTGGATCTAGATTTGGTTAATAATATTTTAATTATGCACCAAGATCTAGACTAAATCAATATTTTGTTATAAATAGAAGGGTTTTCCCATTCATTTGTCACCTTTTTTTGCCTAAAGATCACTCTGGATCTCAACACTTGGTCTGGCTATTGATCCACAATCATAGCCATACTTTTCCATTTTTGTCTGGGTTTTCTACACCATCAAGAGAGAGAAGTTCTAAATCTGAAGTGTTGAGGACTCACAAGAAACCATCCCATTAAGGAGAACAGGGAACACCCTCTTGTGTTTTCCTCCCAGGTGCCATTAATAAAAATATTCATTGGATATTTTCTTGTCTTGTCTATTGGATCTATGGATTAAATCTATTTTTTCTACTGTTTAATGTCTTCTAGTGCATAGTTCTATATTTTGGCAACATTTATCTTTATCATCTAACTGCAGATCTGAAGATATTAGCATTCATTTCTACTATTAGGGCTGTAATTTATGCACAACTAAAGTGGTCTTTTTTCGTACACTTCGAATCAAGATTCATACTAACAACTGGCGACTCCACATGGGTTTACCATTACGACCGTTGTCGTTTTTCTGATCCTTGCATATCCAGTTGCTTCAAACCCTAGTATTTCTCTTCAGCCCCTTGTTTTTCTTATTCTTGATGTTGTTTTTAACCCATAAAACCCTAAAACTATAAAAATTCTAACTTTCGCGTGTTTTCGAACTCATTGCACAGGTGACGGACATCAGCCGTAGTTGCGACGACAAATTTTTCTAAAACCTGCCACTGAGAGTGCTAGAAGTGCAATTCAAACTTTTCTACCCAAAACCTGCAAACTGGACCTAAAGGGCGCACTTTACAACCCAAAAAGGGTGACCTCTGCTGAAAATAGGCCAAAAACTGCGACCTGGACTTTCTGCAGGGATTTTTCTAAAAGCTTTATGGGTTTTGCTGAGCCCCTGTTCAGGGTTGTCTGGCCTCCGTCTCCACCCATTTTGGATCTGTACTTGTTCTGTTTCACTCAAATAAGTGGGAACCTAGCACCCTAGGGCTTCAGTACTCTCCAATTTTCGTAGAAGAGTGTTTGCTATTGCAGGTTGTCTGAAATTTCAGAGTCTTCAGCCATTTTTTTAGATCTCATACCTCATCTTCAGATCCACTTTAGATCATCTTGTTATCCATCCAAATATCCTCTTTTAGCTTTGTTTGGGTTTTCCTTTAGGGGGCACTCCGCTTCCTTCTTGGAGATAGCCTTTCGCCACCACTTTTTTACAACAATTTTCCTCTGATTTTTTGTCGTTTTCTGCACCACTTTTCAGCATATCTGGTATTTTAGATCTCTGTCCCTCTTGACCCAAGATCTATTAGCCTTTTTTAGTGTGTTTATATTATTTTTTTACTCATCTATAGACTAATTGTTGAGAAACCCGCCTCCCTGGGCTTATAATATTGCATTATTAGATGTCTATTTTATGTTTTGCAGGCCTATATACTGTCATTTGCAGGTTTATTTACAGCTACACAACAACACTTTTTATTTTTCTCTACAAATGTCTGGGTTTAAAAATTAAAATTGACACACTTTTACACACACACCCTAAGCAAAAAAGGGCTCAGTTGACACCGCCAAGCAAAGACTCTAAAACATTGAAATCAATTGATCGTGCACCTCTCTGCCCTTGTTTTGACATTGTAATCAGTTGATCTTGCACCTCTCTGCCCTTGTTAGTATCTTTCTCCTTGGTGCCATGTGTGTGTCATCATATCTCAACCTCCCATGGGCTCTGATTTTCTTCAAGGGGGGCCAGCACCTCCGCCACATCTTCCCCTCTTGGCAGCATGTATTCAGGATACAACATGCCTCCTCTCATTGCCCAACCTCCTGTATACCACACTGTTACCCAACCTCTTCTGTCTGGTACCCCCAATGACCAGATTCTCATGATGAAATCCGATCAACCTTCAACCGTAGACATAAATCTTCAGACTCGGTCCAGTCAGTACAGCAAGCCTCTCGCTGCATATGTCCCTGACCTGCTTCCTTCGGTCTCTACAGAGCCTCTTTCGACACCTAATGGCCCCTTGAAGATCCCTCAGCCTGCGGAGGTTCATGCCAAGATCCCTAAGGGTCAACACATGAGAAACACTTCTTCTAAAGCAAGAAACCTCATGTTAGGGTCCCGTGATTTGGCCGATTGGTTAGCCAAATGACGATGTAACATCAAACCAAGCTTTGGAGCCCAAGGACCTAGCCTTCCTGGACTCAGAGAGGGCTCTCTCTATTATATGCAAAAGATGTCGGTGTGTTTACTTACGGTGTTTTGATATTAGGCTAGTTATGAAGTATGTTTTTAGTTTTTTGGTTTTTTAAGTTTGTGAGGAATGAAACTGATCAAATACATAAACTGGATAACAAGATGTAGATAAATTGGGCTATGGGGTCAAACAGGTCAAGGAAGCTATGAGGTGATGATGTGAGGCTGCTGTAGGGCCGATTTGATTCACGGTAGAAGGGATCTTTGGGCAAAATGGATTGAAAGGACAACAAGTTGGTGAAAGACAAGGGATTTCAAGTGTAACTAGTTAATAACAGACAATAAACATGTAATAGCAAGCCATTAATCATGCTAAGTATAACTATAAGCTAATTAACACATAGAAATCAAACATTCCAGCCATACATAGAGGTATAAGACCCTCTAACTTCGGGAAAAGGCTATCAGACTTTGGGGAAAACAAACAAGACAAACTAACAACTCATCAACTACGCCGGAACGCCTAAACATAGTCTCTAAGTCATTGGGCACTTGGACAAATAAGTTTTCATAGTTTTAGGCAAAGGGCTAGATCGGGACTAGGCCTCCTTGGTTCAACAAGATGATCAACAAATCAGTCAAAGAGAAAGTCTTATGGACAGAACTATGGGCAGCTTGTAGGTAGGTAGGGCAAACCATACATCCTACTTAACATACATAGAACTGATGAATAAAACTTAGCAACAATACCTTAGGTTACTAAAGAGCAGCTAAGAATTCTTTAGCATAACTAAGGGAGAAGAAAACATCAAGCTATCAAGATTCAGGGATTTTGAGGTGCCTCCATGGGCATATCTCAAAATCAATCTTCACTGATCTATAGCAGCAAGAAATATGAATTATGAGTGAAAACTAGAAGACAAAACACATTAAGAAGCACTATACCATTCTACCATGTCAAGGAATCCATCAACAAGCCTTCACCATTCCTCAAAAGCATCCAAGAGGCAGTCCAAAAATCATAACTCAAGTGTATTCTTCAAAGCTCATATGATCAATGTATTAATTCTTCTCTCAAGTTCAGCCTCTGATTTACAATGAGAACCATGGAATAAATAGGCTTGAGGGAGGAAAACCTCATGGAGCAACTAGCTATCCCATTGGCCAAGTCAAAATATCTAAACTTGTCCTTGAGGCTTGGCAAAGCCCAAGGCACAAAATATCCCATAAAATATCTAAAAAACTGCTAAAAACGGAAATTATATTGACTTTACATGATTTTCCCATGATAAAAATAGCTTAACGCACATTTGGGAAAAGCAGATTTTTGGAGTTCAAAAATTACAAAATAACTTCATATTTATGCCTAAAAAAGGTCCCCTGACTTACTGGATGCAAGTGGAAGCCTTCCTGATGTCTAAATGAGGCTCATGATGGCTCGTTGGAAAGCTCTCTGTGTCTGCTTTCCAGCGCAAGTGGAATCACCTCAATCTGATCTCTGAAAGTCCCTCAAAACTGTACCTGTGCGCAAAAACCCAGAAAATAGCAGGCTGCTGATATGGCGGGCAGAATGTGCAAAATGAGGCTGTTTTTCGCCAATTTGAGGGGGCGAATGATCTTCAAATGCCCTAAAAATCACTGGAGACCTGCTCATGGAATTATGGCATCCATTGGTATCATCCTCCTCCCTCGACAACTCATCAAACTGAAATGGCGAATTTATGAGTTTTTGGCAAAAAACCCAAAAATGCCAAAAAACAAAAAGTTTCCGAAACAGGCCCAAAATTGGCATGCATGACCCTCAAGGGTCCATAGAAACATGCTTCGAAGCTGAAGCCAAAATATCAAGGGCTGATATGCTTTTTTCTTCTTTCCGTGCTAGGCGCCTCTCCTTCAACTTCTTCAATTTCTCTTGTGCTACCTTCAATTTTCGCCTGGCAAATTGATTTAGCTTCTGAAAGTGAAGAGTCCTCTTTCTCTGTAGCTCAAGATCCCTGTTTGCCTTCTCAAGCTTTGTTTCCAAATGCTGGTTAGCCCTCTCAAGCCATGCTTCCTTGTTTTCCTCAATTTCCTGCTCAAAGAGGGCAGTGAGAGGAAAGGCTTTGAATTGAGCTTGTTCTTCTGCTTTCTGTTTCTCCAAGGCTCTTCTAAGCCCGATGGTCCTAGGCCTCTTTCGCCTAGGCTGGTCTTCCTTCTCTTCATCATCAAACTCACCTATGAGCTCTTTAATTCTTACTTGTGCCTTTTCTGCCTCTTTCTTATACTTGATCGCCCTTGCCTCATGAATGGCTGCATGATACTTCATTTGTTTGTTTTCAACCTCCAAGAAGTGGTTGAAATTCCTCGCCCTTTGAAGATCTTCTTGTAACACCTCAATTTTCCCTTCTTTGTGAATGAGGAGGTTTTCAAGGAGAAGGGCCTCATTGTCACTATCATCACTTTGGATAGGGATAATAGCTAATTCACCTCCATGCTTTGCACTTTCTCCAATTTTACTTTTGCCTTTGAATGCCAATCTAGCGCTTTTTCTCCTTGGCAATATAGAAGTTTTCTTTTTGGGCAATTTCCTCTTTTTAGGAACAGTTTTGGTCACTGTCAAGGAGGCAGCTTCAGCTTGCTGTCCTTCCTCAACATCCTGTCCAGCTTGTGGCTCAAAAGGCGCTTCAATTGTTTGCTCAACCTGCTGCTCTTCAATTTCTGTCTGCTGCTGTTCCTCTTCCTGTACTTGCTGCTGTTCATCAACCTGTAGCTGCTGATGATCTTCAAACTCTGGCTGCTGCTGCTCACTAATCTCCAACTGCTGTTGTCCCTCAAAATATGGCTGCTGCTGCTCACTGCCTTCTTTTTCTCCCTGTGGTTCACTGCCCTCTCCTTCTCCCTGTTCACTTGGCTGCCCAGTGGTCATCTTGAGTTTTTTAGGGGTAGGCCTACTAGACAAAGGCACTGGGCGATGGACAGGCTGAGTAGGAGGCACATGAACAGGAGGGACAGTGGCGAAATCTACATGGCTAATGAAGGAATCCCATGAAACCCCTTTCTTCTCCAGCTGGTGTAAGAAGATAATCTTGATCAAGGAATGATGAAAGAGAGAAGGGATTTGCTGAGGTGGAGCCTTCTTCTGGACAGTAGCTGCCATTTTCTCTATGCTTTTGGACAAAAAGTATGAAAGGTTTAATTGCCTGCTTCTGGTAAAATGCATCAACAAGCGGACATGATAGGCATAAATTTGGTTAAACCTCCCTTCACAAGTGAAATATCTCATTATGGCTTTCATCAGCAGAGCATAACTGTCAAGAAGATAGGAGAAGGGGAAAATAGCAGTGATGGTTTCCCTATGTTCAGGCTTGATGAAAGGTTTATAATCCTCCAGATCAAGATGTGCTTGTTTAAACCACTTTTCACCATGATACGGGATCTTGGTAGCCTTGGATACATACCTTGGGGAGATTTTGAAGTCAAGACCTGCTAACTGGAAGTGTTTGTCCTTGAATCTCAAAGCGCACAAATGTGTAAGTGGCGAAAAACTCTTGACTTCTTCTATCCTCTGGCAGAAATCAAGATAGCCTACTTCATGGAAATTGAAAAGCACTGATGGGTGGGCATTGATTTCTTCTATGGAGATAGGCTCATATCTCTTATGTGGACCGCTCTTGTGATCTCGCTTTGGAGGCATTCTGACTTTGACCAAACTTTGGAAGAGGCAAACTGCCTTCACTGTATGAAAAATGTTCTGCTAGATTGAAACTAGTCACTAGACTGTTTGGACAGTTTAGACAATGTGGTCTTGATGAAATGCAACAATTTTTCTTTAAATAAACCACCTCTGCACTCTTTAAAAAACAACCCTCCAACTCTGGATGCACTTCAGCCAGGCAAACTTTTTAACAATGGTACCATGTGTAAAGATGGGATAACTGCTTTGTAGATTCCCTGTGCACAGTTTTGAACAATCACCCCTCTTGTGAATTTGTTAGAGGCCAACCTACACTGGTATTTGTGTTTTCAAAACAAAACTCAAATATAAAAACCCTGCTCTTCAGGTCATTCACCTTGAAAAATACCTCTGTCAACAGATTTCTGTAGAGACCATACAGTGGAAAGAAAGGAGACCTTTTGGTTAGGTGAAAAATTAGACCTCTGTGTTTAGGAAAACACCTTTCACTTGTGAATTTTGAGAAATCAATCACCAACTTTGTACCTCTGGCTTCAATGTAAACTTGATCATCAACAAGTGCCCAATCACTAACAACCTTGCCTTCTAGAAAATGGCCCTGTTTCACCCTCAGAATCCCTCTGTCAACAAATCTTCAGAATGATACAATACAGTGCAAGGAAGAAGCAGACCTAGCTTGGGTGAAAAATCAGTGTACAGTGGTTTAGAAAACACACTCTTTGCTTGTGAGTTTAAGAGATACACCAACACATCTATACCTCTGTTTCCAATATTAACTTCAAACACTAACAACTCTGCTCTTTAGAAAATGGCCCCTTTCACTTGTGAAGTTTTAAGAAATCAAACACCACTTTTGTACCTCTGCCTTCAATGTCAAAATTTAACCATCAACAACCTTTGTCCTTCAATATGCTGTTCATCTTTGGAAACTCTTTGTTAACAAATTCATAGTAGGAGAATACAGTGAATGAAAGGCAATCTGCTTAAGTAGTGTTCTGTGAGAAAATGCCAATGATTACTCTGTTTTTTGGAGTCTTAGATGTCAACCCATACACAAAAACTCCTTGTTCAAGGAGGCTTTCAAACATTTAACAATTCTGTCCTGTACAGGTGTGCCCTCTTTTTACTGCTTGCATATCAAGCAAATCACCACACATATGCTAAGAATATCAATACACAGGTTTGGGGTGACAAAATACCTCGAATTTTGATGAACACCTGTTTGAAGGGCTGAAAGAAACGCTGGACACCTTGGACAACTGCGCGGCACCCTCTGGAGAAAACACGTCGCTCATACAATGCTTGTCGGGTCGGCCTGTCGGGTGGTCGGGCGGCCTTGTACAGGCGCGTCGCGCCATCGTACAGGCACGTCGCACCGACAAAGGAAACAGTGTAAAAATCGTGCCAGGCACGTCGCGCAAAAACCCAGGCGCGTCGCTCGGCTTCAAACGATGCTCGACGTTGCAAATTGACCCGAAAATTGCTGCTCTGGTGCTAGGGAGGCACGAGATCCGGTTTTCAGTTTTGAAATTGAAAATGTCTCACTCAACCTTACTCTTTTATATTAATTTAAAACAAGTCTTAACGGTCCTAAGCTTTGGAAAATGAATGTTGGTTTTCGACTCTGTTTTGTTTTAAAACAGTGGTTTTGTCATTTAAATATGTGAACCCAAACATCGACTCTGACCCGAACTTTAACTTTTGACAAACAATTCAACAAACTCCACCACTTCTTTGTCTATTTATGATATTGTACACCCATTTACCAAGTCCTTTTTGGGGGCCAAACTTGAATATCCTCCCACTGTTTGTGAGGTATGTCTGAAAGGATAGACTGGTGTAGCAGGAACAGCAGGGTTCTTTGAAACCTAGGATTGTTTGACTTTGACCAGGGTATTTGATTTTTTGAAATAGAACCATTTGCAAAGGTCAACTTTGTCCACTGTTTTACCTTCCTAGTGACAATCTAGGGAAAATCAATCAGAATGTATTTAAAAAGCTCTTTGACAAACCTTGGCGACTGTTTTGTCATTTAACAGGAGATGGCCTGTGTTCTTCCAATGTATTTGATATTCGCTGCTTTCAGGTGATTTATAAGTTTTCTCCCTGGACTGTAAGCGCCCTCTTGTAGTTGCATGCTTTCACACTATACTCCTCAGCTTTACTCAAAAAGAGATCCTTTAAACTTAATGGCAGGTGACAATGGGGTACCTTTTAACCCTTTTTAAAAGCAACTACTCCTTGTAGTATCAATGCATGCATATGCTCAATGTTGTCTCCCTTCCATTTCAGGCACAGTCTGACAGACAACTCTTTTGAATAGGAGCGCCAATACCTTTGCATCATAAGCCCTATCATTTACCTATGCAATGACCTTTATTCAATTTCTTTGTGTCCTTTCTCTGCACCTTTTAGACCAATCAGTTTTCAACAACTTGCAATGGCTTTGGCCATCTGCTCATATATGGAGGAGGCTCTTCATCAGGTAAGGTATCTGAAGGCTTTTTGACAACTCTGTTTGACACAGCCTTTCTCTGAATGTGATGGTAAGTGAACCTCTTGAAAAACATCAATATTAGCATCTCTTTTTGCAAACACCACTGTATTTCAGAAGAAACCCTAGCCACAGTGACACTGTTCCTCTGTACTACTCTAAGGGTGACTAAAATATCATCATGTGTTTTGGTCATCTCATGACAAACCATTTGAAGGATAATCTCTGTAATTATGGAGGTCAGTGTCTTTTGAGAAAACAAGAACTTTCCTTCTGCCTGTGTAATGGCATTGGTTAACAACATCTATTCCATTTGATCTTATGGATAAGCAGGGTACTTATGATTTGGAATTTTCACCAATGACATGCCTTTCTTCATTCAACAATTCTCATGATTTGAAAGCTTCAGATGACCTCCTTTATCAGACCAGACTCTTTTTCCTAGCATATCTCAAACTCTGTTCCTGTTATGACCATCAATTACATTCATAAAACCTGAAGATATTGTTTCATTGTTTCAGTAAAGGAAAACCTGGACTTTTGCAACCTTCTGAGTCAATACTGGCCCGCGCCCTCTGCTTATGGATGAAGGAGGCGCCTAACTCTGCTTGTAAATAGAGGAGGGTTACGGGCCTTGACAATTTACCGGTTCTTTGAGACGGTGATGACCGCTCTTCTTGTGATTTTCATCTTTGGAAAGAACATGGAATCTGATGAGTGACTTTTGTTTTGCTGACTTCATCTCGACTCACAATACATTTGAAAACATTTGTTCCTCTAACGATGACTCAAACATTTACTCCATGAGATGAAATATATTTCCTGCCTTTGTAGAACCATAGAACACTGTGAAAAACTTAATAGTCAGCTTGAGATTGGGTTTTATGCAGTGCTGAGACCTAGGGATTATGAGTGGCGCGACTTAAGGCTGTTTGTCAATTTCATTTGCAAAGTAAGGGATCAGTCATGGTAGGTCTGTTGCAGATGGAGGTTTTTTGGCCTTTTAATGATTGCCAAAGGTGAAATGTCTTAGAGCGCCACTTCCTAACATAAGGGAGACTTTTGAAACAGATGTGGATTTGCCTTTTAAAGCTGATGGGCAGACCAATAAGGCTGAAGCTAGATAGGATTGTGACCATGAGGTTTTGATTTCGACATGAAGCGGCGGAAAGGTAGAAGGTGAAAAAAAGTTTTAGGAGAGTTTTCACGGATGACATATTGACATAAGGAAATCAATTTCTAGAAAAGTAATTGTAGATATAGTCATCACTAACATGTAAAAAATGCGATGGCTAACACCTCTGGCGAAACCATTGCAACCAAGAAGATATTAGACAAAAGGAGTGTCAACTAAGACTGGGGCAAAGAATACAGCCAACTTCGATAACTAATCAAATGGGGGGACCTGACGAGGAGGAAGATGCCACTTGGATGGTGAAGGAATGTTGCAGAAAATGGCGGTCAGTGGAAGAACTCATGGACAAGATTCCATGAAGGAGGTATATCGGGAGTGCGATGCGGGGGGCATTAGACACTAGCCAGCAATGTAGGAGGTTTTGTCCACATGTTGTGGCTAGGAGGGTTCAGAATCATTCGAATTGTAACAGCAAGGTGTCCATACCTTAGCTGTCTGTTTCTTCAGAACAGTTAGAATCAATAGAATTCGAATAGCTTAGTTTCAATCCATCTGTCATGTTTCAGTTAACTCGAATAATTTGTAGTTAGGCTTTTGATTTACCAAAAACGATCCTCACAGAGGAACCAAAGAGACATATGTTGATGTATAAATGTAACCCCCGGATTCATTGAGGGGGAAGAGATTTTCGCAGTGATTTGTGTGTTAAGCTTTTGCTTTAGTTGAATAAAAGCCAGAACTTCATTGACTATCTGTGTGCGATTGAATGGTTTCTGTGTAAACTTGTTTTGGTCCCGAGCATATTGTCCTATGATTAGTTCAATGAAGAGAACCGCTGTGTAAATCTTCGCAATCCATGTCTATGGTTGATTTTGGGTTTCCTTGAAATTGTTGCATTCCATTGCGTGATAGGACGAGAATGATACCATAACTAGCGTCGCAGACGTTGTAGAATGCCAGTCTTTGAATGAGTGCTCCAGTAGTTTGGTTATCACAGAACTGTGGATTTCGGTCATAGTGGAACCCCGCCTATAAAAGAAATCGATTTGTTTTGTTATTAATCGAAAACCCTGTACCAAGGTTAGACCCTGAGTTTGTGAACCAAGAGAGTAGAAGGATAGCGTAACCCCGGTGTAACCTGTGGTCACGTACTGTTCAAAAGTGGGAAGTGGTATTGATCGCACCACTTTCGTGAGATAAGTGGTATTTTCCGATTGGAAGCGATTCCATAGAGTGGTCGACACGTAGCATAAGGTGGGACCCCGAAAAACCGCCTTTTCGCGTGCCATCGCACATTAAAGTTCGACTGAGGAGGCAGTGTGATATCGATGAACGCCGTCGATCTGGAGGAAGGCTCATCCGACGGTGATCGCTCGCAGGAGTAGCACAAGGTTTAATAAAAGGTACGGGCGTATGCATTCCATTGAATTCCGCCGATTGTATGTGTGGGCCCGAGACTAAGGTATATTAAAGTGGGCATTGTAATAGGTTTATTAATATAAGCTGACATATTGTAACCTTAGTATAAGGTGCAGCGATAGAATAAAAGTTCGGGGATACCTTGAGATTCCCAAAGTTGCTGAATATATTTATTTGTCAATTTCTCCGAAATTGATAAATAAAATTATGAAAGAATGAGGAATACTACGTGGAATTAACTCAAGGGAAATGTCAATGACTAATATTAGGACCAACTCTCATTGGGGCACACGATTCAATTTTGTTGATGTCAA
>JAXQQM020074124.1:0-11876 GCA_034641835.2 Pinus albicaulis
TGAAAATATTAAAGTCACTGGGTGCCTTTGGGCGGGGAAGAAATTGAGTACAAGCGGCGAGAAGTAAATATTTGAGTGCACGGCACTACGTATTTAGGAAGTATGATGGAGAACGAAGTAAGAATGAAATTAAATTTGTGATGGGCCGCAGCCACATATTGCAGATAAAATTAATTTTGATATGGGCGAAGTCATTTTTGTAGAAGGAATGAGATTTTCCGTAGTTCAAATCTACGGAGGAGCGGTTTTATTTAAACTATAATTTCGGGCCTTAAAGCCCTCAACAACCAAAGTTATTTTGAAACAGTGTCTTGTCGATATGGAGTTCTGCGATGCGATGCGATCCAATCGCAATCGCAAATCACAATACAAACATTTTACATGAAACAAATGTCTTGCAGATGTGGTAATGTTCCGCAGTGGAACGGTTGTATACCATACAACCGAAACATATTATAAATCGCCCCCACCAACAGCCGAGGCCCGTGGGTCCACATTGACCACGTGGCGATCAGTCAATGGAATCGCAAGTCTTGAATCGCAAGGTTCAATCGGCGGAGTTTGGTTATGAGCTCAGATTGAACGGACCCGATCCGGTTATATGCCACAGTTTAATTTCCAATCGCATCCGGCTCTTGATCGCAATCGCAAGCTCTTAAGCGTTGGGCCCGATCGCACCTTTGAAATTGGCGGACCCGATGGTGTTATACAATGGAGGTGATAAAGTCCATTGCGTCTGGGTTCTTAATCGTAATCGGAACTTTCCGGTTGATCGCACGCCTTTGTAATATGTTGTGATTGGAGTGGCGGACTTGATCCATATTATACGCTGGAGTTTATATGCGCCATCGCATCCGGGTCCTCAATCGCAATCGCAAGTTTTTGTGTGACATCTCCGATCCGCTGACTGCGATGTGGTCCCCACTCGCACGTCATGCATTTGAATTTTTTTTTAAAGGTTCTGTAAAGGTTTTATGTAATGTTTTTTTTATGCGGCATATAAAAGCAAAAAGGTCAGTGACCCTGTGTAATATTGTATTGCTCTGTTTTTGGTGTTTCGCACAGCAGCGCAGAAGAAAAGTGAAATACACAGCAGTGTTTTGACTGTATGAAGACAGAGTATTGTTCTTGAGAGACAGAGAGTTGTTCTGTGCACTGCGTTTTGAAGCAGTCACTACTTTGTGTTATCCCTCTGTGCTAAGAGGAAGATTTGTATCAGTTTTTAAAAAGAAATAGAAATTGTTTTAAAAGTCTGGGAAACTCTGTCTCCTGCCAAATTTGTATTAACTTCTCTGTGTTGTAGAGGGGAGATTATTCTCTCCACTTCTGTTGTTTGGAATTCTCAAAATTCCAACATGGTATCAGAGCTAGTTCAGGCTCTTTGAAGGTTTCAAAGAAGCTGAAGAAGAAGAAGACTTGTTGAAGCGTTTTCTCCAGCAGAGTGAAAGCTCAACAGAAGTCAAAAGTTCAGGTATTTCTCAAAGATAACAGAGTTGTTGTTTTGGTTTAAAAGAGTTTGTTCTTTCATAGTAGGAAAGACAGTTTGTATAAGTTCAATGGTCAGTTTAAGAGCAATGGCTGGACCAAGCACTGGTATGAACATTGGAAATGTCCAGCTTCCACAGTTTAATGGAAAGAACTATGATTATTGGGCCATTACCATGAAAGCCCTGTTTGTCTCACAAGACTTATGGGAGTTTGTAGAAGATGGTTTTGTTGAACCAGTTGATGAGCAGGCTTTTAATGCCTTAACTCAAGCAGAGAAGGACTTACTGAAGAGCAATAGGAAGAAAGATGCTAAAGCTCTCTTCCTTTTGTATCAGGCAGTAAATGAGAGTGTGTTTCCAAGGATAGCAGCAGCCCAGAAATCCAAGGAGGCATGGGAAACTCTGAAAGTAGCCTATCAAGGCATGGAGAAAGTTAAGACAACAAAACTTCAGTTGCTGAGAAGAGATTTTGAAACTCTTTGCATGAAAGAGTCAGATAATGTAGACACATTTTTTACACATGTGGTTGGGATTGTAAATCAGATAAGATCCCATGGAGAAACTCTTGAAGAGAGAAGGATAGTGGAAAAACTTTTGAGATGTTTACCCTCAAAGTTTGATGTTATTGTAACCACCATAGAAGAGACCAAAGATCTCTCACAGTTCACAGTGGATGAACTTCATGCCTCGCTGATAACTCATGAACAGAGATTGAGCAGAGATGAACACTCATCTTTTGAGCACGCCTTCAAGACCCAGATGCCTTCAGGAAGAGGAAGAGGTCAAAGAAAAGGAAGAGGAAGAGGCAGAAGCCAGAATAGAGGTGGAAGAGACAGCTCTTCACATTCACATGGAAGGAGCAACAGTCAAAGCCAGAGCCACGACCAATGCAATAGCCAACAAGGTGGACATCAACACCAACATGCTCAAGGACAAAGGTATGACAAATCCAATTTCCAGTGTCATTATTGCAAGAAATATGGGCACTATGCCAATGAATGTAGAAAGAAGCAAAATGACATGAAGAATAGGCAGAATGCTAATGTAGAAAAAGAGGAAAAGAACCCAAGTAATGTGTTGTTAGCTTGTAATGTAGCACAAGATAAAGAAGATGATGTTTGGTTCTTAGATTCTGGATGTAGTAATCACATGACTGGCAACAGAGCAATGTTTGCCAATCTAGATGAAGAAGTAAAATCTGAAGTGACCACAGGGACTGATACTAAAATCTCTGTCAAAGGGAAAGGCAGAGTAAGTATTCGAGCAAGGAATGGGGAGCAAAAATTTGTTCCTGATGTGTATTATGTTCCAGGTCTGAAATGTAATCTTTTGAGCGTTGGGCAGCTCATAAACAAAGGTTACAATGTAATATTCAAAGATGATGTGTGCACAATTAAAGATATACCTCCAAGCAAGAAAATTATTGCTGAAATTCAAATGACCAGCAATAGAATGTTTCCACTCAAGCTCAACATTGACTTGAAGGGAAAAGGAAAGAGCATAGCAGCCGTAACACAAGAAGCCTTTCAGAAGGAAGAGAAAGATGTAAATTGGTTATGGCACCTGAGATTTGGACATCTCAATTTTGGAGGATTAAATTTGCTGCACAGAAAAGGAATGGTAAGAGGTTTACCATTGATTGAAAAGCCTGACAGCCTATGTGAAGGCTGCATCTTGGGAAAGCAACACAGAGAAAACTTTCCTTCAGGGAAAAGCATAAGGGCGAAAGCACCTTTGGAGATAATCCACTCGGATTTATGTGGGCCGATGCAAACAACATCTGTTTCAGGCAGCAATTACATGCTGACCTTCATTGATGATTTCACACGAAAAGTGTGGGTTTATTTCTTAAAATATAAGAGTGAAGTCTTTCAGAAATTTCGTCAATTTAAAGCTCTTGTAGAAAAACAGAGCGGACTGCAGATTAAAGTCCTCAGAACAGACAGAGGAGGTGAATATATATCAAAGGAATTTCTGCGTTTTTGCAGAGAGAACGGCATACACAAGCAGTTTACCACCAGGTACACGCCGCAACAGAATGGAGTGGCTGAAAGGAAGAATCGAACCATAATGGAGATGGTGAGAAGTATGCTAAAGGTAAAGCACTTGCCGAATGAGTATTGGGCAGAAGCAGCAAACTGTGCTGTATATATTTTGAATAGATGCCCTACAAAAGCGGTGATGAACAAAGTTCCAGAAGAAGCGTGGAGTGGCAGAAAACAGGGAGTCACCCACATGAGAGTTTTTGGGTGTGTAGCATATGTACACATTCCAGACAAATTGAGAAAGAAGTTGGATAGTAAGGGGGAGAAGTGTATTTTCCTTGGATATTGTGAAGATTCCAAAGGATACAGATTGTATAACCCATCCACAAAGAAGTTTGTAATAAGCAGAGATGTGCAATTCATTGAAGAGGAAGCATGGGATGGAAGCATTGAGAAAACAGTCAATGTCAAAAGCTGTTTATCTCATGATGAAGATGAGGGAGATGTGGTTGAAATCAACAACCCATCCGTAGCACAACCTCCACCAGCACAAGGACAGCAAGGGACGCCTCAAGCGGCAGCAAGAACACCCTTGAGAAGAAGTGGGAGTGCATCACCAAGCACACCACGTGGAGCAGAATTGAGTGCTTCATCAAGCACGGCTACACCAAGTGAAAGAGGAACAAAGTTCAGAAGTCTTAGAGAAATTTATGAGCAAGGAGAAGCAAATGAAGGTATGAATTCCTTATTTGCTTTGTATTGTCAAGTTGATGATCCTATTCATTTTGAAGATGCTATTAAAGATAGAAAATGGATAGAAGCTATGGATGAAGAAATTAAAGCCATAGAGAAGAACAAAACATGGGAGTTATTTGATCTCCCAGAAGGTAAAGAAGTTATTTGTGTAAAATGGGTCTATAAGACCAAAAGCAATGCTAAAGGAAAAATAGAAAGACACAAGGCTAGACTTGTTGTCAAAGGATATAAGAAAAAGCAAGGGATTGACTATGAAGAAACTTTTGCACCAGTTGCAAGAATGGAAACAGTGAGAGCAGTGATGTCCATAGCAGCACAAAACAAATGGAAAGTATACCAGATGGATGTAAAATCTACATTTTTAAATGGAGTTTTAATGGAAGAGGTATATGTGGAACAACCTCTAGGATATGAGAAGAAAGGCCAAGAGCATAAGGTCTGCAAATTGAAGAAAGCTCTTTATGGGCTGAAGCAAGCTCCAAGAGCATGGTACAGTAGGATAGATTCCTATCTACTGGAAAATGGATTTGAAAAGTGTGAGGGAGAACCCACCCTCTACATCAAAGAAAAGGATGGTAAGATGTTAATTGTTGTTTTGTATGTTGATGATTTAATATTTACAGGTAATGATGATTACCTTGTTGAGAATTTTAAAACAGTCATGAAAGATGAATTTGAAATGACTGATATGGGTTTATTAAGATACTTCTTGGGAATAGAAGTGGAGCAAGGTGAGAAAGGAATTTTTATATCTCAAGCAAAGTATGTGAATCAAGTTTTAGAAAGATTTAATATGTAGGAGTGCAAAGCTGCAATTACTCCCATAGTAATGGGATTGAAGTTGAGAAAAGATGACAGTAGCAAGGATTTTGATCCAAGTCTATATAAAAGCATAGTTGGCAGCCTCATGTATTTGACTGCAACTAGGCTAGATATTATGCATGCTGTTAGCTTAATTTCCAGATTTATGGAGAAGCCAAAAGAAGCACATTGGCAAGCAGCAAAGAGAATTCTGAGGTATGTGAAAGGAACTAAAAGATTTGGTATTTTATATACAGCTTCAAAAAATTCAGAGTTAGTTGGATACACTGACAGTGATTGGGCTAGAAGTGTAGATGATCGGAAGAGCACTTCTGGTTATGTTTTTCATATGGGTTCAGGAGCCATTTCATGGGCTTCTAAGAAACAGACTATTGTAGCATTATCTACAGCAGAGGCAGAATATGTGGCAGCTACAGCAGCAGAGTGTCAAGCAATTTGGATGAGAAGAATGTTGAGAAGTTTGTGCCAAGAACAGGTAAAGGGCACTGTGATTTATTGTGACAATAGCTCAGCTATTGCATTGTCAAATAATTTTGTGTTTCATAAAAGAACAAAGCACATAGACACAAAGTATCATTATATCAGAGAATTGGTGAATAATGGTGAAGTTGTTTTACAGCATTGTAAAACAGAGGAGCAGTATGCAGATATTTTAACTAAACCATTGGGACAGAAGACCTTTGAATTTTTAAGAAAATGCCTGGGTATGATGGATAACCCAGCAGCTGACTTTAAGGGGGAGTGTTGAAAATATTAATGTCACCTGCGGTGCCTTTGGGCAGGAAGAAACAAGTACAAAGGGAGAAGAAGCAAAGATTGAGTGCGCAGCACTCTGTATTGAAGAGGAATGGAGAAATCCGTAAGGAATATTTAAATTTGTGATGGGCCGCAGCCACATATTGCAGATAAAATTAATTTTGATATGGGCGAAGTCATTTTTGTAGAAGGAATGAGATTTTCCGTAGTTCAAATCTACGGAGGAGCGGTTTTATTTAAACTATAATTTCGGGCCTTAAAGCCCTCAACAACCAAAGTTATTTTGAAACAGTGTCTTGTCGATATGGAGTTCTGCGATGCGATGCGATCCAATCGCAATCGCAAATCACAATACAAACATTTTACATGAAACAAATGTCTTGCAGATGTGGTAATGTTCCGCAGTGGAACGGTTGTATACCATACAACCGAAACATATTATAAATCGCCCCCACCAACAGCCGAGGCCCGTGGGTCCACATTGACCACGTGGCGATCAGTCAATGGAATCGCAAGTCTTGAATCGCAAGGTTCAATCGGCGGAGTTTGGTTTTGTATTCCGATCAAAGGCCGGACCCGATGATATTATATGCCACAGTTGAATGGGCAATCACATCCGGTTGTCCAATCACAATCGGAAACTCATAAGTGTTGGGCCCGATTGCAATTTGAAATTGGCGGACCCGATGGCGTTATGTAGTGGAGTTAATATTTTCCAATCGCATCCGGGTTCTTAATCGCAATCGGAACTTCCGATTGATCGCACGCCTTTTGTAATATGTTGCGATTGGAGTGGCGGACCCGATCCATATTTTAGGCTAGATTTTATATGCGCCATCGCATCCGGGTCCTCAATCACAATCACAAGTTCTTGTTTGACACCTCCGATCCGCCGACTACGATGTGGTCCCCACTCGCACGTCGTGCATTTGAATTTTAAAAAAAAAAAAGGTTTTATGTAATGTTTTTTTTATGCGGCATATAAAAAGCCAAAAGACGGCCAGTACATTAATAATAAAAATATCATTTTGTTTTGCCTCGCATGACGGCCTTGAAAATACACAACGATGCGTTGACTCTATCAAGACGGAGTATTGTTTGAGAGAACAATGAAGGTTTCTTGTGCCCAACATCCCAAGACGATCACTCTTTTGTTATCCTACGGTAAGAGAAGACTTGTGTCAGTTTTTTGAAATAGATATGTTGTCAAGTACGAAAACTTCTGTCCTTCTGTCCATTGTCGAAATTTTTTAATTTCTCTGTGTTTAGAGGAGAGCTTACTCTCTCCATTTGGAATTTTCAATATTCCAACCCTATCGCTCCCATGTGTTAGATAACTACAATAGCAACACCCTGCTACAACACAAGTGTCAACTGGTGGACTTTTTAGAAACAAAAAATTGTTGGCAAAGTCCATTCTGGGAAATCTGTAATTCGGATGACGACTAGTTTGCATACTTCAAAGACGTTTGGCACACTCCCTTCCAGCAGCTAAGAGGAGAGTTGGTTTGCTGGGGCGACATAAGAGAGCGGATCCGATTGGGGGAGGCACGAGACTTTGCATTTGAGTATTTTCATTTTTTCAATTGTGAAGCATGCCCATGCCCTCTATTATATGTATCGTTCTGTGTATTTTTTTTTTTTTTAAATACATTTTACCTTTAACATTGTGTTAATACGTTTTATTTTTAACATTGTTTTTTTTTTCTCTCTCTCTGATAGTGGGTTTCTCATCCTGGGTGGGTTTGTGTTGTTCTCCCTTTAAGATCAAGTTTACTAAGCCAAGAAAGGAGGCTTTTCTGTGAAAACAAAAAAGAAAACCTGTCAAAAAATTACATGCAACCAAGGTGGAGGTGGAGGAGGTACCTATTTTTAATTTGTTTGATTTGTTACATGAAACCTATTCATAAAAATAAAATATAAAAAGTGATTTCCTTTTATTATCCATTTTGAGAGATGCTAAGACTTTTGAGGGGGAGTTTTATCTTCTATTATCCATTTTGACAGATGCTAAGACTTTTGAAGCAGACGGAGCAAATAGACGCATATCAGAGGAATGGTGTCATGTCACTAAGTGAATACTATGCTTTCCGTTTTTACTTCTTTAAGAGGCATTTTATTTAAATTTTATAGTTCTAGATTCTTAGTGTTGTACAGTAGCTATAGCTAAAATCAGTTTGAACAGGAATTCATAATTCGTTATGAAGATCTTTGGTTATTCAATTTTGCATTTTTTATTTCATAATTAAGGTCTCATGTATTTGTTTTTTTATTCTATAGCTAGAGTTTTGTCTTTATTTATTTCCGTATATTTAGGGTTTCTCTTTTTCATTTTGTATATACAACTTAGAAAATTAATACTAAAGTGTGTATTGTTAAGGCATTAATTGATTTATTTTATAATCCAGAGTATTATGGTAGTTATATAGTGATCTATGAAAATATTGAGATTTGTTAAGATTTTTTTTTTCTATTTTCTGAAAGTTGAATAATAATCTATTTACATATTTTCTTTTCCTTTTGTCTGGGTGAGTTTCTAATATTAAGTTGAATAACAATCTATTTTGGATTTTCTTTTCCTTTTGCTTTAGTGAGTTTTAAAATGTTATACCCACCAATTTTCTATGGAATAACACTCTTAACTTATAAGTTATTTTCCTTTTGCCTTAGTAAGTTTTAAAATGTTATAGCCATCACTCTTTTTTGGAATAACACTCTTAACTTATAAGTTAAAAATGATGGTTTTCTGTTTATTGCATAATTTTTTAAGTTGTAAGGAGTTTCAAGTTCTTTCCTTTCTCTATGTTGTGTTCTATGTTGTGTTGAATGTCAATTGGTTAGTTAAATTAAAATTTTGTTGTCGTAAATTTGAAGTGTTATAAATTAAATAAAAAACAATTGCACGGTTCGAATTGTGTCATTTTTAATTTTACCCGAAAATAACTCCATTGTATTTTAGTGCATCTATTCTTGTGTTATAATTTTTTACCTGAATCTTTACACATTGTTGATTCATGAAACATCTTCAAAATATAGTGTTGTGTGCCATTTATAATTATAAATGCTATTCACGTTGCTTGGGTTTAGCATTGAGGTTGAATAAGTATTTTTTATAACATTTTTAATTATAAACCAGGAACATTTGGAAACTTTAGCTGCTACCTATGTTATAGGTAATTCCTCTAACACAAGGCAGGTCATTCGAGGATGGGAGAGAGATATCCAAACTGACCCAGAGGATAATGAGGCAGAAGCAGACATTTTGGATTTTATACAAGATCCAGGAAACACGAGGGGACGCCTCACCTTGTTCAATCAGACTGTCCATACATATTGGATAGTAAAATGCTTAATAGTGAAAGCCATGCAGAGCTTTCATCCAGTGCATACCCAAGCAGAAACAGTAAAGCAGGGGACAAGCATGCAGGCCCAGATTTTAGAAATTCAAGACCAACTACAGCACATAAAGATAACTCAATACCAGACGGTGGATAGAGTTAGTAGGCTGGATGATAAGGTGGGAAGGATAGAAAAAATCCTTCAACAAATTTTACAACAGCTACAACAAACAGATATGCCGGGTACCAGTGCAAAAGACCCAGCCCCAGTTTCTTCCTCAGAAATATAACAGTATGCTTTTTAGAAAGAATGAACTCAATGATGTTTTAAATTTTGATGATATTATTGTTTAGAAACCAAACTATAAACTGCTTCAGGATAGTAAGTATAGGAATCATAGAACAGACAGCTCAGGAAAAGTATAGGAGGATGAAACAATTTCAGTTTTGGACTACTTATCATGCTTTTAGATGGCCAACAGACCTGGTTTCCTGCGGGCAGGTTGAGGCCAAGTTTTGACTGTTAACTTTTATATTTTGTAGCCTGCCTTTAAAAATATAAATAGAAAATGGAATGGACCCACCGAATTTACAAACAAAAAATTATTATTTTAAATTAATTATATATATATATATATATATTCATATCCATAAAGATTATGCTTATTAGTATATTATTTTTTAGTTTTAATTACCATAAGCATTATGTTTGGTATATTTGCTAATGTTTTTTCTTGAATTAAGTTCAAGTCTTTATTCAATGCATTTTTTCCTCTATAATTCTTATTGGTGTTTTATATTTGTAATATATAGAGCTATGGTTTGATGGATTTGATTGAATAAGATTCATTGATTACTACTAGAGTTTAATAATTGATAATTGATGTGTAAGGATAATGCTTTTATGTTATGAATGGCTTGAAAGAATAGTGAACATTTTAATTTATAAAATGGATTTGAAAAATGGTTAATTCTTTAAAAGAAGAAATTAGACCTCCTATAGGGCAAAATTCAACCACCTATTGTTGAATTTGGTGTCCATATACTACAATTGATTAAATTATATTCCCCTCTTCTAAATTAGTAGGCTTTAATTATGCTCGTGGATGATTAGTGTTGCATAGTGAAAACTGATGAGCAATTCGAGTGTAATAACGAGTAGGTGTAATGACTTGGAGCTCAATAGGGTTATATATGTTGAATAAAAGTGAGTGATGTATTGGGAAAGATCTTTACCATGCACATTGAACAAGATATTGGTGGTCTAGTGAATTCCATGCTATCTATTTTTATCATATTGGTTGTGCATACATATTTAAATCTCAAATTTGAATTTCTTTATATGCTCTCATTTGTCATATGTTTAGCTAAATAATCATTGTCTTTCTTTGCCATATTTTTGAAAAATAATACAAATATAAGCATGGCTATTGTGTGTTGAAAAAAATTTCCATTAGAATTTATGGATTTATTTATTTAATTTTACAATGGTGAATGAGTAATTTGTTAGAGTAATTTGGGCAAGGCTTCCTATCAAACATATCACCAACAACCCATGAGCCATATATACTAGAAACTTGTAACTCAGGTAGGAAAAAGACGCAAAAAGACCATCGTCCTTCTATATTTAATATGGTGGGCCATAGTCCCTCATAGTGGAATTTGAATCCAAGTGGTGGGATCACATTTCAAATAGAGAACCACTCACTGTTGACTGAAAAATGGACAGGACAAAGACAAGTTGAAAGTCCACATATTTCTTGTTCCCCTCAATTATAACAAAGGTGTTTGGAGAATGAATAAGGATAAGGGAAAGAAATTTAAGTTTACATTAGAAGCATTTTATGTTTGTATTAGATTGGATTATAAATGGATTCACAAGTTAAGTTCTTGTTTAATTTAAATTAGATTGATTGTAATTTAAATTAGATTGATGGTAATAAAGTACAAATTTTTAGTTTTAATTTTATTTTTACCTTTAATCATTAGAGTATTTTTATATGTTATTTGAGTAAATTAAATGTTTTTGAATTTTATATTAAGGAAAATGATTATTAATTTCGTTGGTTTGAAAAGTTGAAATTTAATTATATTTAAAGTATTTTTGTCATGGAAATTCAAAATAACAAAAAGCACAACCAATCTAAAAAACATATTCAAAATAATAAGCATAACCTTTTATAAAATGAAAGTCAAGGAGTTGAAATCACTTAAGTTGATTGAAGTTGACGAAACAACATCAAACATAATTAAAAAAAAAACTTAGAATGAATGGCTCTATATGGAAACTCAATTTATATGCTTGAAAATCATTTTTCCAATCAAACTAACATGTATGCAAATAAAACTAAAGAAAGAGACAAATTAGTGATAACGATCATGTTACCTTAATTTTAAATACACTAAAATGCTTTCAACATTTTTTAAAAATCTAAATGAAGATCCATATAAATATATATAAGAGTTTTCATATTTAATAATTTAATTTTTCAATGGGATCTCTTTCTACATCTTCTGTTTTTTCTATTTCTTTGGTGTCTTCAAAAGTGATTGCTAATTTTTATTATAATGATACTATAGTGATTTTAAAATATATTTTTTGAATTACTTAGAGAAGTGGTGTGAGAGGTTTTAAAATATTATTTTTGGATTACTAGTTGAAAATAATTATATTATTTTGTATTAATGGAGAAAAGGTTACACAAGTTGTAACGTATCTCCTTAGTTTAGGA
>JAXQQM020084031.1:0-21075 GCA_034641835.2 Pinus albicaulis
CTAATGCCGATTGGGCTGGCAATGTGGTGGATCGTAAGAGCACATCGGGATGCTGCTTCAATCTTGGTTCTGCTTCGATTTCATGGATGAGCAGGAAGCAGAAGTCGATGGCTTTGAGCACCGCAGAGGCCGAATACATTGCAGCAAGTATGGCCTGTTGTGAAGCAATTTGGTTGCGAAAGCTATTTAGTGAGCTATTTGGACATGTGCTAGATACCACCGTGATACTCTGTGATAACCAGAGTGGTATTCGCTTGACCGAGAATCCTGTGTTCCACGACCAATCCAAGTATATTGATATCAGGTACCATTTCATCCGGGATATGGTACAGCGAGGCACCGTAAGACTCGATCATATAGGAACTGATGAGTAGGTCGCGGATATTCTCACTAAGCCCCTGGGGAAGGTCAAGTTCCTAACCTTCCGTGAGAGACTTGGTATCGTGGAACGACCCTATGATGTGGGTCCTGTTGGACGATGAGCTCGAGGAGCTCTGGGGGGCTTTGGGGACAACTTCTCGGAGCTATGAGCAACCACAAGGCTAGGCTTGCCAAACCTTGTTGGTGTGCTTGGACCCCACCATTGTGATTATTGAGTTGGTTCACCTCTCATTATCTGTGCCCCATATGCATCCTACCCATTGAGTTCGGGGCTCATGGGAAGTACCTCTCATTTGGCCAATGAGGTGGGAAAAGCTAGAGACTAATAGCAAATACTGATGGACGCATCAGAGATTGTCGTACTCTCTATCTAGGATGGCACGGTCCAACCACTTGATCTGGGATCAAGTCTAGTGAGGTCTCGGACCTCCGCCTGACTTCGGGTCAGATGAACCAACTTCGGGTTGGTTGGAGACTCTTTGTGAGTCCGATAGAGGTTTCGGACCTCTGGGTTGAATTTGTCAGCCGGGGGATGATGTCTTTGTGACTGACCCACTTCTGTTCTGAAATAAAGAGGCTAGCAAAGCAAGTTACGGTGGGATGACACACGATGTTTGATTGCACTGGTGGATGGAGTTCTCCCTAGTTGAGACGGAGTGTTAAATTTGGACAACTAGGTCCAAACTCCATCTTGTGATGCTCAGATGAAGATTCCAATATTTGTATTGGATTCCTCTTTCAGAGAGGTGTAAAATCGATATAAAATTGATTTTAATCTGATGAGCAGAACATTTATTTTGAATTTATTATTTATAATAAATTTAAGTGCAGATCGGCCTTAAGGTTTTACACCCCCAGTAGATGTGTCACACGCCTCAATGATGGATATAAATACAGTCAACGTTGGAGAGCATTTCACTCACTCAACATCACACATCTTCTCCTCTGATTATATACGAGCATTTGAGAAGCAGTTTCCCACATGAGAAGAAGGACGAAATCTACTGCAGCAAAAAGGACAAAATTTACTGCAGCAAATTTTCTGCAGTTAGGGTTTCTGGGCAAGTTTGACCAGCATTGACTTTGGTCAACGCATGGTCCGAATTGGCTGAAATTTTGTGGAGAGTTCGATTTTTGAAGGCCGTACTCATTGGCACAAAAATAGAGGTCAAAAGGTTGACTGAAGTTGGAGATGCGTTGACTTTATTGTTGCTGCCTTGCGTTGACTTTTTCTGGACTGCGTTGACTTTTTTGGGGTTGACTTTGAGTTGACTGGGTGACTGATTTGAGGACTATTGTGACACATTCTGGGTTGGCCGACCAAGAAGACTTTGCTGGTTGAAGCATCCTGCTGACCGCCGTAACGCACCAACACATTCTCCTGTTTCTGGTTTGTCTTCTATAGATCCACTGATATGTTCTATCAGCATTTTACTTAACTGTTTATGTGATTGTTGTTATAAAAGTAAAATTGCATCAAGCATAGAACATCTACATAAATTTATAGTGGGTCTCTCCCTATTACCCTTTCTATTCGTGCAACCATTTCTGGGTCCTCCATTTGTTTTTGAAATTCCGCATAAAACAAAGATTTCTCCAACTTCTCTTTATCGATCTGTATTTTCTTGATTAATTTCGCGACCTTTTTATCACTTTCTACATCAATTGCTTCTGGTTTGGGGTTCTGCTTTGGGGTTCTGCTTTGGTGTTGGAATGTCAACAATTATAATTTTTTTTTGGATTCTACTTTGTTTCTGAAATGTCCAGAAGGCAGAATCCACAATTCACAATCCAAAGCACACAATGACAGAATGAATAAACAAAACAATAAAACGTCAAGAGTTGAAAATGCCTTTCATATGAATATTCCATTTCGATTTTGATCCACTGCAGGGTAATACAGGTTTCCATTGGTGATCGGTCGACCTTCACTTACACTGTCTCAAACATCCAAGCTACCATAAATAAATCCTCTATGTTGTTCGATTTCCCCCTTCTGGGAACTGAATTTTTTGAAATGAAAGTGAGACGGCTGGAACTTTCAAAATTAGATTCTTTCATCAACATGGTTGAAGCAAGTGTTCCTGATGGGAGCTCCCCATCTTCCCTCATACTTTCTAATTCTTCTTTTAGAGAACCACCCTCTCCATCCAAAATAAGTAATGTATCAGTCCCTGGCTCTTCTCCAGCAACAAAAGTTATTGAAATCTGATTATGTCGAATTTCCACTGAACACCAACTTGCAAACTGCATTTTGAGCTGTACATTGCCCATGGCACATTTCTGAATGTTAAAGGTGGCAACCTAAGTTTTGATAACAAGTCAAGCTGCTCCTTAAGAGCCAGTTGAGACTTCTTTCAAGTACGAATCTGCCGCAAAATGGTTTGTACACGATGTTGTTGTCTATATATGTCTAGCCCTACCAAGGTAGATGCACCTCTTGCAGCTTCATTATTTCCAGATATGTTATCAACAAGCAGTGGAGGAGCTTCGAGCAAAAAGTCAATGCCTGCCAAGTGTTGAACCCATTTAAATGGCCCTTATGCATTATTCTCATCATTTTGATTATGGTTCTCTCCCTCCACTTTTTCTTCTTCCAATATGTCATCTTCATAATTATTTTCAAAAATATCTTCTTCTTTTTTTCCTTCCACATTTTCCTCTTCATCATCATCAATGTCTTCTTCAGCATCTCCCTCATTGTTATGATATTGTTCATCTTCTTGTTTCTTAAGATAGTCTTCATCCACATCATCTTTATCTAGATCATCATCTTGATCTACATAATTCTCATCCACATCAAGATCAGCTTCATCCGGATCCTCATCTTGATCTATATCAGCTTCATCTTGCTCTGTTTCTTTACCGTCAGTATCATCTTCCTTATTATGGATTTCTGCATAACTTAAAACATGTTGTAACTTCTGCACATGATTTTTCTAATTGCTGAAGTTTTTCTTGAATCTTACTAAACTGCTCAATGCATTCAGGACGTACAGGGAATGGCATATTGTGTGGTGAACAACATTCAAAGGCTCGCATGATTATATTGTGCGGCATGGCTCTGATACCACTGAAGCAACAAAACTTAGGCTTATTGACTTTAGATGTTAAAATACACAAGAGGTATTTTTAATCATAATTTATTAATATATATAAAATGTATAAGTGATATTGAATGTTACAATGAGGCTCTGCTTATATACCTATACAAGTGGCCTTTCATGATTGGGCATGTCTTTTAGACATGCCTTTTCACTTAACTTAATGACTACATAACATAATCCTTATTTTGATTATTTAATATTTACATTTATTTTTATTTATTTATTTGTTATGAATTATATTCATAACACGATTCTACTACCATCAACAGTTAATAGTTAGGTGTTTTTGAGTTATATAACATACTTCTCTTCTACTATGTAATGAGGCATGCTATCATCTAACACATGAATCCACTCTTTCTTAATATTATGTGTATTCTAATCCACACGTGTGTATAAAAACAAAATGATGGTCTAGTGATTAGCTATCATTTTATTCCTTTCGTGCATCGTTTGTATAGTATCTCCAACCCTATTCCTTTTTATTTCACGTCGGTAGTTAGTATTATTTTATGCATCTAATGTTACTCTCCAGTTTGTTAGAGAAAAATTATTTCTATTCTAGCTAGATTTACTATGTATACATGATGATTTCGATTTTGAATGGATATCTATTTTATGGACTTTTGTTTACTTTGATGCAGGATTCTGGGATTCTCACGTTACTTCAAGGAAGCAACGTTTTCCCATATGGAGCCAGATATTGCACTCATGTTTGTTAAAATTCCAAGGAAGCAGATGTACCATTTTTTTCAAAAGGATTGGATCATCAATCAGTTGTTTATTGGGTCATTGTAAACCCATTCTGCAAACTCGTGACGACGTGATGTAAATGATGCTAATAAGATCTTATATGTATGTAACAACCTAGGTAAGCCTATTATTTTGGAGAAAATTTCATCCTATGAGGTTTTTCGTCTCACTGACTCATCTGCTTTTCTAAACACGAATGGTCGGCTGAGTTTTTCCCTCCAACCTCACCCCAAAGCTAGAGTGGAATTCTTCGTCAAAGTCTTAGTTGAGTCCTAGTGTTTTAGTAGAGCCTTCTGTAAAAGTGATTTGGAAATAATTTAAGCTAGTTGGCTATATTATTTTATTATAAATCACTTGGTCTACTAAATCATATTGTGTCGCAAAATTGGGTGTGTAATTTGAAGGTCTATACGAAACAGGTGTTCCCCCTTTGAGGGTTGAAATGTAAAAATCTTGTGTAAAAAATATTTTAGTGCATGGTCCCTCATACTTAAACACCATAGCTAAAATATTAGAAGGTGGAAAAAATATTAAATCCCCTCAAGTGTCAATTAATTAATTTTTCTGGCAAATATTAAATTAATCCTAAACCAAAAAATTAATTAATTATAGTCTAAATTAGAGTTTTAGAGAAATTAAATTCTCCAAGTAGAAAAATTATGGGTATCAAAGAAATTAATTTTTGGAGGTCCCGCACCAAGGAAATATAAGAAATTTCAAGTAAAATTGGACCCTTGGACCTTGGTGGTTAAGCCAAAGGCAATTGTTTGAGTAAAATAGCTCAAAATAATTATTTTCGAGCTAATAAAAAAAGGGTTTAGACGGCAGCCTTTCAGGGTTGTCGTGGGCTTTTCAAGCCCTTTCCTTACCTTGGCCTCCCTCTTTCTTACCTCGGCCTCCTCCTCTGCCCTTTGTTCTCCCTCTTGCCCTCTTCGTTGGGCCTTTTCAACCCTCTTTTAGCCTCAAACCCTAGCAACTAGGCTTAGAGGCCTTTCCTATCCCAACGCTAGGCCTATTGGGTCTAGTGCTAGTCCTCATTGGACCTAATTTTCCCTCTGTCCATCTCTGAAATTTTTGGATTGAAGATTGGTGGGTTTTGCATGAGAAATTTGCTCAAAGTTGGTGTTTTCAGGTGCCAAAGTTCTTTGAAAAATTTTGGCAACTTGGGCAAGTGTGCTACAAGGCCTTGGGCCTAGGGTTTGCTCTCTAAACCCTCACTTTATCTCTGTTTTACATCAGTTGTCATTTTCATTTCATAGCAGTGAATTAAATGCCCTAAAATCACATCTAAATGCTCCAAACACTTTAATAATTTCACGATAAAAGTTTGTTACTGTTTTGACCACTTGGGCATTAAATATCTAGCCTAGATCTACTTGTTTGTTTGCTGGAAAATCTCTACATAACTGAATGTAGAAAATCTGATATTTTCTGAATATAACATCTTAAGATGCCCTAAAAACTCATAATTGCTCATTGATAAAAAAAATCAGCATATAGAAAGTTTTGGGCATATTTTGACATAAGTTACCACACTAATAGTTCACTAATTGCATAATTTTCTTACTGCTGTAATAAGAGTTTTCAGATCTGATATACACTGAATATTGCATCTTAAGTGGGCTAAAATTCATAAATTTACATTGGCAAGTCACTAGGTAGCTCATTGGTCATTTTATGTTTCACATGCTTGGTAATTTCTTGATTCGAAGTGACATATTTACTACTGTCCTATACCATCATAAGTCACTCTTTCATGATTTATCATTTATTTGGTTCATGGTGGTTTATGTTGTTAAGTTCTAACAATTCCCTATTTTGTGTTAGCTATAAGAATTGTCAAACTTTACACTTAAATCACTCAAGCATCTTCTAATCTTATTGAAGGTCTAAGTTACATTGGCATTAAGATCTAATTGACATTGTGGTTGAAACATTGTTGAATAAGTGCTCTAAGTTAAGTTCATAATGTTGTGCTCTTTCATAATCTTAAGAAGCTTTGGTAATTTTATTATTTATCTTGAGAAATTGGCATCTTAAGTTTTACTTCAATTGAGCATCTTTCACTATTGGCATTTTCTAAGAACATAATCGTGGCATAAGGTTGTTGATTGAATATCTTGAGTAATTGGCATCTTGTGGATTTGATATTGTCACTAAGTTATTGGCACTTTCTTAGTTGTAAGATTGCATTTTGATTTACAAGTACTCTTGTCTTTAAAGATCCATCATAACTTAAAGTACTTGAGCAAATCTTAAACTAAGAATCTCACTCATAATCATTGCATAAGCATTCTAGGCTTAACTTGCACTAATAACTTACCTCAGAGCATAAGCTTGGTTCTGTTGCACTCAAATTGTCAAAGTTCCAAGGAAACAATAGCGTCATTTTTTTCCAACAGGATCGGATCACCTAACCAACAATATATGTGTCACGGTCTCCCATTCTACAAGTTATATGATGTAAATGATCCTACTATGACCTTGAGTCTATGTAACAACCTAGGTAAGTCTATGATTTTAGCGACAAATTTCATCCTAGGAGGTTTTTTAACCTTGTTGATTACTTGTGTTTCTAAACACAGCTAATCAAAAGAGTTTTTCCCCTCTAGCTTAAACTGTCAAATTTAGAATAAAATTTATTACCAATGTCTTAGATGAGTCATAGTGTTTTAGTCGAGTATAATGTAAAAATGGTTTGGAAATAATTTAAGCTAGCTGACTTAATTATTTTATTACAAATCACTTGGTCTACTAGATCATAATGTGTCGCAGATGGGTTGTGTCTTGAGGGTCTAAGCCTAATGTGTATTCCCTCTTTGAATCAAAAATGTAAAATATTATGTAAATGTCAAATCAGGGTTGGAAATATAATTAAGTCCCCTCATGTGTAAATTAATTAATTTTTCTGGGAAAATAAAATTAAAACTTAAGCCAGAAAATTAATTAATTAGAGTCAAGTTAATTTGTCTTAGGAAAATTAATTATCCAAGTGGAAAAATTCGTGGGTCTCAAAGGAATCAATTTTTAAAGGTCCTCCACCAAGGGAATATTGTACATTTCAAGAAAAAATGGACCCTTGTGCCTTGGTGGTTAAATCAAAGTCAAAATTTTGAGGAAATTAGCTCAAAATAATTATTTTTGAGCTAATTGATATGAAGTTAAATGATAAATTCGAAAATTCCTCAAAAATAAGAAATCAAGGGCCAAGATTAAAAGATCTTGAAATGTTTATTAACGGCCAAGTTTATTTTGACAAGGATCAAAGAAACTAGCCATTATTTTTCCATTTGGAGAATTTATCTATAAATTTGAGAGTCATTTGAGCCTCTAGTCATCCTGATCTCTAGCGAGAATTGTTGTTGAAGCATTTTGTAAATTATTGTCCCACTGGGAACTATTTTTTCTAATGTTATAACTCTATTTGCCACTCCATTATAGTGAGAGAAACCCAATATCAACTTACCTTAGTTGTTTGGCTAAAATGCATCCCTTTTCACCTTTTCTTTCACTTATGTGAGATTTATCCCATGAGAAAAGAGTGAAATTACATAATTGAGCGATTTCTCATAATTATTTTGCCAAAATATTATAATTATGAGATAATAATTATTCCATAATTGAGATAATTGAGAAAAAACTCATAATTGTGAAAAAGGTTTCTAGAGTTTACCACTCCTAAGAGATCACCTCGATTACTCACTGATTCGAGTTGGCCAGGACTCATCCATTAGAAGTTTCTCTAACTTTTCATCGTCCTGGGCATCCACATTCATCCTCCTGGGACCTATCATTTTCCTGTTTATACTAGATCATTTGAGAGGGTCGGGCTAGTTCTGGAGAGAGTGAGTTTAGGAGAGTCATGCTGCTGATGTGCTGAGATCTTGATACCCTATTGCTATCTTGCTATCATCTTGAGAGCCTGTGAGGTCTTAGTTTATAGGAGAGTGTCTGTTGAGATTTTGGGGGGTTGGGGTAGCATCGGATGTGCTCTAGCTCCTAAACTCTGTGGAGGGCCTAGACTACATAAGATCTCCAAGACGTAGAGCGTTTTGGGAAATTCCATCCAGTTTAAGAGATATTTAATTAATTAAGCTTTTTAATTAAAGACCATAAGTCTAACTTAGGAAAATTAAAAGATAAAAGGTAATTGAATTAAACATGTGATGAGAATGACTTAAGTGACGCGGATCAAGCATTTTCTAATCTTAGTCGTTGATTCAAGATTAGATCACGGTCGTTGAAGTTTCAACGAGAAAAGTATAAGAAGAGAGCTTGGGGTCCGTTCGAGAACACACACACTGGTAGAGCACTGAAGCTAAGCTGGAATTCTAGGGTGTGGTTTGCTAAAAAATTCAGAAGTGTTTCAGCTGCAGCGAGGGGCACTATTGGCAAGGGGGATGATTTAGTCCCAGACTAAGAGGGCAGAGAAGCAGCAGACTAGAGCAGCGCAGAGGAAGCAGCAACTACGCAAAGCAGCCTAAAGCCCAGTAGGGGCAATGCAGACGCAACAGGAGGCCAAGAGGGTTGACACAGGCCCAACAGAGGCAGCACAGGGGCAGTGTAACCCAATCTAGTGTGACGCAGGCCCTTCTTGAGTAGCGCAAAGGCTTACGCAAGCCAGCAGGGCTGACGCTGAGGGCTTCAAAGTAGCGCTGGGGTTTCTTGTAATATTCCGAATAGCAAATAAACAGCAACATAAACAAAAACTACAACAATAAGAGAGACATCATGAAAAACACTACAAACATGGAGAAAAGTTGAGCCATTTTATTATAATCTGAAAGAGGGAAACGAGTACAAAAGGTGATCAGAATGATGGCACCTTGGCTTGCTCAAGGCAAGCTGAAATCACTCTCAAAACCTTGTTGTGAATGGCTGCTCTCTCTCTACACTGCATAACTCCCTGAGCTGCTGTTGCTGCTGGAATTGCTGCCTATGACTGGAGTAGAGCTGCTCTTTAGGGTTGTTCCCCTGCTCAGAAAATTATGAAACTTTGGGTATGGACTCTCCTCCAAAAACCTGGAAAAACCCAGGAAGGAATTCTAGAAAGGCTAACCCCGGAATTTGACCCCCTTGGGAAAATCACGCACTCCTAGTGAGTACACTAGCCCCTGAATTGTAAGACTGGAAATGATGGCATCCTCCTACTCCAAAAGATGACTTGTGAAGGGTTGATCTCTTCACACTTCTCCCGAACTGAAATCCCTAATCTCCTTTCACTCCCGGTGGTTCCTCCCTCCAAGACTGCGTAATCTCTGAGTGTGACTGCACTGCCTTAGTGACTGTGTGGCTCGTAGCTGAAAGGCTCCGCATTCTCTGCTCTGAAAATCGATGGTGAAGCTCCTCACCTGAGCGGGCACTCAAAGTCCCTCGAGTTTGAGGTTGGGATCTCCGCTCGGAGACATCTGTGTATTGAACAGCATTGCAAACTTCACTAAACAGCGTAAGCGTGCTCATGTCTGATAAACAGAAATTCTGAAGATGCATAATAGAATGAGTAAGTAGCCAACCTCTCCCTCCTTTTATTTTTGAGACCCTAGCTCTCCCTTGGACCCCACTAAACTGCATTGTCTCCTCATGCCACGTTGTCCCCACTAGACTGCGTTGTCCTGGGCCACGTCGCCACTGCGCTGCCTGGTCCATGTTGCCTCCACGTTGTCCGGCCCACGCTGTCCCTCTCCCTGCGCTATCACTTGGCTCCCCTGGGCCCCATGCTCAAATCCAAATAATTCGTAAGTGACTTTAGGGAGTTATTTTATCCTAATTTGGGTTATGGGTCCCATCACCCCTTTATTTTATGACTGAACATTAGAAAATCAAAATATGAGCAAAATTAATATTCCCAATTAGCTGCTGCTAATTGGGAATAGTACAGTCATACAGTCCTCCCCGCCAAAATGTTGCTTGTCCTCAAGCAACTGCAAAGATGGGTGCTGCAAAATCTTCTCACTCTCCCAAGTGGCATCCTCATTCGGAAAATTTCTCCATCTCACCAAATACTCCCTGACTGTCCTGTTCCGTAGCTGTCTCTTGGGTTTCTAAGATGGCTTCTGGTTGTAACACCAAATGCCCCTCATCATCTGTAGGTGAGAGCTCTTCTGTTGCGGTTACATGCTGCCCCAATGCCTTTTTCAAGCATGACACATAGAAGATGTTATGTATCATGCTACCTGCTGGCAGCTCCAACTCATAAGCAACCTCCCTATCCGGCGAATCACCCTGTAAGTTCCATAGAAGCGGGGCTTGAGCTTCTCAGCCCCTTTCTACTTCAACGTAGATTGTCGGTATGGTTGAAGTCGAAGGTAGACCAAGTCACCTACCTCAAACTGCCTCTCTACCCGCCCTTTGTCAGTATATAACTTCTGTTGATTCTGCGTTATGGCTAAGTTGTCCTGAAGAGCCCGAAGTATATCTTGGCTCTCTTGGATCCAGTCCTTGGCCCTGGGGGCCTTGCTAGCTCCAAACATAACATCAGCAAAAGTTAGAGCATGATATCCATATAAAGCATAAAACGGAGACATATCGATAGACATGTGGAAAGCGGTGTTGTAGCAATATTCTCCCAAATGCAGTGAACGCAGCCATGCCTTTTGCTGCCCCGTGACATAGTTTCGCAAGTAGCCCTCCAGCCACTTGTTCACTATCTCTGTTTGCCCATCCGTTTGAGGGTGATAGCTGGTACTAGGAGTCAACTCTATACCCACCAAACGAAAGAGCTCCTGCCAAAATCCGACCATGAAATGGCTATCCCTGTCACTGACGATGGTCTTCGGAAGACCATGCAATCTGAAAACATCATGGAAAAACAGCTCCGCCACCTGTGCAGCTGTGTACCGTGCTGATATGGCGAAGAAGTGGGCATACTTTGTTAGTCGATCAACGACAAAGATGCAATCCTTGCCCTGCATCGCGGGCAACCCAGTAATGAAATCCATAGAGATGCTTTCCCACTTTCCTTCCGGAATGGGAAGGGGCCGTAGTAATCCGACTGGGTGGCTCATCTCCCCCTTATTCCTCTGACACATCTCGTACTCCCTGACATGCCGGGGTACATCCTCGAGGCCTCTCCAAGAGAACCTCTCCCTGATAGCCCTGTAAGTCTTCGTGAATCCCTGATGGCCCGATAATGGTGAATCATGGGAGGAACGGAGTATCTTCTCCTTGAGTTGAGAATCCCCTGTCAAGAAGTTCCTGTCTCTGAAGTAGATGACCTCATCCATCACCCTATACCTGTCATCCGTAATCTGACCATCCAGCACCTCACAAGCAAAGTGGTCCTTGGAGTACTCCACCAACAATTGAGTCCTCCAGTCTGTATCTATGCGCATCAAGGGCAGCGTTGTTGGTCTGCGTGATAGGGCATCCGCCACTACATTGTTCTTCCCTTTGACATACTCAATGTCAAATTCATAAGCCTGGATCTTACTAACCCACTTCTGCTGCCTCTCCTGCAACCATTTCTGCTTAAGTAAAAACAAGAGGCTGTTGTGATCAGTCCTCACCCGAAACTGTTGCCCACCAGATACTGCCAAAACTTGGCTAATGCATGCATAATGGCTAGCATCTCTTTGTCGTATATAGGATACAACCTCTCATGTGGCAGTAGTTTCTTGCTCTCGAAAGCTATGGGGTGGCCTCCCTGCATCAAAACTACACCTACCCCCTCTCCTGAAGCATGACACTCCAAAATGAAGCGCTGCATGAAATCCGGCAAAGCCAACACTGGGTAGCTACTCATCACCTCCTTGAGCCTGTCAAAGGCTCTCTGCGTAGTACCAATCCATCTGAATGCCCCCTTCTTGGCGAGATCTGTGAGGGGTGCAGCAAGCTAGGAAAATCCCTTGACAAACTTTCAGTAGTAGGTGCAGATGCCTACAAATCCCTAGAGTTTTGTCACGTTCTTCGACTCCGGCAATTCTCGGATGGCCCGAATCTTCTCCCCGTGGACTCTCACTCCGTCCACAAAAATGATATGCCCCAAATAGAGCATCTATGTTAATCAGAACTCGCACTTGGAGAGCTTAGCATAGAAATGTTGCTCCTCCAAAATACACAGTACAGCCTCAATGTGCTGCAAGTGCTCCTCCCAAGTAAGGTTTTATATAAGGATATCATCAAAGAACACCAACACGAACTTCCTCAACTGAACACAAAAGATGTGGTTCATGCAAGACTGAAAAGTGGCCGGTGCGTTAGTTAGCCTGAAGGGCATCACCAAAAACTTGAAGTGGCCATAATGGCACATAAAAGCAATCTTGGGGACATCCTAGCCCCTCACTCAGATCTGATGGTATCCCGACCTCAGATTGATCTTGGAGAAGAATTATGATCCCCTCAGCTCATCCATCAACTCGTCAATCCTAGGAATGGGGTATCGGTTCTTCATCATCTTTTTGTTGAGTGCCCTGTAGTCGATGCACATCCTCAGTGTGCCATCCTCCTTCTTCACCAATACAACAGAATAAGAAAATGGGCTAGTACTGGGTTGGATGTGTCCTAGTGCTAGTAGCTCATGAATAGCTCCCTCAATCTCGTCCCTGTAGGCTTTGGGGTGCCTGTAGGGTGTGGTGATCACTGCCTAAATCCCCTGCTCCAGCTCAATGGTATGCTCAAACCCCCAGTCCGGTGGCTACCCTGGTGGTATGTCTCCAAAAACCGTGGAGTACCTATCCAATATCGACTGCACATCTAAGTGAACTACCTGGACTATGGCCCCTGCCTCTAAAATACGCAATTCCACTGCCCACTCTATGTCTCCCTTCCGGAAGTCTGCCACCATCTGGTGTGCTGAAACTGTCTGCGGAGGATATGTATGCATGCCTCTCATCATCACATGCTTACCACTCTTCTTGTCCGTCCATTCCATCTCCAATGTCTCCCAGTCTGTGGTGACCTTACCCAGCGTGATCATCCACTGCACTCCCAGCACCACGTTGGTGGTTGGAATGTCGACCACAAAAAAATGGTCTGTCATACTGTAGGTCCCCATAGTCACTGCTAATGCCGGAACATATCCAGCACATTGCATAGTTATGGCACTCGGTACTAGTACTGAAAAGCCATCAAAGCTCTCTATCGGTATGCCCCTCCTCTCTACTAGCTAGCCATCAATAAAGTTGTGAGTGGCCCCACTATCTACCAGAACTGAAACACGTTGTCCCTGAACGGTGCCTCGGACACACAGTGTCAAATACTTTGGAACTCCCCACAAAGATGCAAGGACTCCTCTTGTGGGCGCAAACGCTGCCCCTCCTCCTCCTAGGGGAGGAGGTGGTGGATGATCCCCTCTGTGCACTACAGCATTGGCCTCTCCCTCTATCTCCTCATAGGCATCTTCTCCTCCCTCATTGTAGGAGAAGACCTCTATGTAATGTGCCTTCCCTGCGGCACATCGATGACTCGGTGCCCATGGCTCCTGGCATGTGAAGCACAGCTTCCTCCATCTCAAGTCTCTCCGGGTATCATCATCCAAATGCCCTCGACCTTGGTTCCCCTTCTGCGGTGGAACTCTTGTGTCCTACCCCTTTGGCAGAAATGGTGGTCTCTGGGGGAAAGGAGCTCTGGTCCTGGGCAAAGCATCATGTAAGTCTCTCGTCCTACTAACTACATCTTGAAGTGTAGCCGGCCTAGTGGACCTGACTAGCCCATGCAGCAGTTCTGTCAACCCATCAATGAACATGTAAATCCTCCTGGCTACGGAAAAGTCTGGTACAATCACTGAAAGTCTCAAGAACTCGGAAATGTAAGTTTCCGAGTTCCCGATTTGTTTGAGCTTGGTCAGCTCGACAAAATGCTTCTCCAGATCCTTCCGGTCAAACCTCTCCACCAATCTTCGGGTGAACTTTGAATATGCTGTCACTATTGAGCGACCCAACATGGCCATCCTATGGAACCACCAGTCATGGGATTCTCCCTCAAGGTGCAATGCTGCCACCTTGATGGCCTCCACTTCTGCCATCTGATTAAGCTGAAAGTAAATGTCCAACTTCTCCACCCAAGCCTTTGTTGAACATTTAGATGACCCGTCATAAGTTGGCAAGAAAAATCTTCCCACAATACATTGCAGCTCAACAGACACCATAACCAGAATATTAGAAAGTGAAAGCTTCACCAAACTCTGTTCTGGTTACAGGGTCTGTTGTTGTTCTTGAGCTAGCAAAAATCATGGAAAGTGAAAGCTTCACCAAACTCTCGCCCATATGACTGATACTCTGCAAAATAGTCCTCGTAATGAGCCATCTTCAGCTCCTCGAGTCCTCCCGTTCCGGTGCCTATATTCAAGAATGTGGGCATCATCAAACGTGGGGGAGTGTGTGGCACCACCTGCTACGCTGTGTTCTGCTCATGTGTGTGATGGGAGGTGTTGGATCCCTCTCCGATGTGAAAACCCCTTAGGGTTTCAGGCTGTCTGTTATCCCCGACAAAGTTCTAACTCATCTCATCTATCTTCCTCGAGAGCTCCTCCACAGACTTCAGGAGGAGGTTCCCAAACTCCTCCTCGTCGTCTCTTTCTTCTGCCATAGGTTCTTCCTCCTCTGCGTCCTCCACTGGAACACAATCCCCTTCTCCAAATGTGGCCTCGAGCCTCCGCTCTCGACTCCTGTATCGCTTTCTCTGGTAAGTGATGTATTCTTTTCCTCCGGGTGTCATAGACTGATCTTTTCCATAGGCTTGCCAAGTCTATGAGATCTGATACCACTGTAATATTCCGAATAGGAAATAAATAGCAACATAAACAAAAACTACAGCAAATAGAGAGACATCACGAAAAACACTGCAAACATGGAGAAAAGCTTAGCCATTTTATTATAATTTGAAAGAGGGAATTGAGTACAAAAGGTGATCAGAATGATGGCAAGCTGAAATCACTCTCAAAACCCTACTGTGAATGGCTACTCTCTCTCTGCACTGCGTAACTCCTTGAGTTGTTGCTGTTGCTGGTACTGCTACCTCTGATTGGAATAGAGCTTCTCTTTAGGGTTGTTCCCCTGCTCAAAAAATTATGAAACTTTGGGTATGGACTCTCCTTCAAAAACCCGGAAAACCTAGGAAGTAATCCCAAAAAGGCTGACCCCAGAATTTGACCCCCTTGGGAAAATCACGCACTCCTGGTGAGTACGCTGGCCCCTGAACTATAAGACTGGAAATGATGGCCTCCTCCTACTCCAAAAGATGACTTGTGAAGGGTTGACCCCTTCACACTTCTCCCGGACTGAAATCCCTGATCTCACTTCACTCTCGGTGTTGCCTCCCTCCAAGACTACGTAATCTCTAAGTGTGACTACGCTGCCTTACTGACTGTGTGGCTCCTAGCTGAAAGGCTCTGCATTCTCTGCTCTGAAAATTGATGGTGAAGCTCCTCACCTGAGGGGGCACTCGAAGTCCGCCAAGGCTGAGGTTGGGATCTCCGCTCGAAGACATCCGTGTGCTGAACAGCACTTGCAGACTTCACTAAACAGCATAAGCGTGCTCAATGTCTGAAAGACGGAAATTCTTAAGATGCATAATAGAATGAGTGGGTAGCCAACCTCTCCCTACTTTTATGCTTGAGACCCTAGCTCTCCCTTGGGCCCCACTAAACTACGTTGTCTCCTCATGCCACACTGTCCCCACTAGATTGCGTTGTCCTGGCCCACGCTGCCACTGTGCTGCCTGGCCCATGCTGCCTCCACGTTGTCCCTCTCCGTGCATTGTCACTTGGCTCCCCTAGGCCCCATGCTAAAATCCAAATAATGCATAAGTGACTTTAGGGAGTTATTTTATCCTAAGTTGGGTCACAGGTCCCATCACCCCTTTATTTTATGGTTGAACATTAGAAAAGAAAAATCTGAGCAAAATTAATATTGCCAATTAGTTGATGCTAATTGGGAATATTACATTTCTAGACGCCGGAAAACGCTGAAATCTGTAAATCCTGTTTGAGGGTGTGAATCAGTGAATTTTTGTCTCCAGAATAGGGGTATTGCTGCAAGTTTATTTCTCTATCAGGTTAACCAGTTTGGGGCCCAGATTTGTTGTACTTAGAATCTGCTTAATAATAAAAACCCTCCAGAAGCTAGAAGCATCGGTTTTCCCGCATTGGGTTTTTCCGGGGACAGTGGTCCAGAGAATCCTTGTGTGTCACTTTGTCATTGAGCATGTTATTCAATTTAGATCTGCATGTGTTGGCTGTTAATGTATTTACTTCGATGTTAATGCTTTCAGATTAATAACTTAAGTAGGAGAAGTAAAACAAGAATTTAACAGTAGGGTTTCTGTTTAAGTAAATTCAGAAATTTTCACATGGAATCAGAGCGATTGCAGATATCGCTGAATCTCCAGCAAGAAGGCTGAATAATCTGTGTTACGGAAAGCAACAAAGAAAGCAACAGCAGCAGCAGAGAATCCAGAGAGGGCAGCACAGCAGCAGAAGGTTGCAAAGGCAGCAAGAGCCACGCCGTCCCAGGAGGGCTGACGCAGTCCCAACTGGGTGATGCAAAGGTAGCGCAACGCCTTCCAGAGGGACGCAAGAGCAGCTTGCATTGCGCAGAGGATGCGCTGAGCCAGTCTGCTCACGCAGAGGCCAGCCAAGGTGACGCAGTCCAGAATTTGGGTGTTGTGCAGAGTGTCGTGATCCGAAAGCTAAGGTGTAGACTTTCAGCAGTTCTTGGTGGGGTGAAGATTTTGCCGGTGCAAAATTTAGCCTAAGCTAAGTTGATAAAGTGCGGGAGGAGAACAACTTCTCAGTAAATTTCTTGCCAAAGAAATCTGAAGATCAATCAGAGGATCGAAGAGATCTGATTTGTTGTGCTCAACAGACTTCCAAGGGAGGGAGTCAGTTGTCAGAGGGAGCAAAGGGTGTCTTTCTTGCCAAGTGACCCTAGGTCTAAGTTGCTAGCATAGAGAGAAGGATCCGTTCCAACAAATTTCTGAGCAGATCGCACCACATGATCTGCGTGATCAGGATAGGTTGGACGGCCTATCCAACTTTGCTATCTGTGTTGACACCTAATCCTAAGGGATTGGGAGAAATTGTATATTAGTGTAAAATAGGAAATAAGGAAGTCTAAGAGACATTGGGAAATGAATCCCAACAATCTCACCTCCATGTATATATCAAATTTCACGGTTCATTGTGTGGAGTTACCTCCTGGCCTGACATGGTATCAAAGCCAGTTCTATTTCTGGCATTCCTGCCCCTGTAACTCCCCCCTGCTCCTGGCAGACCTGCCTCTCTGCCTGCTCCTGGCAAAATTGTCCCACTACTGCATTCTTGCTCCTGGAAGACCTACCTCTCTGCCTACTCCTAGCAGAATTGTCCCATTGCTGCATTCCAGCTCCTGGCAGAACTGTCCCACTGTTGCATTCTAGGTTCGAAAATTTTTTTTTGAGCTCAAGGCCTCATAGCACGGAGCTGCTCCTCTACATTGTTTGTTTCTCGCTGCTCGCTGCTCCGGCTTCCATTGCTCTTCGGCCGCACAACGCTCTGCGTGCTCCCCTCTGTGGCACGTAGCATAGCTCGTCGGCTCGCAACTCCCACAGCACCTCCCGCTGTCATCTCCTCCCACATCTGCGCTATCTGTTGTCGGCTCCCACAACTGCTCCCTTCCTCCGCTCCCCTCCCTCCTACCTCTTGCTCTCCCTTCCTCCACTCTCCCCTGCTCCCTCCTCCCCCCTTCCTCCGCCCTCCTCCCTCACCACCCCCTATTCCACCTCCCCATATTCAACCTCCCCAGGTCTGACCTCCCCAAGTCTGACCTTCCCGAGGTCCCACTGTTGAGATTTTGTGTATTTGGGGTAGCATCAGTTGTGCTCTAGCTCCCAAATTTTGAGGAAGGACTAGAGTACACTCGATCTACAAGACCCAAAAATGGATTTGGGAAATTTCATCTGGTTTAGGAGATATTAAATTAATTAATTATTTTAATGTATTTCTTAAGTTAAAACTTAGGGAACTTAAATAATTAAAGTGAAATTAATTAAACGTGTGATGAAATTGTCTTAAGTCACACGAATCAAGCTTTCTTTTAATCTTAGCCATCGATTCAAGATCTGATCATGGTCGTTGGTTTCCCAACAAGAAAAGTATAAAGGAAAGGCTTGGGGTCATTTGTAAAGACACAGAGGCAGAGCACTGAAGCTAAGCTGAGATTCTAGGGCGGGTTTGCTAAGAATTCTCAAAAATGTTTCAGTTGTAGAGAGGCGAATTTAGGCCAAAGGGATGATCTGATCTCGGAGTCTCGAATCAACAAGAGGCAAAGATCAGCTCAGAGAGACAGCGCAGAGAAGTAGGAGAGCAGCAGCAGCAAGGATAGCATGATTTTCAGCTAGAAGCCCTCAGGGGTTATGCAGAGACCCTAAGGGGCAGCGTAAGGCCTGCGTCACCCATTCTGGGGTAACACATCCCTTTCCGGAGCAGTGCTAAGGGACGCAGAGGCTTCAAAGGCTGACGCAAAGGCTTTCCGAGATAGCGCTGGGGTTTCTAGGCCCTAATCTTGGCTAAGTTCTGTAAATCCCGTTTGAGGGTGTCGATCAGTCATTATTTTGGCCTTAGAACAACCAATGAGTTGTATATCTATTATTTCCCTGTCGTGGTTTCCAGATCCGGAACCCAGATTTGTTGTATTCAGAAAATTCTTAATAATAAAACCCTCCAGCAGCCAAAAGACTGATTTTCCCGCATTGGGTTTTTCCGGGGACCATTTGTCCAGAAAATATCTGTGTCACTTTGTCTATGTGTGCATGAACTTGTTCTAGATCTGAATTGGTGAAGAACTGTTATGCGTTTTGCTTCGATTTTAACTTGAATTTATTCAGTTAATAACTTGTCTATGTAGGAGGGGCATAACCAGATTATCAGTAAAGGTTTTTGCATAAGTGTTAGATTCAGAAATTTTCACATGGTATCAAAGCAATTGCAGATCTAGGAAGGTCACTAGCAAGAGACTGAAGGTTTTAGCTGCAGAAAGCAGCAGAAACGTAGATCTGAAGGGATAGTGCATTTTTCAGAGGCAGATTCATGCAGAGGGAAGGGTGACACAGTCTAACTCCTAGCAAGCCCACGCAATTACTGCGCAGAGGCAGCTCAGAAACAGCGTTGGATTGGTCTAAAGCCAGCCAGTGTGATGCAGATCTGAATCTGTCAAATCCAGAAAAGACTGAAGATTAGCTGCAAAAATTCAAAAGGTGCTGGTGGGGTTAAATTTCTGAAGTTTTTCATATTTTTAGCCTAAGCACAAGTGACAAAGAGTAGGAGGAGATCAGCTTCTCAGAAAGCTTCTAGCCAAAGAAACTTGCAGATTGTTTCGAGGATCAAAGAGAGCTGAATCATTGTTGATTTGGCAGATTTCCAAAGAGGGAAATCAATTGTCAAAGGGAGCAGAAGGTGTTTGTTTTGCCAAGGGCCTTAGATCCAATTCTCTAGCAAAGAGAAAGGGAAGTTCTGACACATTTCTGAGTAGATGGCTCCTCATGGACTGCGTGATCAGGACAGATTGGATGGCCTCTCCAACTTTTCAGTTTGGAAGACAAGGATCCTGATAGTCCTTGAGGCATATAATCTAAGAGACCATGCAGAGCAAACTCTGGCCAAGTCAACCGATCCAAATCTCCTTCGGAAGCATAAGGAAGCTGCTGAGCATGCCAAGCGGTTGGTCATGGACAGAATTAAGGACCATATTATACCACACTTAGCTAAGAAGAAGACAACTAATGAGATGTGGAAGGCCTTAATCTCCCTATATGAGGGAAAATCTGTCCAAAGGAAGATGCTGTTGGAGACACAGATAAGGCCATTCATGACGACCGAGGGAGAAGACATGGAGCATTTCCTCTTTAGATTGCAGTCGATCAGAGATCACTTAACTACAACGTGTGCCAAATTGAAAGACGAAGTGATGGTCAGGATTGCTCTCAATGCAATCACAGATGAGTGGGAAACCTTTGTCCAAAGTATCTTGGGCAGAGCGGACCTCCCAGATTGGGAAAGCTTGTGGGCAATTCTGCGTCAAGAAGAACTCCGCAGATTCACCAAGAAGCAGTACAGCACGGGATCAAGCAAAGTGAAGAAGGAAGATGAAGAAGATGCAGCCTTGGCATCAAAGAGGCAACAGGGAAAGAAGAAGAAGGATCTGTCAAAGATCAAGTGCTTCCAGTGTGGTGAAATGGGACATTTTTCCAGCAATTGTCCTCAAAAGAAAAAGGACAAGGAAGTTTCTTCTTCCAAGGTTGCTGTGGCAGATGATGGGTCAGAAGATGATGCAGCCATGAGCGCTCATGAACCACGAAAGTGGAGCGACATGGATATGTAGAGGAGCTACATAGTATAGGGCGGGATCCTTGAACAGCTCATCTCTTGGATCACATGCAAGCTACGGCAGCCTTAAGACAATAACGGGACAAGTGGAGTAGTGGGTGCATAGATCATAGATGAAGCAGACGCAAATCTGAAGAGTGAGAGGAGCAGTGCAGAGCAAAGCAGCAGTGTAGAAGCAGCAACAACGCAGAGGCTAATGTGACTTCAACAACGCAGAGCAATGCTGCTTACGCAGTGCAAAGCTGCAGCAGCACATAAGGCTTGAGAGGGACAGCAAAGTGCAATACCAGCGTTAGAGATTTCAACACAAGGGGCTGATGTGACATCAGTAGTGCAAAGGGATTCTACTTACGCAGTGCAGCGCTGTAGCTGTGCATCATCCTTCAGCGCAGATCTGTCGCCTATGGAACTTCAGTGATGAGAATGTAGTCGATCTGACTTGTCTATCAGAGATTGGGTAGGAGATTCAGTTGTTTCCAGGGTTGCGGGGAAGCTTCAAACCCCCTTCGCTCCCACTTCCGAAACTCGCTTCATGCG
>JAXQQM020092964.1:0-103755 GCA_034641835.2 Pinus albicaulis
ACCCAGAATTCCATACACTATTTTTCTGAGACAAAGCCGCGTATAGATGCGCTTTCACTGAGACGAACTAGCATATGGCTCTATAAATATTAATTTTTCAGAATGTTTCAGATCTATAGACTTACCAAGATTTCCTCACTTCACTTCAGCAAACATGCACTAGGTCAGAGATCTAATCATCTCTTCAATATAGCAAATGCATAGTCATTTCAGGTCTAGAGATCCAGATCCATCATTGTATCCAAGGGTGCATCATAGTTTCAGATCTACCAATAAATAGAGTCCATCCCATATATATATACTTCAAAGATAAGTATTCAGTAACAAACCTTACACCTACGCCCCCTTGCAGTATGATCTTCTTCTCCTTATATATATTTAGCCTTTACCAATACCATGAGCCAAAACCACACAACTGTCGATGGTATTCCTGGATGGAATCAAATAAATGACACAGTGCTCAAACCTGTGGGTGAATACCATGGTAATGCCCCCCTGGTATCATAATTTTAGAGCACAAAAGATATACGCGACTTGGCTTCTTCATACTTGCTTGTATACGCGACTTATCTTCATGAAAATTGCGTATATACTAATTCTGGATGTATACGCGAGTTGCCTGTATACCAACCTATGTATGTACACGGGTTTCCTTCATCAAACCTGCATATACATTGAGAAATATTTCCTGTTTCATTTCTCTGGCACTTACTAGAATTCCTTTCTCTGTCACATCTGAACTGACCTGTAAAAACATCATTTTTATATATTTAACAAATAGGTTAATTTAAAAAGGAAAATCATCAAATAGTTTTTCATCAAGGACAACTTCATTGAGTAGGTTTCCATCAAGGACAACATATTACATCATAATGCCAACAATCTCCCCCTTTGGACTTGATGGAAACCATGTTGGTGTTTGATCACAACAACATGTAGATATGTTGCACTAAATATTGTCACCTTGAGATTCTGCTGACTGTATGAGCTCATTAATACTCATACATGCCTCCTATGCAAGTCTTACAACCTTTTTTCCTCATTCCAAGCCCTAAAACTAGAGGAAAAACCCTAAAAACTCAAAAAGCCTTGGGTACAAGGGTAACATGAAGCCTGCCTACTTTCCTAGCTTGGGTACGCAGGTAATACACTGCTTACTTGCGTTCCAGAAAGCATTTTTCCCTTGTAATGCCTGTGTACCCTTCTCAAATTCAAAAAAGCGAGAAAGTAAAGTTAAAAATTTGATTTGAGGTCAATTCTAGAAGGTTCTAGATGAGATTTTTTGGGGATGAGTATGCTTTAGTAAGGTTCATGCATCCCTCACCTTAAGTAACTAATCCCTTGATGTGAGGAGCCTATCCCTTTGAAGGAGGATTCTATCCCTTCAAAGTTGGAACCCTAACTTCCTCATCTACTCTATAAAAAGAGGCATTGGGTAGCCTCAAATGGATTTCAAGCTTTATGTGTGATTGAGTTGAAGTGCTGTTGAAATTTAGACTTCTTTCTGATCAGCTTTTGAGAGGAAAGATCACATACCTCTATGTGCTCTTGGAGGAAGAGTGAAAGACTTATCAAAGTAGAGGAGACTCCTGCTTCGAACCCCGGGAAGGCCTTTTCAAACATCAAGGCTAAGGTTGTAATGTTCTTCTGTTATTTTAAGATTAATACATTCAAGTTTTGTTTTTCTCAATAAATTGTCATTCGATTTTTTATTTCAATAAGCTGTCGTTTGATCATTTATTTCACAGATTCCCTAATCACTATGATAGGTATTGTTAGCCTCCTATATCAATAGGTGTGCTATTTAATATTTTCTTGTTTGTGATTCTAGGTCGACAAAAGACGACACTTTGTTGCGACAAAATATGAGACTTTGTTGCGACAAAAGACGACACTTTGTTGCGACAAAAGAAATCTTGTTGCAACGGAAGAACTCTTGTTGTGACAGAAGGATTTTGATGCGACAGAAGCACTATGACCATAAATAAGCATTTGAATCTAAGGTAGGATCGACACCTTCATAGAATTTATTTTTAAAATGAATATATTTAGAGAAAGACAAACTTAGTTATTCGTTTGTTGTTAGATTGTCTTCTGACACTAGGCAGATCGATCTTGTCCGCAAGATCGATTTATCCGGCCAAAAAATTGGCGAATCCACTGGGGAAAGAACTTGTTTTGATTTTCCTTTGTTTTGATTTGAGAAATGATTTTTTCTAATTTTTTATTGATTTGTACGGGCTTGGGTAACTTAGATTTACTTTGATTTGGAAAGCTTTGAAATATTCTTTGTTTCTCTTGAAATTTTCTGGAGACTGCACATTGTTGCAGACCCTGTTAAAAGTCTTGAAAAACTTAGATTTCTTCTTTCAGTTTTAGTTTAGATTTGATTTAGGATTCTTAGTTTCTTCCCAAATCTGTATGTTTTCTGTCAAAAATCTCTTGTGGATGTGTCTCATAGCACGTTTGTTTTGAATGACTTTCTAGAAGTTTTGCATTTTGAGAGTGGTTTTCGCTTTGTCTCTGTAGTGACCCAAATATTAGAATCTTAAAAGTGCAATTATATCACTTTGGTATCTTTTATATTTTTGATGAGTCTGACGTGGTTGTGAAATTCATTCTTTCTTGAGAAATAGATCTAGTTTTCTCTTTGAAAATCTTTGATCAAACTTTGTTTTAAGTTCTGAATTTTATTTTTATAAAACATATCTGGATGTTTTTTGATTTATTTGTTATTCTGGGCAAATGAATCCTTAGTTTACTGAATAACTAAGAAAAACATTCTTAAAAAAAATTAAAGCTTTTATTCAATTAGATTTTTTTTTAAGTTTGTAGATCTCAAAATTATTTTTCATAGTTTTGAGTGCTTTTAAGGATTTGTACATCTCTTTTGAAGGAAAGTTGTTTTTTGTAGTTTTGAGTCTTAAAAAAAAGGTATTTATTGTGAGCATTGATTATTTGTCTCGTTTTGAGTTCTTATTGAAAAAAAAAAAAAAAAATTCCATTTATTCTTCATGTTTAAAGAAAGAACTGTCTCTTAAAAGAACTGCATTCTCGAACTCTTTCTTTAGCTAAAATTTCATTGAAGGAAAAATGAATTGATTATCATTTTTAGGTGCATTTTTAGTGTTTTTGGAAGTCGAGTCTTCACACCATCAAAGTTTCATTTCCATATATATTGACTTAAAGAACATCCCATAAAAACAACGCTTAATTAAAATTGATTAGTAATCTTTTTATTTCTAGGGCTCTTATCACCAATATAGCTTAGGCTAGTATCTTGGAGTAGGGAGTAATTAACTCTCCAATATAGTAAAAACAAACAAGTAGATAAATCTTGCGGTAGGAAATAAATCCAATTGTAATTTGTACAATATGGGAAGCTTCTCTTAAAGGAGTTAATCACGAGATCATGTCCAAACCTTTAAGACAATCAATTATGTTTCATTGGGAAAGATAGAATATTCTACGCGCATTACAAATGGTAAACCTTGGATTAACCATTGTCGAGGAGCCTGGGATCACTTTTCGGTAAACCTCGGATTGATCATGTCGAGGAGCCTTCAAGGGGATTGAGCTTTGTTACTCTTCCCTTGCACGTTGGATCGGATCATAGACTGTTCCCCCAGTTGTATTTGTTACTTTTGGTAACCTTAGTGTCCATAAGCTTAAGATTATTTCCTAAGGTGATGATGAAGGAAATATCTCACTGTACCTGGAGCAGACGTCGACTAGACTCACTTGGACTCTCTGGGGGGTTCTCTTCACTCGAGATGTTTTTGTGAAGAAACTTGTGCCAGTCTGTTTCATTAAGCAGGTTGTCGGGGTAACTATTCCAACCGCCCTTTCTGTATTAAACTTCTACTAAGTTGGGTTTCATCACCAACTAGTGTTTTTAGTATGGGAAGTTACTGTTGTGTGTGGTTTGAACTCTTAGATTTTTTTTTTTAGGCGTGTGATTCAGTTGTTTGTTTCTTTAGAGAATTTAGGTGTTTTTATTGAGTTTTTCTTTGTTTGCGTGTGATTAACTAATAATTAATCGTGGCAGAATTACCGAGACAATCCCGGAGACTTCAGGGGAAGCCCCCCTGAATATACACCAAGTCAGCTTGAAGGGCTGCGTGCTCTAGTATCATCTAGTAACGGTAGAATTAGATCAACAGAAATTGTAATTTCATCTATAGTTGTTCATCCTAATCATCAAATACCCACAATAGAACACATTCAAGAACCCATTTCAGTTTTGGAAGTTACTGGTAGTATTTCTCCTTCCAGTGAACTAGCTAACGAACTTGAAATTTCTGAGCCTGAAACTGAACCTTATGTTTTGGAAACATTCTCAGGATTTATTACACCAACTTCTAGTGATCCTGGTTCACCTAGGGTAAGAAATATTGTTATTGAAGATCTTCCATCTGGCCTAATTTCTATTGAAGAGTTTACTAGTCCAGACGAAGAGTTATCTCTTCCCAAATCCCCTCAGTCTTTAAATCTTAGGGAGCGTGAATCCATTTTCTACAGCCCTATTCAAACTAATACTTGGTATCTATCTTTGAAAAACTTTTTAGAGAAGCCGGGTCTTGCTTTTTCTCCACCTTGAATTCCATTTCATCCTATGCCCAGAGGTTACTATCCTTCATCTATTATGGCAGGAGAGTCATCTATGTTTTCCCAATCACTGGAAGAATTTTTACACGGTGGTCCTTCTGTTCCTTCGGGGCATCAGGCTCTCTCTGATACTTTCTCAGGAGCATCTCCTCGACCGACTAAACAAGTATTATCACCTGGTCTTAATGGTATTAAAACTGAAACGTTGAACATAGAGAAAATCTTTACGATGTCTGGTAATATTTTGAATCCTCAACCTCAAGGTAGTCAGTTACCACCTGGGGGACAATTTCAGGGAAATCAGTTACCGCCTGGGGGGCAACCTCAAGGTATTCAATTACCGCCTAGGGGACAACCTCAGGGTAGTCAGTTACTGCCTGGGGGGCAACCTCGGGGTAACATTTTCCCAGGACAAACTGTGGCATAATATTATTTTGGAGAACAACCTCAAGGACAGTACATAACTCAAAGTTATCAACCTTTAGGACAGTACATACCTCAAAGTTATCAGCCTTCAAGATAGTACATACCCCAAGGTCAACCCCAAACTCAATATGCTCCTCAGGGTCCTTATCAACCCCAGTTTCAATACGCGCCTCAGGGTTATCAACCTTAAGGTCAGTACCCAATTCAAGGTTTCCAAGTGCCTTCTGGTCAATCATCTGTACAAGGAGCCGGAAATTTTCCACTTACTTATCAACCCTACGTTCAACCAGGCTATGGTCCTTACATTCAACCTTCTACGGGACAATACCCTAGAACAAACATGGTGTGGGATCCGTCCCAATTTCAATAGCCTATGCAACCTAATGTGCAGTTGTCTTCTCAACCTAGACAGCCTTTGGTTTCTGGTCCAACCCAGCATCCTATTCAGTCTACTATTCAAACCCCTACACCTAGTTCTGTTCAGCAGTCTGGGCCTAGTACACCTCAAACTCCGCCTCAAACTTCTGCAACTACTACGACATATGTTCAACCTATAACACCTATTTCTGGAGTATTTGTAGCTCTGATTTCTTCTATCCCTACATCCGTGAAAATCCCTCAAGTCTCTGTACCCCAGTCAGGACCTTTAGTTCAGACTTCAGTCCAGATACCTGCGGGACAAGCTGGTACAAGTACGATTGTCACAAGTCAACCACAATTCATGTATCAACCATACCAGGGATGGCCTCAATTTGGTCCCGTTTCACAAAACCCAGCTTATCAGTATCAACCGTACCATGGCTATACTTATCAACAGCCTCAACAACCTCAGTTTGGTCCGATTAATCATGGTTTCCCCGTGGATTATACCATTCCTAATGCAAATCTGATTCCCAGTTATCCTGGGTATCCTCCTCCCGGAACTGCTTTGGCTACTCAAGGTTTTCACGACCCTAACCGTCAGTTACCATTTATTGCAACTTTGGATTTACCTGATTTGACATGCCTTACAAATGATCCAATTTTCTATTATCCGTACTGGCCGCCAATGCCGCATAAGTTGCCCAGTGATATACCGAAATTCGAGGGTAAGTCAGGAGAGGATCCATCAAATCACGTTATGACTTATCACCTCTAGTGTGCGTCTAATTCAATAATTGACGATTCAATTCGCTTACATCATTTTCAATGAACTCTTATTGGTCTTGCTGCTAAATGGTACATTGAGTTACCACGAGGCTCTTTTAATAATTTCAGTCAGTTAGCAACTTCCTTCTTGACTCATTTTCAGTTACTTTTCAGATACGAAAATGGCATGAAACTATTGACTTCACTAAAGCAATCCACGTCCACATATATTTCTGATCATATTCATGAATGGCGACGTAGAAGGCATTTGGTGAAAGTTTATATTCCGGATCAAATTTTGGCGGAATGGTTTGTTAAATCATTGTTACCCAAAATCATTGAAGATGTAGCTAAGGCTGGAGTTGTTACTAAGGAGCAAGTCATTGCTCAAGCTCAGTATCTTAACCTTGTCTATATGCAGTCAGGTACTTTACATGAAAAAATCCCCGATCTTCCAAAACAAGGTCAAATAACTGTAGCTCATTCAGGGTCCCATGCCACTGACGGTATGATTGGTACATTTAATACTAAAAGCAAGAAGAAATATTTAAATAATTATCCTCCTATAATAACTTTACCTGATTCCCCGAAAGGAGAATCTTCCACTGAAATTTCTGCCGACATTCATGTCGTAGAGACATCTACGAACAAATCTAAATCTGGTGGTAAAAAGAAGGGGAAGAATAAAAAAAAAGGGATTCAAAAGAAAGAACAGATAAAACTTAATCTAATGACGAAAAACGCAAGCCTCGCTATCCTTGTTTCATTTGCGACGAGGATCATTTTACTAAGGAATGCCCGCATCGAGCGGAGGTTGCAAAATTCGTTAAAGGTTCTCAACAACCTGCTATCTTGAAGGATCCTTTTCCCACTCAAGATAGTAATATGATTGGTTCTACCTTGAATGCCTCAGAAGAACCTGTTATGATGATGTCTCATGTCAGGATTGCGACGCGATCGCAAGATTATGGTAGTAAGAATCTTGTTGGTGGTAAAGAAGCAGAATCTTCTAATTCAAATACATCAACTACACCTCCTTCTATTTTTTATCTGCTACAGATCGAGAAACCCAATCCAGACTTAGTAATCAAACCGCCTGCTAAAGGTGTACTTCGTAAATCAGCTTTCAATCCACATGTGAGAGCTGCTCAAAATTACAACATTGTTGAGGACCTAGCTATTTCCCCTTTAGCAATGTCAGCTTTGGAAGTACTTCAATCGTGCCCAGCACAATGTAAATTACTTTTGTCTGCCATAGGAGCTATCGATATTAAGGATTTTAACCTTATAATCTTCGATTTAGAGAATAGTACACCCCACCTACCTCATCAAATGGCTTTCCAGATTCCAGTTTTAGTAAAAAATAGACCGATCTTTCATATTGTGATTGATGAAGGGGCTTCTACATATATTATGTTGATCCAGTGTTGGAAATCGCTTGGTTCTCCTACACTAAATTAGTCTCTGATGATTTTAAAGGCTTTTGATGGCTGAGGGTTCCATCCTTTCGGTATTTTGCAGGATTTACTTATAGCGGTTGAAGGCAAAACCGTAAATCTAGATGTGGAGGTGGTTGATGCCACTCTAGATTACAACCTTCTTCTAGGTCGTAGTTGGTCTTATGCTATGACTATTGTTGTTTCATCAGTTTTTTGGCTTATCAAGTTTCCACATCAAGGAAAGATCGTTACAATAGATCAGCTCACTTATTTCTCCTTCGATCTGGCCTCTACAGAAACGATCCAGCACATTGGTAAAACAGCTATCCCTTACAAGGATGTTGGGGTAGGTTTGATTAAAGATTCTGGTTTACTAGGAACATTTTCCTTTCCTCCTCCTAACGTATTGCCTCCTATTGTAAACATTCATATGATTTCATCGAATACCATTATGTTTGATGATCCTTGGATCGTACCTTCTGATTTTGAGTTGGATTCATTTGATGGCGCAATGCCTTTGAGTCCCTTTGACATTGCATATCAGACTGTACAGTCGCTTTCCAATCCTTCTTCAACCGAAACTGATCCAATGAATGGGATCCATGAGGAATCACTTTCTATATCTAGCTCAGCCACAACAACATTTCCTGATCTTTTTCATACTGATGAGCATATTCGCGAACTTTTTTCTGTTGACGATTTACCATGGGAAGATCTACATCACCAATCTTCATTTTTACCCGAGCTGGATCATTTTGAACATGATTTCGCTTCTATTTTTACTACTAAATATGTCAAAGAACCGCAGAATCCATTGCACAATCCTAATTCTGAGTTAAATTTGGAAAATATCTCTCGAACGATTCCAATTTACATTTTAGTTAAACTAGGAATAATTGAAAACATTCATATAGGTGCTTGTTGTACAGACGATGAAATTAAAACTTATAAAGCCCTATTTCAAGAATTTCATGATGTGTTTGCTTGGTCATATGAAGAAATTCCAGGAATCAATCTATCAATTGTTGTACATGAAATCAAGACTTACCCGGATGCCAAACCTGTCCGTCAACGTTTACGTCAAATACATCCGAGAAAAGCTGCTACTATCAAAGCCGAGGTTGAAAAATTATTTCGTGCAGGTTTCATTTATTCGATTCCTTTAACAGACTGGGTATCGAATAATATTCCTGTTAACAAAAAACAAGGAACGATAAGAGTATGTATCGACTATAGGGATATTAAGCGAGCTTGTCCTAAAGACAATTATCCAACCCCCTATATCGATCAAATAATTGATGATTGTGCCGGCAGTGAAATGTTCTCCTTTATGGATGGTTTTTCTGGTTACAATCAAATAAACATACTCCCTGCTGATCAGCCAAAAACAACTTTCATTTGTCCATGGGGGACATTTGCTTATTGCAAACTACCCTTTGGATTGAAGAACGTTGGGGCAACTTTTCAAAGGGCTATGTCTTACGCATTTCATGACATTAAGCACATTGTGCAGCCTTATCTCGATGATTTGCCTGCTCATTCATCACGTAGGGCCGACCATCTCACTCATTTACGAGCTATCTTTATGAGATGTAGGCATTATCGAATTCGGCTAAATCCACACAAATGTGTTTTCTGTGTAGAATCGGGTCGCTTACTGGGATTTGTAGTTTCAAAAGAAGGCATTCGCGTTGATCCGTCGAAGGTCGAAGCTATTTTTAATCTGCCTCCTCATTCGACTTTACGCCAACTCCAAAATTTGCAGGGGAAAGCAAACTTTTTACGTCGGTTCATTCCTAACTACGCCAAGCTAACAAAGGGTTTTACCAGGTTGTTAAAATAGAACGTTCCATTCTTTTGGGATCAGATCGTTGATCGATCTTTTGATGCACTTAAACACGCGTTGACCCATGCACCGTTATTACATCCTCCCAACTACAACCGGGATTATTTTTTGTACCTCGCCGCCTCTCATTCCACCATTGGGACGGTATTAGTTCAGGAAGATGAATTCAAAAATGAACATGTGATTTACTATCTTAGTAAAAATCTACATCCAACTGAGATCAAATACACGCATGTGGAGAAATTGGCCTTGGCAGTTGTTCAAGCTGTCCAACGATTTCGACACTACATCTTATTACGCAAAACCACAGTAATTTATGACTGTAACCCTATGATGTACTTCTTGACCAAACAATTGCTAGGGGGCAAGTATTCCAAATGGATAGTTATCCTGCAGGAATTTGACTTGGAATTTGAAAAATCCAAGGCAAAGAAATCTCTTTTTTTCACAAAACTGATGTGTGATTTCCCCTCTACTGATACTGAAACTGTGGCGGAACAACCCATTACGGATGAATCCTTGTTTCTTATCAGTACTCTTGATCCATGGTATGGAGATATTATTCTTTATCTCCAAACCCAATATTTTCGGCCTGAAATCTCACGATCTCAGTGACGGAAAATACGTTTCCAATCCCGACAATACAATATTATTGGTGATACACTCTATCATCGTGGAGCGGACTCTGTTTTCCAACGCTGTCTTACTCATGAAGAAGATGAGAAGGTTCTAAATGATTTCCATTCTGGAGCATGTGGTGGTCATATGTCTGGGTATGCCACAACCCAAAAGATATTGCGCGCTGGTTATTTATGGCCATCGTTATTCAAAGATTGTATTTATGCAGTCCGGAAATGCCACAATTTTCAAGTCTTTGATCGTAAAATGCGTGCACCACCCGCTCCTCTTCACCCTATAATTGTTGTCGATCCTTTCACAAATTGGGGTATTGACTTTATTACATGTAACCCTCACTCGTCTGGGGGGCATGCGTATATTATCCTAGCAGTAGATTATTTTACTAAGTGGGTCGAGGCGATGCCTACATTTTCGGCAGACGGCAAGACTGCTGCAACTTTCATGTTCAATCATATAATTGCTAGATTTGGTGTTCCTCAAGCCATAATTACAGATCATGGAAGTCATTTTCGGAATATCATGATGACTGAAATGACAGATCAACTTGGCCTGTGCCACGATAGTTCTACTCCTTATTACCCACAGGCTAATGGTCTGGTTGAAGCTATCAATAAATTTTTAGTCACTATTATCAGATGAATTATTGGTATTCATAAGTCGAATTGGCATTCCATGTTATTTTCAGCACTTTGGGCTTATCGGACCTCAGTAAAAATGTCAACTGGTTTCACTTCCTTTCAACTAGTTTACGGTTTGGAAACTGTGTTGCCTATTGAATGCAAAATTTCGTCTTTGAAATTAGCCATAGAATTACTCCCAGCTACGTCCGAGGAGAAGCGTTTTTTGTACTTGGCTCAACTAGATGAGAATCGACAAAATGATGCATTAGCAAACGAGGCTCATGTCAAATGAATAAAAGCTCAGTATGATAGAAATGTTACCCCTCGTAGTTTTTCAGAAGGAGACCTAGTTTTAGTGTACGATCAAGCCAACGATAAGCTAGGGGCTAGAAAATTTGTGCCTATGTGGCATGGTCCTTTCATTGTTAAGCGAAAGCTGGCAAAAGGGGCCTATGAGCTGATAGATTTCGACGGTGTCCCTTTAGATAAACCCAGAAATGGGCTTTATTTGAAGAGATATTATGCTTAAACTTGGTGTGGAGATTTTTAATTAGATTAGATTCTTTACTGTTGGTGTGTCTTAGATTAGAAAAGCGTGCCTAGTTTAGAGTGTGTTCTTATCACTATTCCTACTTATCTGAGTTTTACTCTTGATATTGCAGATGTCGACGTCTCTTCAAACCTACATTGGTTTTGCTGATGGTGCTTGTCATAGTACACGGAACATTTCTTCCGCAGCTTGGGTTATCTATTCACCCTCTGACGAGTTAGTATCCATGCATGGGGTAAGCCTCGGTCAAACAACGAATAACATTGCAGAGTATAGTGTAGTGATTGAGTTATTATCTGAATCCATATCATTTGGAATTCGGAGTTTGATTGTTAGGTTGGATTATGAACTTGTTGTATTACAACTTAACAGTGTTTATGCCATTAGAAATCCAGTGTTCTTACGGTTATTCTTAAGAGTCTGTCTCTTGGAACGTGAATTTGATTACATTGAATATCAACATATTCCAAGACATTTAAATACTTTAGCAGATGCAGTTGCTTCTAGTATGATAAATAGACATTTGCAATAATCAAAACAGTAAATTAAAAAACATTCGATAACATGTACACAGATAGCCAGTAATAGTGATATATCATAGCATAGAAGTGTGTTTCGAACTATATATCGTCTTGTGTTCGACGATTTAAAATTTAAAATACAAAAAAATTAGGACTTAGAAAGTGTTGAAAATGATTTTTACTTGAATCATCCCATTGCTCTCCTAGAGGAAAATCCATGTCTTTGTCGCCGCGATAGTTCATCCCAGCGTATGGAAAATCCTTAATGACAAATATTTGGTTTTTCAACCAACGAAAATATGTCAACAGAAATCTAACAATCTCAATGCCCTCAGCATGAGATTGGCAACACGTAATGATGCACTCCTATACAGTCTAGTAACAGTGAAGACAATAAATTTGAACTCAGGATGGATAATAGCTTTGATATCTATCCATTTATCCTTGGGGTTAACTCAACCATTGCAAAACTCTTCTTTGAGACTAGCAACAGACTGGCCACCTGGTCTAGTCCCGAATAGAAATAAGTGTCCGCCCCTCTTGGACAAACCAGTCAAAAAATATATGTCCTCCAGTTCGACTTCGAGTCGGTGGCCGACAATCAAGAAATATTGGTCCTGTGTGTCCCACCTGTTCACTAGCCATATCAGGAGATTGACTTGGACCTTCATATGGTCCAAAATTTATTCAAGTTACTTGGAGCTGGCGGTTTTTGATTCCGACAAACGGATTTTCCAGAATCTTCACAGGAAGTTTTTCTTATCCAAAAACCCTTACTTTTTCACTCTGAATTCAAATAGTAAAAATGAAGTTAGAAAAGTCCTTTTTATAAGTTTTTTCGAATAAATGAATTTTTAATTTGTTTATTTTTCACTTTAAAAAGGTTATTTTTGAAAGAATTTTTATTTATCTTAAACAGGTATGTGTAATTTTTCGAGTTTTTTTGCATAATATTGGATCTTTTGGTAAAACTAATCGTTTTTCAACAAAGAGCATACTTTTATCACTTTTTCGAACTCTTTAAAAATTTACGAAAAAGCGAAACATTAGAGTCCTCTTTTAAGCCCTTTTCAAACTCTCTAAACATGAAAAGATTGTCGAGCACTTGATTATTTGAACTTGTTAAAGTAAATGAATGATCATCCCTTCAGTATAAGTTTACCCCTTTTACGGACTGAAATGGAATATTTACGAAAAAGGTATACGTTGACAAATCACAGTCAATAGAGTTCTCTCCCGCATTATTTCATCCTTTTTCGGGCTTGAGAGACTAAATTTATGAAAAATTACACCCATGGAGTCTTCTTAAGTTTTTTCTTCTGACTCTCTAAAATTGAAAAAACACCGAGTTTCTCCTATACTGGACTTGTTAAAATTTAACAGTAAAGGACCTGTTCAATTTTTAAATAGGAACGAACCACTCCTTCTTAGGGTTCGAATCTTAAACTAAGTTGGACTCATCCGAAGGATGAGCTTATAAACAAGAAAATGTTATCCTCCTCAAGCTTGTCAAAAATAAAGAGGTACTTGCTAGAAATGGTGGGGGAAAAGAGAGAAAAACGAACCTGTTTGTTACATTTTGATTATTCGGAAAACCATTAACCACTCTTGAACACGACACTTTTGTTCACCTGGGTTGGGAAAATCCTTTGCCTAATATTTAATCAAACCATATTGAAAGTCTTCAGCCAGTTTCTAGGTATTAGCTTTGGGTCAATCGTCACCAAACCATCTATAGTGTCGTTATGTGTTCAAGAGGACAATTCAAACAAACCATTCATTTGCGAAATATTTGTCTTCCATTTTGACCATCCCTGAGTAATTCCTTGCCAATATACTTCTTCAAAACTTGATCTATGATTTCGTGTTGTGGGCTTGCCTACGACGAATCACTTTCTATTGATGATAGCTCATTATCTAGGAAGATGATCTAGAAATCGTCAATACCTTGGAATCTGCATGCCTCAATGGAAGGTTTCTCGCCTTCAACAACAGGTTGCATCATTGACCTTCGATCAAATGATTTTGTGACATGTTCGACTTCAACTCATTCATTCACATTTCATGTATTGTACTAAGTACTTTTAGATTCATTGACATTACTGGTGGTTACTCTCACACTTGTTAACAGTTTACATTATTGACTGGTAATCAAGTGGTTTCTACCATGTTTGACTTCGACACATTCATTCACATGGATCTAGTTTCCACCATCCAGGCTGCGAGGAATTTTTTTTATTCATTTATACAGTGGACTATTCATAAATATATGGCTATGTCCATGCTATGTCTACACATGTCTATACTATTGATATATTGAAATCATTCTTGTATCAGAATAGTTTAAATCGATTTTCTAGTTAGCTTTGATCTGAGTATGGGAATGTCTAACTCAGCAATGATATGATTACATATATATATTTTGCATTGAATTTTTTTACAAGTTCTGACTGGGGTGTCCACAGGATGATCCTTGAAATGATAAAGTACTTCACTCTTCATATATGACAGACTTCATCTTCATCTATTCCAAACTTCGCACTTTAGGGGGCAATCTGTTGCACTAAAAACTGTCACCTTGACATTCTGCTGACTGTATGATCTCATTAATACTCATACATGTCTCCTCTGCAAGTCTTACAACCTTTTTTCCTCATTCCAAGCCCTAAAACTAGAGGAAAAACCCTAAAAACTCAAAAATCCTATGGTACGCAGGTAACATGAAGCCTGCCTGCGTTCCTAGCTTGGGTACACAGGTAATACACTGCTTACCTGTGTTCCAGAATGCATTTTTCCCTTGTAATTCCTGCGTACCCTTCTCAAAGTCAAAAAATTGAGAAAGTAAAGTTAAAAAGTTGATTTGAGATCAATTCTAGAAGGTTCTAGATGAGATTTTTTGGGGATGAGTACGCTTTAGTAAGGGTCATACATCCCTCACCTTAAGGAACTAATCCCTTGATGTAAGGAGCCTATCCCTTCAAAGGTAGAACCCTAAGCTCCTCATCTGCTCTATAAAATGAGGCATTGGGTAGCCTCAAAGGGAGTTCAAGCTTTATGTGTGATTGAGTTGAAGTGATGTTGAGATTTAGACTTCTTTCTGCTAAGCTTTTGAGAGGAAAGATCACATACCTCTATGTGCTCCTGGAGGAAGAGTGCAAGACTTATCAAAGTAGAGGAGACTCCTGCTTCGAACCCTGAGAAGGCCTTTTCAAACATCAAGGCTAAGGTTGTAAGGTTCTTCTGTTATTTTAAGATTAATACAATCAAGTTTTGTTATTCTCAATAAATTGTCATTCGATTTTTTATTTCAATAAGCTGTCATTTGATCATTTATTTCATAGATTCCTTTATCAATATGATAGGTATGTTTTACGATTATTTGTTATACAGGTGCTATTTAATATTTGCTTGTTTGTGATTGAAGGTCGACAAAAGACAACACTTTGTTGTGACAAAAGATGACACTTTGTTGCGACAAAAGACGACACTTTGTTACGACGAAAGACGACACTTTCTTGTGACGAAAGAACTCTTGTTGCGATGAAAGGATTATTGTTGCGGCGAAAGAACTCTTGTTGCGACAGAAGAACTCTTGTTGCGATGGAAGGATTTTGATGCGACAGAAGCACTATGACCGCAAATAAGCATTTGGATCTAAGGTAGGATCGACACCTTCATAGCATTTATTTGTAAAATGAATATATTTAGAGAAAGACAAACTTAGTTGTTCATTTGTTGCTAGATTGTCTTCTGACATTAGGGAGATCAATCTTGTCCGCAAGATCAATTTATCTGGCCAACAAGATACTTTATAGATACATCAATAAAAAACATTATTATTAAAATACCAAGTTACTCTCCCCCTTTGACATCAAGGGCAAAGGGAGGATCAATACCAAACCAAGGTTTCTCTTTCCTTATAGAAAGAAGAGCTCTGCAGATTTGAGGTCAACTGTATTGACCATGCTCCCCCTGAGTGCATGCTAAATCTTCAGACATATTTTTCAATGAAGTACAGGACTTTATAACTCAACCAAGTATGACCATTCCTATCACCAAGAACACATACTTACATTAATGATCCAACCAAGTGGAATTACATATTTGACTCAACTACCCAACCAAGTCGGTTTACAAATTTGAACTAGTCCTTACATGACTGAATATAACAAATTTACATCATAGGTCTCAACATGACCTTTTCATCAAATAAAATATATGACTTTGTATAACCAATACCAAATAATTTCAACCAGGAGATCATAACATAGCAACCAATCAAAATGCCAATAATGTATCCTTTTTGACAAGGCAGGTGCTCCCCCTAAACTTGTACATCTTGAACACCTTCAACAACCAATTCATCTAAGCATCTTCATCAAGGAGATAAATATCAACGAAAGGTACAATAAGATGAATAGTGGAACAACAACAGATATTACCCAACAACACCACATACTATTCTGAAAAATGACCCAAAGAATTTTTTTCAACAAAATAACATACGTGGTTTTATGTACAGAAAATCGTGTATATACGTGATTCGCCTTTATGAAACTAGCATACCTTATTTAATATTCTCAAATTAAGCAGATTTGATAAGAAAGGCAAAGAAAACTCCCAGCTTTTGTCTAAGATATTCAAATTCTTCCCTGGGAAGAGGTTTAGTAAATACATCTGCAATTTTTTCTTTGGAGGGAACCTACTCCAATTCAACCTTTTTTTCAAGCACTTGTTCACATAGGAAGTGATACTTGATAGGAATGTGCTTGGTCTTGGAATGCATAACAGTATTTTTTGAGATACCAATGGCACTTTTATTATCACATAGAATGGAGATGGGAGGTGAACATTTGATTTGAATATCTTATAATGTCTGCATCATCCAAATAATTTGTGTGCAACATGATGCAGGAGCCACATATTATATTTTTGTTGTAGATAAGGTAATAGAACTTTGTTTATTGTTGAAACAAGATACTAATCGAGGCCCCATATAGAATGCACCACCACTAGTGCTTTTTCGATCATCAATATGTCCAGCCCAATACAAGAGCATCACACATGAACACTGAGATTTAAGGTGGAAACCCAATTCGGGAGAAAACCATCGTTTTTGTCGTCTCTATCTTAAATATTTATTATATGGAAAACTTCTTACAATATTGTACTGATTCAGACTCATATCAGTACGCATGCATATACCTGCAGAAGGCTGCAACCTTCTCTTGTTCTCCAGCTGCTACTGGAAGGGAGCTCCAACCCCCTAATCTCGTTTACCAGCTACTACTGGAAGGGAGCTTCAACCCCCTGATCAGAACATCAGCTTCTACTGGCTGGAAGCCTCTACTTCTGCATTGAAGGCTCCAACCCTCAGAACCACTGCAAACCACGTTTCATTAATTTTCGTACTGGATCCCACAGCTTCAACACAACTCATCATAAAGATCATCAATAATAAACTTAACCCAAACTTCAATCAGAACAGTGAGATCATTGTAACTAGAATACAATAATAAACCCAGATTTTATAATCAGTATGCAGAATCAATCTCAACCCTGATCATTCATTATCTTAAAACATATACGCTACTTCACTTGAATGATCCTGCATGTATACGCACTTTCCTTCACACCAACTTGCATATAGATCTGAGAATAATGAATTTACAGAATATGATCAATCTCAAAACCAAATCTGAGGCTTTCAGTCAGATATTTTTTTCAGTATTGTAGAACCCTTAATCATTCAATCATCATTAGACATATTTACTCACTCATTGATCATATTTTTACATATTGAATTTACCAACATATACAGTATTCAAGCAACCCATATCTACTTGAAGTCTTCATTGACAGACATCAGAAATACAACAGCAATAAACAGATAACCTCTCCAGCAAGCTTCAAAAAACCCTGACTTCCATATGCTATTTTCCAGAGACAAGGCAGTGTATATATGCACTTTCAACAAGATGAAATAACATATAGATCTGTAAATATTAATTTTACAGAAAGTTTCATATCTATAGACTTACCCAAATTTCTTCACTTCACTTCAGCAAACGTGCGCTAGGTCACAGATCTAATCATCTCTTCAATAGGTCAATTAAATATTCATTTCAGGTCTAGAGATCCAGATCCATCATTGTATCCAAGGGTGCATTATATTTTCAGATCTACCAATAAACAGAGTCCATCCCATGCAGATATACTTCAGAGAGAAGTATTCTTAACAACCCTTACACCTACGCCCCCTTGCACTATGATCTTCTTCTCCTTATATAGATTTATCCTTTACCAATACCATGAACCAAAACCACACAACTGCCAATGGTATTCTTGGACGAAATCAAATAGACGACACAGCGCTTAAAATTGTGGGCTAATACCATGGTAATTCCCCCTGGTATCATAGTTTTAGAGCGCAAAAGGTATACGCGACTTGGATTCTTCATACCCGTGTGTATACACAACTTATATTCATGAAAAATACGTATATAATAATTTTGGATGTATACGCGGGTTGCCTGTATACCAACCTGCATATGTACGTGGGTTGCCTTCATCAAACCTGCATGTACATTGAAAAATATTTCCTGTTTCATTTATTTGGCATGTACTAGAATTCCTTTCTCTGTCACATCTGAACTGACCTGTAGAAACATCATTTTTACATCTTTAACAAATAGGTTTCCATCAAAAGGCAAATCATCAAATAGGTTTCCATCAAGGACAACTTCATTGAGTAGGTTTCCATCAAGGACAACATGTTATGTCATAATGCCAACAATCTCCCCCTTTGGACTTGATGGCAACCATGTTGGTGTTTTATCACAACAACATGTAGATACCTGATAGATACATCAATCAAAAAAATTATTATTCAAACACCAGGTTACTCCTCCCCTTTGACATCAAGAGAAAATGGTGAATCAATACCAAACCAAGGTTTATCTTTCCTTGTCAAAAGAAGAGCTCCGCGGATCTGATGTGCACTATATTGACCATGCTCCCCCTGAGTGCATGCTAAATATTCAGACATATTTTTCAATGAAGTATATGACTTTATAACTCAACTGAGTATGACCATTCCTATCACCAAGGACACATACTTACATCATTGATCCAACTAAGTGTAATTACATATTTGACTCAACTACCCAACCAATTCAGTTTAAAAAATTGAGCAAGTCCTTACATTATTGAATATAACAAATTTATATCATAGGTATTGACATGACCTTTCCATGAAATAATAGATATGACTTTGTATAACCAAGACCAAAGAATCTCAACCAGGAGATCATAACACAACAACCAATCAGAATGCCAACAATGCATCTTTTTCAACAAGGCAGGTGCTCCCCCTAAACTTGTGCATCCTAAACACCTTTAACTACCAATTCATCAAAGCATCTTCATCAAGGAGATAAATATTAACAAAAGGTACAGTAAGATTAATACTGGAACAACAACAGAGATTGTTCAATGGCACCACAGATTGTTCTAAAAACTGACCCAGAGAATTTCTGTCAGCAAAAAATCATACTCGGTTTTATGTATAGAAACTTGTGTATATACGTGATTGGCCTTTATGAAACAGGCATACCAAATTTAATATTTTTAAATTAAGCATATTTGATAAGAGAGGAAGAGACAACTCCCAACTTCTTTTTGAGATATTTGAATGCTTCCCTAGGAAGAGTTTTAGTAAATACATCTGCAACTTGTTTTTTGGAGGGAATGTACTCCAATTTAACCTTTTGTTCAAGCACTTGTTCACGTAGGAAGTGATACTTGATAGGAATTTTCTTGGTCTTGGAATCCATAACATGATTTTTCGAAATACTAATGGCACTTGTATTATCACATAGAATGGATATGGGAGGTGAACATTTGATTTGAATATCTTGTAATGTCTACATCATCCAAAGAAATTTTGTGCAACATGATTCGACACATATTCTGCTTCTATTGTAGATAAGGCAATATAAATTTGTTTCTTGCTGAACCAGGATACTAATCGGGGCCCCATATAGAATGCACCACCACTAGTGATTTTTCGATCATCAATATTTCCAGCCCAATCTACATCTATGTAAGCATGCACAATTAGATTAGCCTTCTTTGGATACCATAGACCAAAGTCTTGAGTCCCTTGTAGATATTTGAATATTATTTTTACAGCCTGAAGGTGAGACTCTTTTGGATTAGCTTGGAATCGTCCAAAAATCACAACTACATGCATAATGTCTAGTCTTGTCTCGGTTAGATAAAGAAAACTTCCAATCATGGATCTATACTCTGGTTTATTCACCATGGGAGAATCATCATGAGAACTATGGTTACATCCATCTACCATTGGAGTACTCATAGGTTTGCAGTCTTCCATCCCATACTTCTTCAAAATTTGCTTGAGATGTTTTTCTTGTGATAGAAATATGCCATATGTTTCTTGTTGCATTTGTAAGCCAAGAAAATGTGTTAGTTCCCCAAGTAAAGACTTTTCAAATTCTTTCTTCATAACAGAAGAAAATTTTTGACTCATGGACTCCTCATTACTTCCAAAAATGATGTCTTCAACATACACAAAAATAATCAATAGTTTATCATTCTCAATTTTTGTGTATAAGTTACTATCACCAGATCCCTCTGTGAAACCTTGTTGTTGAAGATATTTGTCAAGATGATAGTACCATGCTCGAGGAGCTTGTTTGAGACCATATAAAGCCTTTTTAAGTTTTCAAACAAGTTTTTCATCATTTCCCAGAATGAATCCTTCTGGTTGTTCTATATAAACTTCTTCTTCTAGATCACCATTGAGGAAAGTAGATTTTACATCCATTTGATAAACTTTGAATTGTTGAAAACTTGAAAAAGCAAAAAAAATTCCTATGGCTTCAAGTCTAGCTATAGGAGAAAATGTTTCTTCAAATTCTACACCTTCTTGTTGAGCATACCCTTTACACACAAGTCTAGCTTTGTTTCTAATAACATCTCCATTTTCATTTAACTTGTTTTTGAATATCGATTTTGTTCCAATAACATTTTTATCATGAGGTCTTGGAACCAATTCCCAAGTATGATTCTTTTCAATCTAATCAAGTTCTTCATTCATGGCTTGAATCCAACATTCATCTTTATAGTTTGATTTACATTATGTGGTTCAATAGTGCATAAGAATGCCAGATAGCTAGGGGATCCTACAAGAGTTCTTCTTTTTTGGACATCTGATCCCTTTTCTCCCAGAATTTGAGATTTTGGATGATTCTTTTGAACATACCTGGATGGATTCTCTTTAGATATATATTTTTGTGGTGCTTCATTGGGTTCTCCTTCTATATTTTTGCTATTTTATGAGGGAAAATATGCATCATCGTCATCTTCATTTGTTGTTGTTATTTCCCTTTTAGGAGTTGTGATGGACTCATCAATTACAACATTAATACATTCAACAATATTCATAAGTCTTTTATTGTAACATTTATATGCTTTACTTATAAAAGAGTAACCAAGAAACATTCCTTCATCTGGCTCAAACTTACCAAGTTGTTCATCATTGTTCTTGATAAAAATTTGCTTCCAAAAACTCTAAAATGCTTTAAAGTGGGAAGATTACCATACAAGAGCTCATAAGGAGTTTTATCACTGTTCACATGGACATGAGCCTTGTTAAGAATTTTTATTGCAGTATGTGATGCTTCTCCCCAAACGGTATTGGGAGCTCCAGATTCATCAAGCATAGCACTAGCCATATGTTGAACTATTATATTCATTATTTCTACAATGCCATTTTGTTGTGGGGTTCCAGCTACAGAAAAATGTATTTCTATGCCATGATGTTCATAGAAATCAAAGAAAACATCTGATATATATTCTCCTCCTCGGTCAGATCTAAGAAATTTGATTTTTAGATCTAATTCATTTTCAACCAAAGCTTTGAAGATCTTAAATTTCTCAAATTCTTCATCTTTATGTTTTAGCAAACTTATCCAACACATTCTATAGAATTCATCAATAAATAAAATATAATATTGTTCTCCACGAGGTGAATTTTTCCTTACAGAACCACATATATCAGTATGTATCAGTTCAAGAGGCTTACTTGTTGATCCTTCTTTGGCATTGAATTTCACCCTGGTTTACTTACCGAATTGGCATGATTTGCACATGGTACTTTCAGGTAGAGTGATGCTGGGAAGATCACGAACAGCTTTGAGTCTGTTAGATTTTCTTATTTGAGAGAAGATCAAATGTCCCAATATTCTGTGCCTTAACCAATTTTTAGTATATTTACCTAAGTAGCATTTCTCTTGGACACCTTTCAGTATATACAGATTGCTTGGTGTTCTAGTTCCTTTTATTACTGTTTTTTCTATGTCAAGTGCATGCACTACACATTCTTTTGAACTAAAGACAACTTCATTTCCTTGATCACACATTTGGCTTACACTCAAAAAGTTACGCTTTAACCCATCCACATACATAACATTGTTAGATTTAACCTATTATTTTAGAAACACAAAACCTTTACCCTTAATGATAGCAGGAGAGTCATTTCCAAAATTAACATTATTTTCTTTCTCTAATGCATTATATGAAAGAAGTTTATTTTTATCACCTAACATGTGTTTTGAGCATTTTCTATTAATGCACCATTGATTTTATTCTCCTTCTGCAAATAGCATCATTCCACAGCTTTTAACCTGTGAGTCCTTCTTTCTCCATACCTTGGAATTTGTGGGTATATGTTCTTTTTGTTGAAGTTTTCTCCTGCATTCAGATTCTTCATGTCCAAAGTTATTACAATAAGAACATTCAATTTCACCTTAAAGAGGATAAAATTTGTTGTAAGTATTCTTCTTTACTCCAGTCTCATTTCTTTGCTTTCTAGCTTCTCTAGTCATGATGGTTTTGTATGCAACACATTGTAGAGCTTTATGACCAAAATTATGACATGAGAAACATTTTCCATTAAAGAAAAAATTTATTTGATCATGAAACCTTCTATTTATGCTTATTTGTTGATTGATATTTCTGTTATTTTTCTTCCTTAAATTAAAGTTGTCATGCTTTACCTGGGTATTCTATTTGTTATTTTTCTGAATGACAAAATGTTGTTGGCTGGCTTTAGCTGCATTTAGATAACTTGGTGCTGAAGACTGAGAGGATTCTTGGATATATCCAAGACCTGTCTTTACAAGAGGAGAGCAATGTACCTTAATAATTTCATCTAAGGTTTCAGATCCTTTAGTAAATCTAAGATTTAAAGTTTTCACTTTCTCAATTTATTTTCTTAGACTTACTATTTCACATTCTAATTCTCATTGTGCTTCTCCTTTTCTATAAATTGATTCTTTAGAGTATCTATGGAAATTCTTTTTCTTCAAAACATTTTTTGAGTTGATTTATTTCTTCAAGAAAAGCATTTTCTTCTAATGCATCCATAAAATTATCTTTAGCCTCACTAGAGTCTTTTTCAAAAGCCATGAGCAGTCTAATATCTTGATCAGATTCTCCTTCTTCACTATTTGATAGACCATAACTATCTTCATAAGTATAATAGCTTTTTCTATTGATAAACAATTTCTTATTTCCTTTTGCCACTTCCTTTCCCTTTTCATGATTGTCTTTATGGGGACATTTAGCAACATAATGACTAACTTTTCCACAAGAAAACATTTAAAAGCAAGCTTACCTCTTAACCTTCCAGTGCCAATTTGTAGCTTCTTTACAAAATTTATCTCATCTTCTTCTAAAACATACCCTGATCCTTCTTTTTCATCTACTTCCTTTCCTTTTTCAATAGCTCTAAAGACAGCTTCTTTGACTTCATATCGGCCTCCTTTCCTCATTTCACATGCAGTCAGAATACCATGAAGTTGAACAATAGTAATAGTTTGTAGATCATGCTTCTCTTCAATAGCAGACACTTTTGACTCGAATTTGGGAGTTAGAGATCTTAAAACCTTTTCTACTAGAGTAGTGTTAGTTATGGTTTCACCCATATTTCTCATATTATTTACAATATCATCTAGAAGTAAAAAGAAACTAGCAATGCTTTCCTTATTATGCATTCTGAGTTTTTCATATTGAATTTTGAGAGTTTGAAGTTTAGCACTTTTTACCTTGGAATCACCTTCATAGCTTAGAATGATTTTGTCCCATATATCCTTTGATATATTCAACTACATGACTTTGAAAAATTCTGATTCAGTCAAACTTCCCAATAATGCATTGACCGCCTTTGCATTGGTTTCATAGTTCTTTCTTATTGTTGGATCTTCTGGAACTAAAGTTGGATATTGATAACCTCCTTCAATTATAGCCCATACATTTGCTCCAAGATAATGAAGATAGGATCTTGTCCTTGTCTTCCAGAAGATTAAATTATTTATGTTGAAGATAGGAGGTCTGATAGATGTTGTCCCATCTTGATTGCTCATCTTAGCTGATCTTCCTTCTAGCGATTAAGCTTCTTTAGAAGGACCTGCTATGATACAAATTGTTGGGAAATATAATGGGAGGGGGGGTGGGTGAATCAATCTCATTATATTCAATAATCACAATAGTTTACTTTTCTCTTAATGATTTCTATACGCGACTTTGAATAGCCCAACTAGCGTATATACGAGGATATACTAACAGAAACTTGCGTATACTGAGATAACTTTATTGTTAGATAAAATTTTTGAAACATTCTTTAACCGAGCTTATCAGTTATGCATCAGATAGTTAAGCAGTAAATATGTGTAGTAATAACAGAATAAATCATCACATGAACACCAATATTTAAGGTGGAAACCCAATTCGGGAGAAAACCACCGTTGTTGTAGTCTCTATCTTAAATATTTATTATATGGAAAACTGCTTACAATATTGTACTGATGCAGACTCATATCAATACGCAGGCATATACATTCAGAAGGTTGCACCTTCTCTCATTATCCAACTGCTACTGAAAGGGAGGTCCAACCCCTTGATCTCATTTACTAGCTATTGCTGGAAGGGAGCTTCAACCCCTTGATCAGAACACCAGCTTCTACTGGTAGGAAGCTTCTACTTCCACACTGAAGGCTTCAACCCTCAGAACCACTGCAGACCACGTTTCATCAATTTTCACACTGGATCCCACAGCTTCAACACAACTCATCATAAAGATCATCAATAATAAACTTAACCCTAAATTCAACCAGAATAGTGAGATCACTCTAACCAAAACAGAGTAATAAACCCAGATTTCAGAATCAGTATACAGAATCAATCTTAACCCTGATGATTCATTATATTAAAATACATACGCTACTTCACTTTATTTATCCCGTGTGTATACGCGCTTTCCTTCACACCAGCCTGTGTATATATCTGAGAATACTGAATTTACAGAATATGATCAGTCTCAAAACTCGATCTGAGGCTTTCAGTCAGATCTCTTTTTTAGTATTGTAGAACCCTTAATCAGCCAGTCATCATTAAACATATTTACTCACTCATTGATCATATTTGTACATATTCAACTTAGCAGCATCTATGGTATTCAAGCAACCCAGATCTACTTGAAGACGTCATTGACAGACAACAAAAATAGAGTAGCAATAAACAGATAACCTATCCAACAAGCTTCAGAAAACCCTGAATTCCATATGCTCTTTTTCTGAGACAAAGTTGCGTATATACGCACTTTCACCAAGACGAACTAGCATATATGTAATGTGCTATTTTTCCTAGTATGGTTTTGTCACTCCTATTAAGGGTGATTTTTGACGATGATGATGATGATGATGATGATATATATATATATATATATATATATGGAATATTGATCACTAGATTGAGGTATAATGTTTTATATACATGATTTTATTTCCTCTTTATGTTTAGGTTTGTCATATTGATCACTGGATTGGGTAACAATGTTTTATATACATAGTTATATTTACTCTTATGTTTATGTATGGAAGATTGACCACTCGGTTGGGAAAAATGTTTTATATAGTTTTATTTTCCCTTATGTGTGGTATATTTGATTATGTTTTATATGATGTTATGCATATGTTTCTCTTTTTGCATCTGACTTATGTATCAAGCATATGACATGGATGGAGATCCTAGACTGAGATACATTGATGCTCATGGTTATGTGGAACGAAATGGTTAAATTATTATTTAAGGATGATACATGACTTGCATGATGTTAGGTCCCTATATTACTAGTGTAGTCCCTTATTATGTTAGTGTATCCCCCCTTATTGTTATTGTTGTACCCCTCTAACCCCCATATTGTTATTATTGTGCCCTTAATTATTGTTAGGTCGGCTAGGATTACATTGTGGCCCCACTAGGATTACATTGTGGCCCCATGGACTCCTATATATAGAAAGGAGGTTTTATCATTTGTATCATCAAAGAATTTTTCATTTATGTAATGTATTGGAGGTTGCCCCCTCGAAGTGGCTTATTTCTAAGGCATTGATCTATATTTTCTTCTATTTTTGGAGCTGGTTTCACAACATTTGGTATCAAAGCTTTGGATTATAGGGTTTCACTGCTCCAAACAAGTCATTGTGGAATTTTCACTATAACATTTTTTCTACGAAGGTTTAGAAGCTAAAAGTTTTAAAGAGCGAAGCCAAAATCTTGAGGAACATTGTCACAAAATTTCAGAGCTTGGTTCGCAATATTTTCAGAGATATGATCTATGGAAGTTAGGTCTTTTTGTAGACTCCTGAATTTAACCTAAACAGATCATCATGGAATTTTAGCTATAAATTTTTTTCTACGAAGGTTCAAAAGCTGACATTTTTAAATTGCAAATCCAAAATTTTGAGGAACATTGTTGAAAAATTTCAGAGCTTGGTTCACAATATTTTGTGAGATATGATCTGTGGAAGGTAGGATTGTTGTAGGCTACCAAATTTCATCTCAAAGAGGTGACCGTGGGAAAAAAGTCATAAATCTCTCTCTGAGCATCGGATTGGAATTCTGTAGAAAGTGGTCGCAACTACATGGATTGCAGTTTTTGGAATATAAATTTCAGAGCTGAAAGAAGAAACAATGACATGTGGAAAGTCGTACAAGTTAGCTCTACAGAACTAGTCCATAATTAGATCATTTTGGGATATTGGGCATAAATTTTCCTTGAAGAATCCAAATTAGGTGGGACCTATGGAAATTTAAAGAATATTCAGAGGGCTACTACAGGGCCAAATTTCAGAATTTGAAGATCCAAAACCATAGAGATAATTCAGTTTCAATATCGAGCTCCTCAAAAGCAAGAAAAAAGTGTGTATTTGTTTTTTTAAATTGCATAACGTGTGTTTGAAAAAGAAATTTAAAGTGTTCCAGGGGAATATTGAAGAATTTTTATCAGTATTGGGTTCCATAATGCCTCCAAAAAATAATTCCATACCCATTAAGCCCTCAGAAATCTATACTATGACGCATGAAGAGGAAGAATTGCAATATGAGATATCAAAATTATGGTACCAAGTGCAATAAATTTCGATCTTACGAAGAGAAACTAAAGATGACATAGGTGGTTTAAAAGAAAAAATGGAGGTTAAGTTGGATGGTTTCAAGGATAAAATAAAATCTAATATGGACGATAAAGTAGTGGAAGATCACATCGACCATCAACAACAAGTTCTCCAACTCTCAAAGGATAAGCTAACTTTGGTGCAGAATGAAATGAAACATCGGGAAGATCAACATCACATCGAAAGAAGTTCCGAAGAAGTCATAGAAACAAAAACTCAACAAGTACGATCAATTTTAGAGTATCTCAACAAGTGGAAGAACTTTCCTGTAGAAGATTCTACATGGGAGGATGAGAATTTTATACAAAAGCATCAAGAAATAATCAAGCATTGAGGACAACACTTATTTGAAGGAGAGGGGCATGTTAGGTCCCTATATTACTAGTGTAGTCCCTTATTATGTTAGTGTAGCCCCCTTTATTGTTATTTTTGTACCCATGTAACCCCCATATTGTTATTGTTGTGCCCTTACATTATTATTGTTAGGTCGGCTAGGATTACATTGTGGCCCCATCGACTCCTATATATAGAAAGGAGGTTTTTTCATTTGTATCATCAAAGAATTGTTCATTTATATAATGTATTGGAGGTTTCCCCTTCGAAGTGTCTTACTTCTAAGGTGTTGATCTCTCTTTTCTTCTATTTTTGGAGCTGGTTTCACAACACATGATTATATATATGTCTAAAATTGTACTGAGTAGGATGTGGTAGGTGTTGGCATGTGTTGTCCTTGATGGCAACCTACTTGATGAAGTTTATGGTAACCTACCTGATGAAATAAGGTTGTTGGCAATATGATGCAGAGTGTTGTCCTTGATGGCAACCTTCTTGATAAAGTTGATGACAACCTACTTGATGAGTTAAGGGGGAGATTGTTGGCAATGTGATACAATGTGTTGACTTTGATGGAACCTGCTTAATGAAGTTGTTCTTGATGGAAACTGACTTGATGAGTTATTAATAATGTAAATCTGATGTATCTATAGATCAGTTCAAAAGTAGCAGAAGAAAGGAATTCAGAAAGTGCCAGAATAATGATAAATAAGTTATGCTACAAAGCATACGTGGGTTTGTTAAGGTGAAGTAGCGTATGCATGCAGAAAAGTACGTGCCAAGTCACGTATGCCAATTTGCGCTCTATTTTTATAAAACCAAGGGGAATTACCATGGTATTGGCCCAAAGTGTTGAGCGCTTGATTATCTATTTGATCCCATCTAGGAATACCATCAGTGGTTGAGTGGTTTTGACTCATGGTATTGATAAAGGCCAAATCTATTTAAGGAGAAGAAAATCATAGTGCAAGGAGGTGTGCAAGTGTCTGGGCGTTAATGAATACTTCACTCTGAAGTATATCTACATGGTTGAACTCTGTTCTTAATTGATAGATCTGAATCTATGATGCACCAATGAATATGATGAAGGTTCAAGATCTCTAGATCTAGAAATGATGAATCTCTAGGATGATCTGAAAAGAAGTGATGAAGACCTGGCAAAAATCTGATGAAGAAATTGAAGAAATCTGGGTAAGTTCATAGATCTGATCTGTTCTACAAAGTTTATCTTTTATAGATCTATACGTAGGTTCATTTCATGAAAAGCGCGTGTATACGTGGATCTTATTCAATAAAAGCGCGTATGGGCAGTTAGGGTTGTTTGAAAAATCCACAGATGTATACGTGGGTTCGTTTCATGAAAAGCGCGTGTATACGCAGGTCTGATTAAATAAAAGCGCGTATGGTATCTGAACTAATGATTGCTCAAGGTTGAATTTGTTTTTGCATATCTATTCTGAAGTCTAGGTTATCTCTGATATTCTGGTTACAGTGTTTTCACTGTTCTATTTGAAGCATTGGGCGAAGTATATTTGTTGATAAGTGAAGAGTTGTGTTGATCGTTTAATTGATGAAACATGATCGACGATAATCTTGGGGTTAGGCCTTGATGAGTAGTAACTCCTTCGATGGTAGGCGTTGTTAACGAGAACGGTATTGGCTCACTTCCGGAAAGCTGACGCGAGCGAGGGTTGTGGCTCCTTCCGAGCTGGTAACGAGAAAGGTTGTAGCCTTCTGATAGGTGCTGCGAAATGGCTGAATGTAACGCCAATACATGATCAAGCAAGTTTTCTTTATATAATCGTATTTGAGATGACGGCGGCGGTGGTTTTCTGTCCCGACATGAGTTTTCACAGCAAATCACAGTGCATGTGTTTTTCCTGTGTGATGATTATTCAAGCTATTACGCGCTTGTTCACTTACTAAACATCTGATGAATGAATGATGCAATGATCTAAGTTAAGAATTAAATGCATATTTAGATCTCTGAGCATACGTGAGTTTACTTAAGGATATCCGCGTGTATATGCGAGTTGTGTTCATTAAAGTAGCATATGGGTTTAAAAGAAAGAAAAAGTTAAAAAGTTTTCCATTCAGCACTAAATACTGATTCACCCCCCCTCTCAGTATTTTTCCCAACAGTAGGGGACCTGATCATTTTCCAAAAATGATGTTACATTATGAATGATTGTGGAATTAATTTCTTCAAAACCTAAATTATTGTGGAAGGCATGCACCATTTTGGTAAAATGTAATCATGTTAATTTCATTATGAAATTCATATGATTCCTTTGATCTATGAGATTGTGATGTGTGCAAGACTTCGAATAAGGCCTTGCCAACGAACCATCAAGTGGGTAAAATCTCATAATCAGTAACGTAAGGAGAAACCCATAGTTTCAAAGCATAGTAGATGAGAAAGCATGGAGATTAAGGCGTGGAGTCCTAAATCCAAGAAATATAAAGAAGGGGAGTATTGTATATTTATGGTGAGGAGTCCTAAATATTTAAAAATATCAAGTTGTGGAACCTTAGAACTTTGGATTAGATCACAGCATGGAGTCCTCAATCTAATAAGGCACGAAGCATGAAATAGGGGTACGGAATCCCTATTCTCCGAAAGAAAAATACCACTCATGGATAAATTTCCTTAAATAGAATCTCAATCTGAAAATTTTGGAATGAATTTCTAAAAATAGAAAGTCATGTCTAGCATCTCAAGCGTGACTTCCCAAAAATAGTAAATCTCCTTGCATAAATTGGTAATCAAGCATAGTTGAAGGAAATTAAATTAACGTATCATTAATCAATCCTAATAGTTTAATATTGACTTAATCCTCAATATTATTAGTATTATCATTATATTTTATGAGACTATGATATTTTATTAAAAGGGAATTGCAAATTAACTTCATCTATTCAATCAATTCACACCTCTCTCCTTCATGACTCTCATGACTCTATGTAACTCTCTCTATTTTAAATATTACATTACACTCTATTTTATGCACTCATCAAGAAATGACATATTCCTCTTATACTCATTAAAGATATGTCATAAAATATTCCTTTTACACTCATTAAAGATATGTCATAAAATATTCCTCTTACACTCTCTTTAATACATATGTTACACTCTCCTTAGATAAGGCATGCATACCTCTCCTTAATGGCATAAGTTACACTCCTCTAAGGGAATACAATGCATGCATATTACTCCTCCTTTATGAAGAATTTTTTGCTCCTCCTATATATGAGTCTCATGTATTCTCACTTGGGGAGGAGGGTGATGCCAAGAGTGGAAGAGACTTTAGGAATATTATGAGAGGGAGAGATATGGAGAGTATCCAATTTCTTCCAAAACAAATCTGAATTCCTTACTAATCTACTAAGTATCTATTGAGGTTGAACATGAGTGGTATTTGGAGGAAGTGAAAACTATCTTCCTTAGTTTGCCTTGCATCTCTCTCTCTACTTTTGTATTGTGGTACTGGTTTTGAGATTTTGCAGCTCAGGGGTTCCAGGGAGAGAAGTTATCCCTGGATATGGTTGGGAGGAAAACCAGGTGCTTCAAGATGAGTTGGTAAGGATATTGGTGTTGGATCATACTCTTATTAGAGTTGGAGCATATATCCATCCTTTTGGAGTTGTACAAATTCACTTTAAGGTATGTGGATAAAATTATATTATGTATTTTTATAGTTTATTTCATAGTTTTTGCTTATTTGGTTGTTTCCTGAAACTTACATGTATATGAACTGTTGCACACCAAATGTGAGGAAATTTCATAATGGTTGTAGAAGTATTTTCTTGTATAATGTTGAATCGATTAACAATAATTCCTACTGTATGAAGCTTGTAGGCTGCCATGACTTAGATGAAAATGTTTTAATGGATTGAATTATGTTTTCCTCCTCTTTGTACAGCTCTAGATAAGTTTTCATACTATGTGTTTGACAGAGGTCATAAATGAGATTGTAGGATTTTGGGGTTGTTGTTGTTTTTAAGAATCACATTTATGGGCATCCCTATTGTGATTCAGCTCAACTTCAAGGGGTATCCATATCGACAGACCATTTCACCCCAAATTTGATTTCAAAAATCGATTTTTCGTACACTGATTCCCAAATCTACTCTATTTTGTAGATTTGTTGTTGCATGTAGGAATCGCCTATTGTTTTGTTTTGTTGTTTGGTTATTTTTATATTGGATCTTCCTAATAATTTATACTGATGAATCTAATATAGGCTAACCACTTGGAAATTATGTTTAAAGTCTAAATGGTTAATACTTTGAAAATTTAAATAATGTAATATCCCAAATGAGGGATTTTCTACAACAATAAGAATATCTTAAGATATTCTAAAGTTGGAGATGCAGCCATATAGCTCATAATAGGTATTAAATCATATTTCCTTCAATAATATGTTCAGAAGCAAGCATTATGATTCATTTCTTCAGCCCAAAGTGGGGAAAAGCAATTATTTCAGCCTTAAAAATTTTAATCAGAGATTTGTGTAAAAATAAGGGCAAAGGATGGTGCGATCCCTTAGCTTAGGTCATGAGGGACTTACATACCAAATTTGAGCTGAAACAAATGACTCTAGCTATGTTAAACAGATCTCCCACTCCCAATATGGCTTAAAAATGCCCAATCCCCATGACTTGACTCAACAAAAATTAATTGAAGCTTATGCAGCATGATTTTCTTAATGGTTTGAATAAAAAATAGCTTGACTATCATATCTGGAGTTTATTACATGAAATCATGAAGAAAAATCGAGATTCAACTCCTTTATACATCAAAGAGGATAACCCGGCAAGGGTTCCATGAGATACACTGTATAAAAGTGCAGATCTGCAGATCTAGATATGAAAAACATAGTACACTGCAGCAGTAGCTTATAAATTATATCTAGAGAAATATAATACATAAAAAATTAGATCTACAATAGATCCATATGTAAAAATGTCTTTATTATACATACCCCTTGGGGTTTTCAGCATTACATCAAAGAACAGGAGTAGATCTGAGTTTTACTGCAGCAGATCTACAAAATGATTCAGAAAATATGAATTGAACATAACAGTAAATAGATCATATTTAAAATAGACATGTATTAGATGGCTAATCCATGGATCACCACGGTGAAGGAAGAATCCATACACCGGAGATCTCTCCTCCAAACTATTGCCAAAACACCCTGCAATTATACAACTGAAAATAATGCAGTTTTAGGGATCAAACTGTGTTTTAGGATTTGAGGAACATTTTTCCTGATTCCAAGATCAAAATATGATGCCCAACAGCTAATACACTCTTCCAGGAGGATAAAAAATTCACTCACTGAGAAGAAGCACTAGTACAATCTAGATCTGAGTAGATCTAGTCTCCACTTTCTGCAGCTCACTAAAACAAGTAAACCCCAACATTATTTATGCTGTCTAAGGGAGATGGAACTTGGCCAAATTCCTGATAGTGGAAGAGTAGTACAATACCCTCCAAGAGCTACTCAATGGAAGGATAGAGAATCCCTAAACAGGAAATCCTCACAATTCTCTACTAAACAGCCAAGAGAATGAGATATGTCTAAACAGACAATATACTTTGAAAATATAATATCATGAACAACCTTATCTTGAGCCTTCCCCTTCCTTTTATAAGATGAGAGCTTGAGAAACCCTAAACCACTTTCAAAACTCTAGCTCCTTTCACATGAATACCCTCCATCTAAAACTGTGTTGATCAATAAGGAGGTTCAATGTATCTCGACAGTGTTGTGATTTGGTCAAGGTTGACCTCTTCAATCTGCCTCATCCCTTTTCACACTCAAGTGCCTCCAATCCAGTTCTCAAATTTCTGTATATGCTGATCCTTGTTCACACTGAACTAGATATATTGATGATATCTTCTTCTTCATGCATGCATGTTCACTTAGTCAAACTTGACTATGTCCTCATTCATTTTCCCCTATTCACACACACAAGTGTAAAATCCAGCTATTGTGATGATCTCCTTTCACATTATGATGATTTTTATTCAATTTTTTATTATTCATAGGCCTCCTTACCCATTTATCCAACTACAAAGTGAAAAAATCAAAAATTAATATTCCTCTTAGTTGCTTGCTAAAGTAGGAATATTACAGTCCTCCCTTCCCAAATTTTCCTTATCCTCAAGCAACCGCAAGGATAGAAATGAAAGGCTCCCTCCCAAGGCATGGAGTCTGAAAAGTGTTTGGGAACTATCATTCCCATGTAAAACCTCCACCCCCAAGCTATCATCCATACAAGATGAGTCACCCTCCGACATAGCAACTCATGAAAGATCTCTTCCACCCTTAGCTCCTGCAATGTGGGTGGGCTAAATAACTAAACATGGTAGAAAAAATGGCCTACACCATGTTGTATTTCTCTCCACTTATAGAAATTGTAGAGAAAATGTTGATTTTTGGCTGCAATCAGATTTCCCTCAAGTGGCAAGAAGGGAAATAGATCTCCAAAGACCCTCTCTCCCATATCATGGATCAAACTGGCCCAAATCATCCCATCCAAAAGGAATGGCACATCATCATCATTTGGCATGCAATTCAGGAAAGTGTTTAAGGTTACATGATACCAATGGTTTATTAAGTGGATACAGTGCAATTTTCCCAGCTGCTGCTTGAGAATATCATGTGGCAGGTTGGCCTTCAACAACGTACTAGCTGTGCATGAGTGCTCATCTACTATGTGGTAGTGAACAAAAATATGTATCAGTTGTACATGATCAAAATAAAAAGACAATGTGCCATACTCTCCTCCTAAAACATCATGATGAGTATGGAAAAATCTCAACCCATACTCTCTCAACAATAGCCATAGAAACAAGGACTCTTGCTGCCTCCTTGCATTATCAAAATGCAGATCATGGAGCAATAATACATTCATGGACATGTGAGTTGTTTCATCACCCAAGTACAAACCAGCTCCGTCATACATCATGGGGAAGCTATCCTCCTTCCCAAAACAATGTACATACATGAAATACATCTCAAACATAAATACATGTGAGCACATGAGACATATCTCAAACAAAGGTAAATACATGGACATAATATTTGACATATGATGTCCAAAATCTCTTCTTAATAGCCACAACAACCATGAATTCTTCTTATGCATCCTATAAATGAGACTCAAGGCATGAGATAAGGAAATAGAAATCTTTGGGGAGTGACCAAGCTCACCCAAAAACATCCAGTGCATCCATGCTTCTTGTTGGCTTGTATCATAAATCTACAAGGGGTTTGGAAACCTCTTTCTCCATACTTCCATCCACTCATCCCAATGTGGGTGATGGATCTCATTCTGCCATTGCTTGGTATCCTCCCAAGGTAGGACACCATGCTCCTACAACCTTTGAAGAACTTTGAACCTCATGAAATGTTGAATTGCACCTCCAATGGGATCTCCTAATGAGACCTCCTCCTCATGCATGATCTTCCAAAACCAAAGAGGCCTTGGATCTGCTGCAAGTAGAAGTCTCTCTTTGAGCTGTGGAATGCTCATTGAGAGAGTTTCATCTAGAGAGGAGAAAGAGTTTCTCATCTCAATATTTCTACCCTTTGACATCTCTTCCTCCATGGATTCCTAAACGAAGATGACATCTGAATGTTCCCATGAGGAATGGGTCCTTATCTCTTCACTGCTGCTCTTGGATAGTGCAGTGCAACCTTACTGCTCTTGATTAGTAGTAAGTGATGATCCTGGGTCATACAACAACATATTTCCACAATCTTCAGAAATATTTGCTACAATAATAGGAAGTGGAAATTCAATCATACCTTGTTGGACTTTGGGAACACCTTGCAGGGCTGCAAGAGTTCTTTATTTTACTGTATTGGCTCCCTCAACTGCTAATGTTGAAGGTTGCTCCTCCATGGTTGTGACAGCACTGATATAAGTCTCCTCAAGAGATGGTGAGGGCTCCTCCCTCTCTAATTTTTCTTCATCAAATCTCTTGATCACTCTCTGAGTGAATTCTACAAGAGTAGATACTCTTTCATGACTTATGTGGTTGAAACACCAAGTGCTTGCTTTTCCCTTCATGTGTAGTGCTGCAATCTCTATTGCTTCTCTTTATACCACTGGATGTAGTAGGAAGAATGCTGCAATTATTCTTTTCCAAGTCCTTCCTGAAGATGATCCATCAAAATTAGACAATAGAAGCCTATTTCCCTTCATCCTTCTTGTGTTGCAAGGTCTCCTTTCTTCCTCCAATTGAATGAACTGTGGTAAGGCTAGAGTCTCCTTGAAGGCTCTAGGTTGAGTCTTGTACTCAATAAGGTATTCACTTAGAAACTGATGTTCTAAGTTCCATTCTTTCTCTTCACTCCCTCTATGAGAATAGGAAGAGCTTGGTCCTTCTTCTTCTTCTTGAAACCTTCTAGAGCTCTCACTGCATCTTTCTTCTTTCTTTTGTTTAACCTCTTTGGAGAGGCTCTTCTTAGATCTGAAAACTGATGAGAGTAATCTCATCCTCTCCATCATTCTGAACTCTACTCCTCCTCTTTATTCTTCTAATAGCTGGATCTCACAGGCTAAGCCAGAGATCATGCTTTGATACCACTGTAATATCCCAAATGAGGGATTTTCTACAGCAATAAGAATATATTAAGATATTATAAAGTTGGATATGCTGCCATATAGCTCATAACAGGTATTAAATCATATTTCCCTCAATAATATGCTCATAAGCAAGCATTATGATTCATTTCTTCAACCTAAAGTGGGGAAAAAAAGCTATTTCAGCCTTAAAAATATTAATTTCAGATATTTGCGTAAACATAAGGGCAAAGGATGGTGGTATCCCTTAGCTTATGTCATGAGGGACTTACATAACAAATTTTAGCTGAAAAAATGACTCTAGCTATGTTAAATAGATCTCCCACTCCCAATATGGCTTAAAAATGCCCAATCCCCATGACTTGACTCAATAGAAATTAACAGAAGCTTATGTAGCATGATTTTCTGAAGGGTTTGAATACAAAACATCTTGACTATCAGATCTGGAGTTTACTACATGAAATCATGAAGAAAAATGGAGATTCAGCTCCTTTATACATCAAAGAGGATAACCCGGCAAGGGTTCCATGAGATACACTGTATAAAAGAGCAGATCTGCAGATCTAGATCTGAAAAATTTAGTATACTACAGAAGTAGCTTATAAGTTAGATCTATATCAAGATAATACATAAACAATTAGATCTACAACATATCGATATGGAAAAATGTCTTTATTATACATACCCCTTGGGGTTTTCGGCATTACATGAAAGAACATGAGTAGATCTGAGTTTTACTGCAGCAGATCTGCAGAATGATTCATAAAATATGAAGTGAACATAATAGTAAATATATAATATTTAAAATAGACATGTATTAGATGGCTAATCCATGAATCACCACGGTGAAGGAAGAATCCATACACCAGAGATCTCTCCTCCAAACTATTGCCAAAACATCCTGCAATTATACAACTGAAAATAACGCAGTTTCAGGGATAAAAATGTGTTGTAGGCTTTGAGGAATAGTTGGCCTGATTCCAAGATCAAAATATGATGCCCAACAGCTAATACACTCTTCCAGGAGGATAAAAGATTCACTCACTGAGAAGAAGCACTAGTACAATCTAGATCTGAGTAGATCTAGTCTCCACTTTCTATAGCTCACTGAAACAAGTAAACCCCAACAGTATTTACGCTATCTAAGGGAGATGGATCTTGGCCAAATTCCTGATAGTGGAAGAGTAGTACAATACCCTCCAAGAGCTACTCAATGGAAGGAGAGAGAATCCCTAAACAGGAAATCCTCACAATTCTTTGCTAAACAGCCAAGAGAATGAGATATGTCTAAACAGACAATATACTTTGAAAATATAATATCATGAACAACCTTATCTTGAGCCTTCCCCTTCCTTTTATAAGATGAGAGCTTGAGAAACCCTAAACCACTTTCAAAACTCTAGCTCCTTTCACATGAAGACCCTCCATCTAAAACTGCGTTGATCAACAAGGAGGTTCAATGTATCTGGACAGTGCTGTGATTTGGTCGAGGTTGACCTCTTCAATTTTCCTCATCCCTTTTCACACTCAAGTGCCTCTAATCCAGCTCTCAAATGTCTGTCTATGTTGATCCTTGTTCACACTGAACTAGATATATTGTTGATATCTTATTCTTCATGCATGCATGTTGACTTAGTCAAACTTGACTATGTCCTCATTCATTTGCCCCTGTTCACACACACAAGTGTAAAATCCAACTATTGTGATGATCTGCTTTCACATTATGATGAGTTTTATTCAAGTTTTTATTATGCATGGGCCTCCTTGCCCATTTATCCAACTACAAAGTACAAAAATCAAAAATAAATATTCCTCTTAGCTGCTTACTAAAGTAGTAATATTACAAATAACCTTATGGCAACATGTTTTATGACTGCCAACTATTTGTCAAAATACCCCAATGGTTGTACCTTGCAACATTGTGAGCTATGTTTAAAATTCCTAAATATTTATATTCATTTATTGGTATAGGTTCAGCAATGAATATGGCTAATAGTCTACTTATATCTTAAGTTCAATTATTGGCACTACTCACACAAAAAAAAAATGAAGTCATGTAATTTTGGATTCACGTTAGCTAATTATTGTGAAAACACCTTAAAGAGATAATGGTTGTAAGTCTTTGACAAAATGCCTCAATGGTTTTACATTTAATTCTTGTAAATTGGTTGTCATAATTTTCAATGGTTGCATCTAATTACGTTTATGAACCGCTCATAAAACAAAATTGCTTAATTTAATTTAGGATTTGCAATCAAGGTGTTTCTAGTGTAATAACTCGATTGAGTTAAAATTGGGGTAAGTAAATTGTTGCAATATTACCTCACATATGAATTCCTAATTATTGGATGTCAATCCTATATAATTTTAACTATCCTTTTAAGAAAATAATTCATAACAATGTTATTTAGGACAAAATAAAATTAGTCACTCTTGAACTTATTGCGCCCGAGAGGCACTGTACAGCCAGTATAGGGTAGATGTGTAGATGTAATGTAAGAAAATTTGTAAAATTTTGTAATGTCGATTCAATATATAGGGTAAATGTGTAGATGTAATGTAAGAAAGTTTGTAAACATTTTGTAACGTCGGCTTAATTGTAATCAATATATTTGTAATAATTATCCCTAACTTTTAACCCAAAGTTATATTTACAAACACTTAAAAAGGTATGGTAAATAAATAAAAATATAAATAAACTGGAGGTATGGTAAATACGTAAAACCTGTTTTTATACTTACTCGATAAATAAATAAAACCCATTTTTATATCTACTCCATAAACCTCTTTATATATTTAAGAAAACTCAAAAAAGAAGTTTTATTTAGGTGAAGCCTATGGGCCAAATACCATGAAACAAATTATTATTAATACCATGGGCCAAATACCATGGAACAAATTATTATTAATACCATGCGCTAAATACCATGGGTCAAATACCATATTTTATATTTACTCCATAATCATCTTTATATTTAAGGACACTCAAAAAGGATGTTTTATTTAGGTGAAGCCTATGGGACAAATACCATGGACCAAATTAATATTATTGGGCCGAGAGGCGCTCTACAGCCCAGTATATAGGAATGTGTAGATGTAATGTGTGTAATGTAAACTTTCAATATGTCGGAGTGTATATAGATGTGTAGATGTCATGTGAGTAATGTAAAATTTTGATATGTCGGATTGTATAAAGATCTGTAGATGTAATGTGTGTAGATGTCATGTGAGTAATGTAAACTTTTGATATGTCGGAGTGTATAGGAGTGTATAGAATAATACCATTTTAATACCATGGGCTGAATACAATGGGCCAAATACCATATTTATAAAAGAGGTATGGTAAATAAATAAAATATAAATAAACCATAGATGTGGTAAATAAATAAAAAAACATTATTAACCCTAATATTAATGCTAATATTAGTTCTAATACTCACATTATTATATTATAATATTAATATTATTAAATTTAATTAATGTAAACTTTTGATATGTGGGTGTATAGAAATGTACCACTTTAATACCATGGGCTGAATACCATGGTCCAAATACCATATTTATAAAATAGGTATGGTAAATAAATAGAATATAAATAAACCATAGGTATGGTAAATAAATAAAATGTCTTTTTATATTTACTCCATAATCCTATTTATATTCAGGAACACTCAAAAAGTGGTTTTATTTAGCTGAATCCTGAGCTAAATACCATGAGCCAAATTATTATTAATACCATGCCAAAAAAACATTGTTAACTCTAATATTAATATTATTATTATTAATTCTAATATTCACATTATTATATTATAATATTAATATTATTAAATTTAATAAAAAGTTGGTATTTGAGTACACTATATGCATTGCCTATCTCAGGTAACAATAAACACGTAAACGTAAATGTAAAAATAATGTTTAATATTTAACATTTAAAATTTAATCTAATTAATCTAATGTCGGCCCTAATTAATCACTTCTCTCCCTACATATATATAAATTTAACACAATGGGCCAAATACCATATTTTTTTGTTTCTCTTGCATTTTATATTGGAGGGAAAAGAGATAGAGGGAGAGAGAAGAGAGATGGGGGAAGAGAGAGGGAGGTAGGAGAGGAAGGGAAAGAGATGAAGGAAGAGAAATAGGAGGAGCGGGGGAGGGATATAGAGATGGAGTTGGAGGGGGGAGAGAGGGAAGATGATTTCTTGCACTCGATGCATTGATTTCAGTGTGGATGGTGATTTCTAATGTAAATTTTGATATATCTAGAGTAATGTAAACTTTTGATATGGTGATTTCTAATCCTATTTTATTGTTGCATTGATACCAGTGTAGATGTTGGTTTCTAATCTTATTTTCTTACTTGCACTAGATTCATTGATTTCAGTGTAAATATAGATAATATCAAACTCTGGATCTAGAGTAATGTATTTACATAGGGAGTGAGAAGTGGATAGAGAGAGGGAGTGACAAGGGAGAAATAGAGGAGTATGTGTATGTTTTGGGGTGAGATAAAGAGAAAATTAATGAGAGATAGAGGGAATGGGGGGAGAATGAAAGAGGGAGGGATATAGTAAAATAGTTGGAGGGTGAAGAGAGGGAGAGATAGGGAGTAGAGAGAGAGATAGATGTGGGAGAGAAATGGATAAAGGGGAAGGAAGAGAGAGAGGATGTGAGAGAGTGGAGAGAGGGAAGGAAAGAGAGATGGAGTTGGAGGGGGGAGAGAGGAAAGATTATTTCTTACACTCGATGCATTGATTTCAATGTGGATGGAAATTTCTAATCCTATTTTTCTTGCACTATATTCATTGATTTTAGTGTAGATGTTGAGAGAGAGAGTGTATGTGTGTGTGTGTTGGGGGAGGAAAGAGGATTGGAGGGCAAAGAGAGAGAGAGAGAGAGAGATAATTGGAATGCAAAGAGAGAGAGATGAAAAGATAGAGGAATATAGGAGAGGAAGGACAAGAGAGAGGACATGAGAGAGAGGAAGAGAGTTATGGGGGAAGAGTGGAAATTGGAGGGAAAACAAAGAGAAATAGAGAGAGAGGGTGGTGGGGGGGGATTGAAGGAGAGATGGAAGGATGGAGAGTTGGAGTTGGAGGGGGGGAGAGGGAGGGAAGAAGAAATACATAGAGAGTGATAAGTGGAGAGAGAGATGAATGGCAAGAAAGATATGGAGAGAGTGTGTATATGTTTTGGGGTGAGATAAAGAGATAAAGAAGGAGATATGGAGAGAAGGGAGGAGAGGAGGAGAGATGGAGGGATATAGTAACATAGTTGGAGGGTGAAGAGAGAGGGAGATATATATGTGGGAAAGAAATGGACAGAGAGGAAGGAAGAGGGATGATGTGAGAGAGTGGAGAGATGGAGGGAAAGAGAGATGTAGTTCGAGGGGGGAGATAGGGAAATAGACGGTGATTTATAATCCTATTTGATTTCTTGCACTAGATGCATTGATATCGGTTTAGATGTTGGTTTCTAATCTTATTTCTTACTTGCACTAGATCCATTGATTTCAGTGTAGATGTTTATTTCTAATCGTATTTGATTACCTGCATTATTCAGTGTAGATGTTGTTTTGTAATCTTATTTGATTGTTTCAATTAGGTGCATTGATTTCAGTGTAGACGTTAATTTCTGATTTGATGTAATTGGATGTACATTGATGGTACATTAATTTTAAAGTGATTGGATTAAGATTTTGCATTGATTTTAGTGTAAGCACACAATTTATTTCAGTGTAGATGTTGTTTTGTAATCTTATTTGATTGTTTGCATTAGGTGCATTGATTTCAGTGTAGACGTTGAGTTCTGATTTGATGTAATTATATGTACATTGATGGTACAATAATTTTAAAGTGATTGGATTAAGATTGTGCATTGATTTCAGTGTAAGCACACAAAATTATTAACAATGTACATTAATATTTGTGTTATAGTAAATCAACCTATTAATATTAAAGAGCAAGAGAGACAATGTATGATGTTTAGTACAATAGTTCAAGCTAAATATTTAAATGGTTTATTATTTCAATTGTCCTTTTCATATAATCGATATGAAAAGATGAAAAAACTAACAAGGGTGACAATAAGAATAGTAAAAGAAAATAATTTGAGATTGATCACAATGAAAACTATTTTTAATTTACTACATTCTTATTATTTTCATTTTCTATCATTCAACACTACTACATTTTCACTTTGCATTCAAAAAAATTATTTCGTCACTAAAGTTATTAACAATATTTATCATCTCAAAAAACTGAGGTAACTAAGAAAATTTTAAAATTAAAATGACCAGATAAATATCATACATATTTAGCATATATAAAATTATTATATTTATATTATCTGTATTTGCATATTATTGATAAAATTAATCATATGTTCGATAGATTTTCCTTGGCCACACACGACTGAAACTAGCCTAAATCCATATTAACTCTAGATCTATCAAGAGCCAAGAGGGATCAAATATCTCGAGGTGCAAACCTTTCCTCAAGTTTTGCACTCAAAAAAAGAGGTTTTCACCTCTAGATATTTGATCCCTCTCGGCGCTTGATAGATCCAGAGTTAAGATGGATCTAGGCTGGTTTAATTAAAATGAAATTAACAATGAGCTTATTGTAAATTGTGGTTCATAAAGGTTGACATTTATTCATCCCACTAAATACTTTATATTTTAAAGGTGATTTTAGTCTTGAGAAGCAAGTATTATGGTTGTATGTTTTAGATCTTGATAAACCCTTAACCTTGTAGCTTTGAGGATAAGTTAGTAGAATTTAGGGTGTAGTGTAAAGGAAACCAATAAATTCTATGTCCTACAAAAAAAAAAAATTATCACATTTTGATTTAATATAATATTTCTCTATAATAATTATGGTAGTTAAGGTGGGACCTTACATATGGTATCAGAGTCCAAGTTCAAAACTCTAGGACCTAGGGCTTGCCTGCTAATAATCAAAGCTAATTACTTCATTTACTTACCTGATCTTTTTTTGGTCAAGTAATCATGGAGAGAGCATCAAGGAGGAGGAAGGAAGTCTCATCTCCACCTCCCCAAGCCAAAGAATCTGAACAAATATCCATTAGGGGAGTAAGGGATATGATGTTATCTTTCCAAAAGATGACTGAAGTATTGATTAGTAGGGTTGGGGGAAATCCTTCAGTTCCTGGTTCTTCAACTCAAGCAGAAGGCAAGAAATACCATCTAATGGAGATGTACATAGAGAGTTGGAAAAATTTAAGCTTCCTATCTTTAAGGGTACCACAAAAGGGGAGGTATCAGAAGCTTGGTTGGAAAACATGCACCTGTGTTTTGAGTTGCAGAACTATTCTAGAAACCAAAAGGAAAAGTTGGCTATTTACCAAATTAAGGAGGGTGAACTATTATGGTGGAGGAACTTAGAGTCCCAATTTGGGTACTTCATGTCTACCTTGACATGGGAACGATTTGAAGAGAAATTTCGAGCAAACTACCTTTCCGCTAAATACTTGGAGAAGAAGTTGAATGAGTTCCATGATCTTAAGCAAGGAATTAAGACAATCCTTGAATATGAGTTACGATTCATGGAATTTCTTAGATATGCCACCCATCTAAATACCGAAGCCCTCAAGGTAAATGTAATATCCCAAAATAGGGAAAATCAACAATACTGGGAATATATTATAATATCCCAAAATTGGAGTTACAACAAGCAATAAAATCATAAAAATTGTATGTAACACATAACCATCATATTATAATCACAACAGCAAAACTATGTCTTCATACAATGTCTCCAAGTGGGGAAAAGCAGCAATATTAGCCCCAAAAACGTTATTTCCAGAAGATTAAGTTATAACAGGGGAAAATAATGGTTGGATCCCTTAGCATATGTATTAAGGCCCTCACATACAAAATAGGAATAGAAACAAATCTCTTTTGACAAGTTAAACAGATCTCCCGGCCTCAATTTGTCTTAAAAACACCCAAACCCCATGACTTAAGCTATGCATAATTTCTGAAGCACATGATAGTGTTATTCTATGAGGGTTTCTACAAAATTATAATGAGGAATCATAGATATAGATTTTTATTTAACAATATGCTAATAAAAATAGAGATCTGGCCTCTTTAATGTATTATAGAAATAACCTGGCAAGGGTTTCTTGAGAGCATGAGTACAAAAGAGAAGAACTAAATATTCAGCTCTGAAATAATGTAGTCTCACTATAAAATTACATACATGAAGCTGAATAATACAATATATGGATGCGGATCCCTTCCTCTAGCTTTCAGGGAGAAGGGATGGCCCTTTCCCTAAGAAACTAGCTCAAAAACAAGGGCTTCAACCCTGTTGTTGCAGCTCTGTGGAAAATGACGCAGTTCTTGAAAGGGACTGCATTGTAGGAGATGAGGGATAATTTGGCTAAGTGCCAAGATGTTAAATGAGCTCATAAATCTCCCTAGCTGATCTCTCAAGAGAAGGAAGGCTCCCTCTACTGAGAAACAGACCTGAAAATGGTGTTATGGATCCTCCGCTGCAACACCCTGAAACACAGCACTATACTCTGTAGAAATAATGATGTGAATGAAGACTGATGCTTGGCCTCATGCCTAGATGTGGAAGAATTCAGTACAATTCTCTCCTAAGAGGCCTCTCAAGGGAAGAGGTGGGATTCCCGCTCGAGAACACCCGGTGCTAAACAGCACTGTAATCCTGCTAAACAGCAAGAGGAAGCCAAGTCTTAACAGACCAATATCAAAATAATAATATCAAAACATGAATAAAAAATTCTCCCATCCTCTCCATATATAGCGAGTGAACCTCTTCACATTGGGTTCCATTCATATTTGCCACCAAGCTCATGCAAGTTGTCCTCCACTCAAACTGCATTGTTCATCAAGGAGATTCAATGTATCTATACAGCGTTGTTGACTTGGTCAAAGTTGACTGAATCAACATGATCCCATCCCTGTTCACACCCAAAGGTGCTTGATCCAGCTGCTTATTCTTCCTCCTTTCACATTAGTAGTGTCATTATTCCTCCAAAAAATGGTTTAGGGGTCTCCTTACCCATTTATTCATCTACGTGGTGATAAAACCAACTATAATATTCCATTTAGATGAAGGATAGATTTTTGGAATATTACAGTCCTCCCCTCCAAAATGTTGCTTGTCCTCAAACAACTATATAAGGAGAGAAAAATTCCTCCCCTCCTCTTCTTTTGGCCTCTTCATCAATGGTCCCACCACTGTTCAAAACAATTTGCAATAAATCTGCCCCCCCATGTCTCCTCCCAAGTATGCAAAACCCAATGGCTCACATCATGAAAAGGTGGAAGGTGTATGTGGAAACCTTCTTGCTGTCCAATGGCCTCTTCAAGGTAGGAGTGATGACAAACATGGGGAATCTCATTCCCAATGAGTGACTCCCTCACCCATGCTATCATCCAAATGAAATGAGCCATTCCAGGTAGCTCATCAAATAAATCATCAACCCCCAGTTTGTGCAATGTAGTGGGGATGCATGCAGAGATCAATTTTTTCCATCCAAGTTGTTTCTCTTTCCATTTGTGGTAAGTATGGGGTTGTAGCTGATCTTTGGCTGAAATGACATGGCCTCCAAGAATGGCCCAAGTTACCCCATAAAATAAATCAGCCATGAAGTGCCTCCTCCAATAACGCAAGTCCTTCAAATGGCTCCTCCCATATGAAGACAAGAAGTGTGATGTGGCAATCATGGTTTGCCCATTATTTCTCCTGAAACATACAACATGTAAAGTAGGGAGAATCATGCTCCCAATGGGCATCTCCAACCCATCCTACACTCTCCATACAAAGTTATCCATGAACATAAGAATATCTGCAATACATGCAAGAAAAACCTAATAAAAACAAGTTGTCATATGACAACCGGAGAGTGGATCATAGTTCCTCACATGGAACCAATGCAGTGCATCCCTTGCCTGCATCAAAAAAAAAATAACAAGTGCTTCCCCAGCCACTGTTTTTCTACCACAGTCATCCCATAAGATGGAATCATGAATATACAATGTGGTGCCAATGGTGCACACCAAGAATCATGTGGCTTCCCCCACAAACCACCAATAAGATAGCCAATCTCAAAGCTGCAAATGGCTTCAAGTACATCATCATATAATATGAAAGAAGGGATAATCCTCCTTGGTTCAACAAGCTACTCATATAAAGTAAAGGAGTACAAAACATAATGTGAAATTATACCTCCTCCACCATGTACTTGGGACCTTGAGCTAGAATGGCTTAACTGGAAATGCTCCCTTACCTCCAATGAGTAGGGGAGTGGCTGTGACATCCTCTCTATCACCATCTGGGCTATGCATCTCTCCATATGCTGAAATATGTCATGCTGGATGCCCTCCCAAGTGAACTCCTCCATCAAAGAATGAAATTCATCAAAGTGCATGGAAAAAAGTCCACATGTGCTACATGTAGTAGCTTCTTCTTGAGCTCAGAAACTCTAGTCAAGAAGATCCTGCCATAATAATAGATGACCACATCATCCACCATGTATCTATCATCTCCCTCCGGGTCATCAAGAATCATGCAAGCACCAAGATCCTTGGAGTACTCTACCAAAAGTTGAGACCTCCAATATGGATCAATCCTCCTAAGAGAGAGCCCTGGTGATCTGGAATGTGAAGCTCTCCTCATGTTGTTGTCTACTCCTTTGGCATCCCTCATGCCAAATTCATCCTCCAAATTTCTACCATGCCCATCATGCAGCTGCTCATGCAAAAATAGAAGTGGTGACTGTTGGAAGTTGGCCTCCCGTGAGAAGCTACCATCTAAGAATAACCTCCTAATCTTGGCCAATGCAAGCATGAGTGGCCTCCATATACTCCAATGTATGGAGGATTCCTTCCTCAAAGGAAGTACCCTCTATTTCTCCAAATCCATAGAGCAGCTCCCTCGCACCATGAAGGTGCCATCCTCCATCACTGCGGCAACTTCTGTCAGCGCAGTACATATAGTGAGAGTGGGTGGTGTTGAACATGGGAGAACGTCTCCCTCCTTAATAAGTCTATCCCAAACTCTTTGCATTGTACTAGACTCCTCCAAAGTCTTCACCTCTTTGGAATCTAAGAGGGGTGAACCAACTGTCAAGATGTCTCTAATCAACTCCAAATCTGGTGGCCTCCCGAGTGGAATGCCTCCATGTAGTGAGACATCAATGTCAAGAGTAGACTGTACATATGGTTGGGAAACCTTGCCCTTGCCCTCACAGCGCAAACCATTTTGCCTCTTCTTTACACCAGCTCTCTGAAATAGATAGGGGTGTGTGCTCCTCATCAAATGATGTTGACCTTCCTCCCTACCTCCTCCTTTCACCTGCAATGTCTCACAATCATGTTGCTCATTGATTATGCTTTTTCCTCCACATGTGAGATCCTGGGGAACTCCTTGCAATTATACAATAAATCCTCCTGTTGGAGCACGTGCTCGTCCTTCCTCTACATGAGGTACTAGATATGCTCTATATGTGACAGCGTTGTTTCCCCCATCCTTTTCTTCTTCTCCAATATGAATGGGAGGTAACTGCTCAATAAGGGGATCCTCTTCTGAAAAAGGAACCTTCATGCCCTCTTGTTCAAAGTCATGAAATAGATATCTTGCATCTAGAAAGGTGTCATGCAAGATGTGAGTTTCTCCAACAGTTTTCTGAAATGGATTTTAGTTTGTAGGTCCTTTCAACCCATGCACAAGTTTTGGTTTGTTTGGTTCTATCAAGAGTGTTCTAGAACGTTATCCATCAAACCTCTCCACTAATCTCTTAGTGAACCTTGCATAAGAATAAGTATTAACATTTCTCAATGAAAATGACTTAAACATCCACCAATCATAGGCCTTACCTTCAAAATGCAATGCTGCAACTCTGATGGCTTCATCTTCAGAAATTTGGTGCTGCTACAAATAGGTGTGTAACTCCTCCACCCAAGCTTTGGCTGAACAAGTTGGAGATCCATCAAAGGTAGATAGAGAATATCTATCCATGTCATGCTGCTTGCTCCTCCCCACCTTGATCTTGTAAAACTCTTAGAAAGTGATATGATCTCTAAACCTTTCAGTTTGAGATTCATACTCTTGCAAGAAATTACTAAGAGTTTCCCTCCTTGGCATTCCCTCTTCTTCCATCTCTCTATAATAGATTTGGGCATTTGACTGTGTTTTTTATCATAGGGTGTGGCTGCATGCTCACACTCCTCATCTGAAAATCTAGATTTGGATCTAGATGCAAACTCCTTTGGAGATCCCATCTCCCTTCTCATCCTCTTCAAATCTCCTTGGATGCTCTATATAGATTTTGGAAGAAGCCTTGAAAGCCTCTCCTCCTTCATTCCTCCACATAATGGAGTCTTCTTGTTGTTCATATATTCTTTTCTCAATAGCATAATGGCTTTAATGCACAGACTGAGCCAAGATTATGCTCTAATACCACTGTAATATCCCAAAATAGGGAAAATCAACAATACTGGGAATATCTTATAATATCCCAAAATTGGAGTTACAGTAAGAAATAAATTCATAAAAAATGTATGGAACACATAGCCATCATATTATAATCACAGCAGCAAAACTATGTCTTCATACAATGTCTCCAAGTGGGGAAAAGCAACAATATTAGCCCCAAAAATGTTATTTCCAGAATATTAAGTTGTAACAGGGGAAAATAATGGTTGGATCCATTAGAATATGTATTAATTCCCTCAAATACAAAAGAGGAACAAAAAAAAATCTCTTTTCACAATTTAAACAAATCTCCCGACCTCAATTAGTCTTAAAAACAACCAAACCCCATGACTTAAGCTATGCAGAATTTCTGAAGCACATGATAGCATTATTCTGTGAGTTTTTCTGCAACATTATAATGGGGAATCATATATCTGGAGTTTTATTGAACAATATGCTAAGAAAAATAGAGATCCAGACTCTTTAATGTATTATAGAAATAACCCGGTAAGGGTTTCTCGAGAGCATGAGTACAAAAGTGCAGATCTGAATATTTAGCTCTGAAATAATGTAGTCTCACTGCAACATTACATACATGAAGCTCAATAATACAATATAGGGATGTGGATCCCTTCCTCTAGCTTTCCGGGAGAAGGGATGGCCCTTTCCCCAAGAAACTAGCTCAAAAACAAAGGCTTCAACCCTACTGCTGCAGCTCTGCGGAAAATGATGCATTTCCTACAAGGGACTGTGCTATAGGAGATGAGGGATACTTCGGCCAAGTTCCAAGATGTGAAATGAGCTCATAAATCTCCCTAAATGATCTCTCAATAGAAGGAAGGCTCCCTCTACTGGGAAACAGACCCGGAAGTGGTGTTATGGATTCTCCACTGCAACACAGCACTATACTCTGTAGAAATAATTTTTTGACTGAAGACTGATGCTTGGCCTCAAGCCTAGATGTGGAATAATTCAGTACAATTCTCTCCCAAGAGGCCTTTCAAGGGAAGAGGTGGGATTCCCGCTCGGGAACACCCGGTGCTAAACAACACTGCAACCCTACTAAACAACAAGAGGAAGCCAAGTCTAAACAGACCAAAATCAAAATAATAATATCAAAGCATGAATAACGAAGGCTCCCATCCTCTCCATATATAGCAAGTGAACCTCTTCACATAGGTTTCCATTCATATTTGCCACCAAGCTCATGCAAGTTGTCCTCCACTCAAACTGCGTTGTTCATCAAGGAGATTCAATGTATCTAGACAATGTTATTGACTTTGTCAAAGTTGATTGAATCAACATGATCCCATCCCTGTTCACACCCAAAGGTGCTTAATCCAGCTACTTATTCTTCCTCCTTTCACATTAGGAGTGTCATTATTCCTCCAAAAAAGGGTTTAGGGGTCTCCTTACACCTTTATTCATCCACCTAGTGATAAAACCAACTATAATATTCCATTTAGATGAAGGCTAAATTTTTGGAATATTACAGTAAAAAAGTTTTTGTATGGGTTTAATCATATTATAAAGGAGAAGGTGCACATTTTGAGGCCTACTACATTGCATTAGGTAGTGCAACAAGATATTATAGCTGAGGAAGAATTGTTGGGCAACAAATGCGGGGATAAATCCCCAAATCTATCATTCCATGGGAAACCTCCTCGAAGGGGAGGCCAATATGTAAGACATAAGTCAGGTGGTTCACATCATCAGAGATTTCAAAAGAATCATACTTTTAAGAACCAAGGAAATAATTCAAGGCAACAACTTCAGAAAAGTAGTGCTCGTACTCAAGAAACACCTAATAAAAGGGTCAAATTTATGAAATTTTCTCCCACTAATGGATGTTGGACTTCTGGAGGATCTCATTGTGAGAGATATTTCCCTGAAAAGAATACTAAAGCACAATCAGAGCGGGAACAAGCCAATGTTAGAGATATGGTTAGAGCCCATAGGAATCATGCAGTGTTGCAGAATCACCAAGTCGAGCATCAATCTACTATGCTTGAAGAATCTGGTAAGCTAAATGGTATGGATGTTACTATTTTGATTGATCTTGGTGCAACTGAAAGTTTTATTTCTCCCAATTATTTATTGAAATGTAAATTAGTGGCAATAGAGCAAGATGATTTCGATCAAGTTGAGATGGCCTCTAGATGATCTCAAAAGGTTGAATGCTTAGTGAAAGAGTGCCCTTTAGACATGGGTGTGTGTGTCTCACATGTGAATATTTATGTGATGCCACTTGGTCACTATGATGTGATAATTGGGATGGACCGGCTTGAATCCTTCTGGGTTGTGCTCAATTGCCAAAGAAAAACCCTTCAATTTTTGAGTGATGAAAGTCAATCTAGGGTTCTCCATGGGAAAAGAAAACATCTTTCTTTAAGATGTATCTCATTCTTGCAGATGAAGCGAAGTCTTAGAAAAAAATGTCGAATGTATGATGTAATGACTTTAAATGAGGGAGAGCTTTCATCCTTTGAACAATATCCTTTCCTTTCATAATTCTCTAATGTCTTTCCAGAGGAGTTGCATGGTTTACCTCCAAAACGTGAGATTGACTTCTCCATTGAGCTTAAGCCCGGTACCAAACCTATATCCAAAGCTCCCTACTGAATTTCTATTGTTTAACTTCGTGAGTTGCAAGTGCAACTTCAAGAGTTATTGGATCGGGGTATGATTAGACCTAGTGTTTCACCTTGGGGAGCTCCTGTGATATTTGTAAAGAAGAAGGATGGATCTCTTCAGCTCTGTGTTGATTACAGGCAATTGAATCGAGTAACTATTCGAAATCAATATCCTTTGCCTCGCATTGATGATCTATTTTATCAAATGAAGAGAGTCATTGTATTCTCCAAGATCGATCTTTGATCAGGATATCATCAGTTTAGAGTTAAAGAAGAGGATATTTCTAAAACTACTTTTCGAACTCGTTTTGGTCATTATGAGTTCGTGGTTGTTCCCTTTGGGTTATCTAATTCCCCAGGAGTTTTTATGAGTCTGATGAATGGTGTATTTCGGAAGTACTTGGATAAATTTGTACAAGTGTTCCTTGATGACATCCTAATCTATTCAAATTCCCCCGAAGGGCATGAGCAACACCTAAGAGTGGTATTGCAATGCTTAAGAAAAAATAATATTTATGAAAAAATGTCCAAATGTTTTTTTTTTAAATCAAAAATCCATTATCTTAGACACATTCTCTCCAGTGAAGGAATTTTGGTTGACCCAGCAAGGATTGATGCAATTTTGGGATGGCCAACACCCTCTAATGCACATGAAGTGCATAGTTTCATGGGTATGGCAGGATACTATCAAATATTTGTGGAAGGGTTTTCAAAAATAGCCAGCCCAATCACTTAATTGATTAGGGACTGTGATTTAAGTGGAGATATGAGTGTGAGCAAGATTTTTCCAAGATCAAGCAATGTTTGACTACAGCTCTAATATTGAAGGTTCCATATATGGATAGACCATTTATAGTATGTAAAAATGCGTCAAAAGGTGGATTGGGTACCATTTTATCACAAGAAGGTAGGGTGATTGCATATGCCTCTAGGAATTTAAGGTCTCATGAAGAAAACTATGCAACCCGTGATCTGGAACTAACAGCCATAGTTCATGCTTTGCGACTTTGGCAACATTATCTCGTGGGAAAGAAATTTGAATTCAAAACAGATCATAGAGTTTTGCAACATATACTTACTCAAAGTGATATTAATGTTAGACAAAGAAGGTGTTCAGAACTCCTAAGTGACTATTATTTTGACACAACTTACATCAAGGTTACATTGAACAAAGTAGGTGTTGCACTTAGTCGAAGGCCACACATATTTTTAGTAATTCCACTAAATATTGATTTACAGGAGCACATCTTGAGAGCACAAGATGTAGATGAATGGTGCAAGGAGGTTAAAGTTTCTCTTTTTTGGGAGGAGGCTAAGAAAATCAAGGTAGAAGGCTATTCTTGTAATGATGATGGAATGGTGAGATATATGCAAAGAATTTTAGTCCCAGATCAAGATGGGCTTCATGAGTTCATTTTGAAAGAAGCTCACCGTGAAGTATATATGGCTCACCCGAGATTCCAAAAGATTTATGTTGATTTAAAGAAAAAATTATTATGGACAGGCATGAAGAAGGATGTAGCAATATTTGTGGAAAAGTGTTAGGAATGTCAGCTAGTTAAAGCAGAGCATGGTCATCCAGTAGGATTGTTACAGCTGCATAACTTTCCTGATTCCAAATGGGAAGAAATATCTATGGACTTTATTGTTAAATTACCTTAAACAACCAAAAGGCATAACTCCATTTTGGTGTTGGTGGATAAGCTTGCTAAGAGTGCCCATTTTATACTTGTTAGAGATACTTTCAAAGTAGCTGAAATAGCACAAGTATTCATAAATGAGATCTTTAGACTTCATGGTTTTCCTAAGAAAATCATATCAGACAGGGGCTTTGTTGGGTATGTGTTATATTCTTTCCATGACTAGTCATGCGCGGGGGGTCACAGGGGGGGGGGGGGATAGGCACTCTTGTAAGTTGTGCCAGGTGCAACAGGGGTGGTGGTAGCCCCCCCCTGTCAAGGTCTGGGGCAGCGCCCCAGGAAAAAAAATTTGGGCCTTATTTTTCGGTCGGTGGACCCACCCATGGTTTTGTGCATGGGTTTGCACATGGTTTTGGGGTACGATGGTTTTCGACCCCTGATATTTTGTAGATTCGATCAAGGGAACTACGGTTATGTTCTAATCCAGGGTTAATGGATTGGGGTTTATGTATGCTTTGGCATGTATATATATGTGTTGTAACACTAAAAGGAATATAATGAAAAATCAAGCTGGTCGTCCTGGTTTGGGATCCAGGGGAAAATCTCTATGTTTATCTATTTTATGTTTTATGCTCTCGCTATTGTTTATTTTCTGTTTTCAAATTCTTTTGTAGATAATTTATGTACAAGATTAAAAACTACATTTGGTATCAGAGTTGTTTTGGCTTCAAGGGGACGCCTTTGTTGTTGAGGGTTTTTTGCTCAGGCTTGTGGTAGACCCTGTTCAGTGGGAGATCTGCAGGATTGATTCCTGCGGTGAAAGAAGATGGTGAGCAGCGGAAAGTTAGAGATTGAGAAATTTAATGGTCAGATTTTTGAGTTACGGAAGCTCAAGATGGAGAACCTGCTGGTCAATAAAGATCAATGTATTGCAGTAGATCTAGCTACTAAACCAACAGCAATGTCAAATGAAGACTAGAAGAAGTTGGATCAGAAGGTGAAGAGCACAATACGGTTGTGTGTCTCAGATTCGGTATTGTTGAATGTATCTAGGGAAGCTACGGTGAATAATTTGTGGGACAAATTTGGGACTTTGTACCAATCTAAGTCTCTGGTGAATAAATTGTTCCTACGGAAAAATCTGTATAACCTGAGGATGAAGGATGGAGACTCAGTGACAGAGCATTTGAACGCCTTCAATACTGTGGTAAGTTAGTTGTCATCTATTGATATTAAAATCTCATATGAAGATAAGTGCATCAGTTTGTTGTGTTCTCTACCAGACTCATGGCATAGTTTGGTTATTGCAATAGGTAGCAATACAACTACCTTGAATTTTGATGACATTGTCTCAGCCTTGCTGTCGGAGGAAATGAGACGGAGAAATATGGAGGGCTAGAATGAAGATGCCTTATCTGTACGATGAAGGTCCCAAAACAAAAACAGGAATAAGGAAAGATCTAAATCTAGAGGTAGATCTAAATCTCCTAGAAAGTTTGTAAAGGTTTGTTGGAAATGCGGAAAGGAAGGGCACTACAAAAAGGATTGCAGCTCTAAAGCTCCTAATAAAGGAAAGGGATCTAATGATGCTCCTTCTACAGAGGAAAAAACCACCTCAGATGAAGGTGGGGATGTGTATTTGGCTTCTTCCTCAAATACACATGTAGATCATGAGTCATGGTTGATTGACTCAGGTGCATCCTTTCACTTCACTCCCCATAGGGAGTGGTTCTACAAGTATGAGAAATATGATGGTGGTGATATCTTCCTAGGGGATGATAGGAAGGCCAGAATCATCGAACGTGGAAAATTCAAGCTGAAGTTGCAAGGTGGAAGGATTAGAACACTTCCTGGTGTTCTTCACATTCCTGTATTGGCCATAAATCTGATTTATGTAAGCAAGATGGATGATGCAGGTGTAAAAACAGTGTTCGAAAAAGATACATGTAATATGGTTCAGGGAGCACTGGTATTAATGCAGGGAGTTCGGATTGGAACTCAGTACAAGCTTTAGGCCAGCACTGTTATTGATGGGTGCAATAGTTCTGTGGTTCCCGAAAGTGGAGCGAAAAGCCTAGTGGTCTCTGGAGAAAAGACCAGTCTATGGCATCAAAGGCTTGGACATATTGGAGAGAAGGGCCTTCGAATACTACATGGAAATGGTATGGTAGAAGGTATGTCTAATAGCTCTCTAAATTTCAATTTTTGTGAACATTGTGTATATGGGAAGCAGAATCGGGTGAGTTTTCCTTTTGGTGCTAAGAGGGCAAACAAGATATTAGAGCTTGTGCATAGTGATGTGGTTGGACCTGTGTTGGTTCCAATACTGGGTAAGTCTATGTACTATGTTTCATTCATATATTACTTCTCAAGGAATACATGGATATATTTCTTGAGAAAGAAATCTGAAGTCTTTGATAGATTTAAAGAATTTAAGGCTCTGGTGGAAAACCAGATAGAGAAGAAGATAAAGGTGTTGAGGACAAAAAATGGTGGGGAGTTCTGTAAGAATGAATTTGAAGAGTTCTGTAAGAAGTGTGGTATACCACGGCAGAAGACTACTCCATACACACCTTAGCAAAATGGTGTTGCAGAAAGAATGAACAGAACGTTGATGGAAAAGGCAAGAAGCATGCTCAGTGGTACCAGGTTAGGAAAAGAATTTTGGGCAGAAGCAGTGGAGACTGCATGTTACTTGGTTAATAGATCACCTTCATCAAAGTTGGAGGATAAGTCTCCACATGAGGTATGGTCTGGTAAGAAACCCTCTCTTTCACATCTGAGGGTATTTGGATGTGATGCATATTTACATGTTCCAAAGGAGAAAAGGACCAAGTTGGATAATAAATATGAAAGGTGCATCTTTATTGGGTATAAGGATGGTTTAAAGGGTTACAAGATTTGGAACCCGGAAGCAAGGAAGGTTGTGTACAGCTGAGATGTGGTGTTTAGAGAGGTGAAATATGTTGTTAAACATGAATTCCTACCAAAGGAACCTAAGAAGATAGAGTTTGAGCTAAAAGAGGATGAATCAGACTCTACAATAGAAGAAGACTTAGAAGAGGAAGATCCACAAACTCCAGTCGTGAGAAGATCATCTTAGGAAAGAAGACAAACAGAAAGGTATAGTCAATCTGCTTTCTATTCAAATTTTTCTTTAACTATAATTGATGATGATCCCAGAACTGTCAGGGAGGCAGTAGATTCAAAGGATGGAAAAATCTAGAAGGAGGCCATGGTTGATGAAATGGCATCCTTGCGCAAAAATGAGGCATGGGATCTGGTGGAGTTTCCAGCTAGAAGGAAGCCCATCGGGATCAAATGGGTGTTTAAGAAGAAGATGAATGTAGAATTCAAGGTGGATAAATACGAAGCTCGGTTGGTAGAAAAAGGTTATTCCCAGGTGCCAAGAATTGATTTTGGTGATATTTTTTCACCTGTTGCCAAAGTTACTTCTATTAGATTACTTTTATCTGTTGTTGTTGCATTTGATTTTGAGGTAGAATAGATGGATGTGAAGACAACATTTATTCATGGGGATTTGGAAGAGGAGATCTACATGAAACAACCTGTAGGCTTTATGGTGAAGGGGAAGAAAGAACTGGTATGTAGGTTAAATAAGTCTACGTATGGGTTAAAACAGTCACCAAGGATGGGATATCAGAAATTTGATACCTATATGCAGGGACTTGGCTTCATCAGAAGCAAGGAGGATCATTGTGTTTATTTTAAATTAACTGGTTACCATGTTATTTATTTGGTCTTGTATGTGGATGATATGTTGTTGATTGGAAATTACAAATAAATTATTCAAGAATTGAAGACCCAATTGTTGTCCAAATTCGACATGAAGGATCTTGGTGCTGCAAACTATATTTTGGGCATGGAAATTAAGAGGGATCTGGAAAAGAGGAAGCTCTTGTTAAACAAGAGGAAGTATGTCGAGACTATATTTCAGAGGTTCAATATACAGGATAGTAAACCGGTGAATGTTCCTATTCCTATAGGTGTAAAGCTGTATTTTGAACAGTGTCCCAAGACACAAGAAGAAGAGGAGGATATGTCTCATGTTCCATATGCAAGTGCAATGGGTAGCCTGATGTATGCAATGGTCTATACTAGACCAGGCATTGCACATGCGGTGGGAGTTTTGAGCAGGTTTATGTCAAACCCAGGGAAGGAGCATTGGACAGCAGTGAAGCGGGTTTTTAGATATTTGCGTGCACTAGTGATTATGGCTTGTGCTACTAGGGAAGACCAGGATTGGACAGAGTTTTTGACATCCATGGTTTTGTTGATGTATACTGGGTTGGAGATCTAGACCAAAGGAGATCTACAAGTGGGTGTGTGTTTAGCCTATTTGGAGGTGTAGTCGTTGGATGAGTAAAATACAATCTGTAGTGGCTCTTTCAACTATAGAGGCAGAATACATAGTAGCCACTCATGCAAGCAAGGAAGCAATTTGGTTGTATAGATTGTGTTCAAGTATGGGGTTGGTGCAGCAACCTATAAGGATAGACTGTGATAGCCAAAGTGCAATTTTCTTGGCTAAGAACCCTGCTTATCATTCAAAGACAAAGCACATTGATGTTCAATAGCACTTTATGAGAGATATGGTTGAGATTAAAAGGGTGTTGCTGGTAAAGGTGGACACCTTGAAGAATGTTGTAGATGCGTTGACAAAGTCTGCAAGCACTCAGAAGTTCTCTTGGTGTAGAGAAACAATGGGTGTTGCAAAACTGGGCTAATGAAAACAACAAGTGGGAGAATGTTGGGTATGTGTTATATTATTTCCACGACTAGTCATGCGCAGGGGGGTCACAAGGGGGCCGATAGACCCCCCTATACGTTGCATCGGGCATAGCAGGGGGGTCACAGCGGGGGCGGAAACTCCCCCTATCAAGGTCTAAAGTAGTGCCCCAGGAAAAAAAAAATTGGGCCTTATTTTTCAGTGGGTGGACCTGCCCATGCTTTTGTGCATGGTTTTGCACATGGTTTTGTGGTACGATGGTTTTCAACCCCTGGTATTTTGTAGATCCAGTCAAGGGAACTACAGTTATGTTCTAATCCAGGGTTAATGGATTGGGTTTTATGCATGCTTTGGCATGTATATATATGTGTTGTAACACTAAAAGGAATATAACAAAAAATCAAGTCGGTTGTCTCGATTTGGGATCCAGGGGAAAATCTTTGTGTTTATCTTTTTTATGTTTTATGCTCTCGCTATTGTTTATTTTCTGTTTTAAAATTCATTTGTAGATAATTTCTGTACAGGGTTAAAAAATACAAGCTCTATATTCACAGGAAGATTTTGGACTAGTTCCTAAGGAGCTCTTTAGACACAATTAAATTTCAATACAGCTTATCATCCAGAAACTAATGGTCAAACTGAAAGAGTAAATCAAGTGTTGGAGGACATGCTTAGAATGTATGTAATGGATCAGAAATCTAAGTGGGAATATTATCTTCCTCTAGTGGAGTTTTCGTACAATAATAGTTATCACTGCTCTCTTGGTATGGCCCCTTGTGAGCTATTGTATGGAATACCATGCAAAACACCTTTAAGTTGGGATAGATTAGAGGATAGAATCTCGGTAGGTACTAAAATTCTTCAAGAAATGGAAGAACAAGTGTGTCGTATAAGACAAATATTAAAGGAGGCACAGGATAGACAGAAGAGCTATGTTGATATGCATAGAATGGATCGTAGTTTTAAAGAAGGGGAATTTGTTTTTCTTCGAGTAAAACCTCAAAAAAGCTCTATTAGATTTGTGAAAGGACCTAAGCTCTCTCCTCGATTTGTTGGGCCTTTTGAGATCATCGAAAGGATAAGACCTGTGGCATATCGTCTTGCTCTACCACCAGTTTTTCATCGCATGCATGATGTATTTCATATTTCAGTGTTGCGTAAGTATGTTCATGATCCTTCTCACATTTTATATTGGCATCAATTACAGGTAACAGGCGAGGGGACTCTAAAGGCAGATCCAATTTCCATTTTGGACCATCGCACTCGACAACTCAGACGTCACATGGTGGACCAAGTAAAGGTAGAATGGGACCCATACAATCCTATTTCCACCACTTGGGAAGTTGCATCTTCTATGCGTCTGTAGTTTCTTTTTTTGTTTAATCAAACTTCAAGCCAAGTTTACTCCAAGAGGGGGAGTATGTAGTGTCATATTTTTCCTAGTATATTTTTTTCACTCCTATTAAGGGTGATTTTTTATGAGTTATATATATATGGCATATTGATCACTAGAGTGAGGAATAATTTTTTATATACATGATTATATTTCCTCTTTATGTTTATGTATGTCATAGTGATCAATGGATTGGGTCACAATTTTTTATATACATAGTTATATTTCCTCTTATGTTTATGTATGGAAGATTGACCACTCGGATGGGAAAAATGTTTTATATAGTTGTATTTTCCCTTATGTGTGGTATATTTTATTATGTTTTTTATATGATGTTATTCCTATGTTTCTCTTTTTGCATCTGACTTATGTATCAGGTGTATGACATGGATGGAGATCCTGGATTGAGACACATAGACCCATGGATGCTCATGGTTATATGGAACAAAATGGTTAAATTATGATTTAAGGATGATACATGACTTTCATGATTATATATATGTCTAACATTGTATTGAGAGGGATGTGGTAGGGGACCTGATCATTTTCCAGCAAGGATGTTCAATTATGAATGACTATGGAAGTCATTACTTCAAAACCTAAATGACTGTGGAAGTCATGCCTCATTCTTGGTAAAATGTGGTTAAGTCAATTTCATTATTAAATTCATATGATTCCTTTGATCTATGATATTTTGATGTGTGTAGGACTTCAAACAAGGCCTTACCAATGAACCATCAAATGGGTAAAATCTCATAATCAATACCATAAGGAGAAACACAGAGTTTCAAAGCACAATAGATGAGAAAGCATGGAAATTAGGGCATGAAGTCCTAAATCCAAGAAATATAAAGATGTGGAGTCTTTTATATTTATGGCACAGAGTCCTAAATATTTAAAAAGATCAAGTTATGGAATCTTAGATCTTTAGAGCAGATCGGGGCGCGAAGTCCTCAATCTACTAAGGCACAGAGATGCATGAAATAGGGGTGCGGAATCCCTATTCTCTGAAATAAAAATACCACTCATGGATAAATTTCCTTAAATAGAATCTCAATCTGACAATTTTGGACTAAATTTCTAAAAATAGAAAGTCATGTCTAGCATCTCAAGCATGACTTTCCAAAAACAGTAAATCTCCTTGCATAAATTGGTAATCAAGCATAGTTGAAGGAAATTAAATTAACTTATCATCAATCAATCCTAATAGTTCAATATTGACTTAATCCTAAATATTATTAGTATTATCATTATCTTTTATGAGACTATGATGTTTTATTAAAAGGGAATTACAAATTAACTTCATGTATTCAATCAATTCACACCTCTCTCCTTCATGACTCTCATGGATCTATGTAACTCTCTCTATTTTAAATATTACATTACAATCTCTTTTATGCACTCATCAAGGAATGGCATATTCCTCTTACAACCATTAAAGATATGTCATAAAATATTTCTCTTACACTCATTAAAGATATGTCATAAAATATTCCTCTTACACTCTCTTTAATGAATATGTTACACTCTCCTAAATAAGGCATGCATACCTCTCCTTAATGTCATATTTACAATCCTCTAAAGGAAATACAATGCATGCATATTACTCCTCCTTTATGACAAGAATTTTTTGCTCATCCTATATATGAGTCTCATGTATTCTCACTTTGGGAGGAGGGTGATGCCAAGAGTGGAAGAGACTTGATGAATATTGTTAGAGGAATAGATATGGAGAGTATCCAATTGCTTCCAAAAAAAATCTGAATTCCTTACTAATCTACCTTGTATCTATTGAGGTTGAACATGAGTGGTATTTAGAGGAAGTGAAAACTATATTCCTTATGTTGCCTTGCATCTCTCTCTCTATTGTTGTATTGTGGTACTGTTTGTGACCTTTTGCAGCTCAGGGGTTCCAGGGGGGAGAATTTCTTCCTAGATATGGTTGGGAGGAAAATCGGGTGGTTCATAATGAGTTGGTAAGGATATCGGCGTTGGAGCATACTCTTATTGGAGCTGGAGCATACATCCACCCTTTTGAGGCTGTAGAAATTCAGTGTCAGGTTTGTGGATAAAATTATATTGTGTATTTTTGTAGTTTATTTCATAGTTTTTTCTTGTTTGGTTGTTTTCTGAAACTTACATGTATAAGAAGTGTTGCACACCAAATGTGAGGAAATTTCGTAATGGTTGTAGAAGTATTTTTTTGTATAGTGTTGAATCAATTGACAATAAGTCCTATTGGATGAAGCTTGTAGGCTGCCATGAATTAGACAAAAATGTTATAATGGCTTAAATTCTATTTTCCTCCTCTTTTTACAGCTCTAGATAAGTTTTCATACTATGTGTTTAACAGAAGTCATAAATGAGATTGTAATATTTTTGGGTTGTTTTTGTTTTGAAGAATCTCATTTCTGGGCATCCCTGTTGCGATTCAGCTCAACTTCAGGGGGTATCCGTACCAATATACCATTTCACCCCGACTTTTTTTTCAAAAATAAATTTTTCGGACACTGGTTCCCAAATCTGCTCTGTTTTGCAGATTTGTTGTTGCATGTAGGAACCGCCTGTTGTTTTGTTTTGCTGTTTGGTTCTTTTTATATTGGATCTGCCTGATAATTTATACTGATGAATCTAATATAGGCTAACCACTTGGAAATTATGTTTAAAGTATAAATGGTTAATACTTTGAAATTTTAAATAACCTTATGGCAACATGTTTTATGACAACCAACTTTTTGTCAAAATTCCCCAATGGTTGTACCTTACAACTTTGTGAGCTATGTTTAAAATTCCTAAATATTTATATTCATTTATTGGTATAGATTCAGCAATGAATATGGCTGATATTCTACTTATATCTTAATTTCAATTATTGGCACTACTCACAAAAAAAATGAATTCATGTAATTTTGGATTCATGTTAGCTAATTGTTGTGAAAACACCCTAAAGAGATCATGGTTGTAAGTGTTTGACAAAGTGTCTCAATGGTTGTACATTTAAGGCTTGTAAATTGGTTGTCATAATGTTCAATGGTTGCATCTAATTACATTTATGAACTGCCTATAAAACAAAAAGGCTTAAGTTAATTTAGGATTTGCAATCAAGGTGTTTCTAGTGTAATAACTCCATTGAGTTAAAGGGTCCTGCTGAAAAGTCAAAATTGGGTAAGTAAATTGTTGCAATATTATCTCACATATGAATTCCTAATTATTGTAAGTCAATCCTATATAATTTGAATTATCCTTTTAATAAAATAATTCATAAGCATGTTATTTAGGACAAAATCAAATTAGTCACTCTTGAACACATTTAATTACAACGGAATTAACAATGAGCTTATTGTAAATTGTGGCTCATAAAGGTTGACATGTATTGATCCCACTAAATATGTTAAAGGTAAGGTGGTTTCATCTAATTACGTTTACGAACCGCCCATAAAACAAAAAGTCTTAAGTTAATTTAGGATTTGCAATCAATGTGTTTCTAGTGTAATAACTCCATTGAGTTAAAGGGTCCTACTGAAAAGTCAAAATTGGGGTAAGTACATTGTTGCAATATTAGCTCACATATGAATACCTAATTATTGGATTCCAATCCTATATAATTTGAATTGTCCTTTTAAGAAAATAATTCATAAGCATGTTATTTAGGACAAAATCAAATTAGTCACTCTTGAACACATTTAATTACAACGAATTAACAATGAGCTTATTGTAAATTGTGGTTTATAAAGGTTGACATTTATTCATCCCACTAAATACTTTATATTTTAAAGGTGATTTTAGTCTTGAGAAGCAAGTATTATGGTTGTATGTTTTGGATCTTGATAAACCTTGAACCGTGTAGCTTTGAGGATAAGTTAGTAGAATTTAGGGTGTAGTGTAAATGACACCAATAAATTTTATGTCCTACAAAAACAAAACAAAAAATATCGCATTTTGATTTAATATAATATTTCTCTATAATAATTATGGTAGGTAAGGTGGGATCTTACAGTATAGAGTTTTAAATATTAATTTTTCATAATGTTTTAGATCTATAGACTTACCTATATTTCTTCACTTCACTTCAGCAAACATGCGCCAGGTCATAGATCTAATCATCTCTTCAATAGATCAAATACATAGTCATTTCAAGTCTACAGAACAAGGTCCATCATTGTATCCAAGGGTGCATCATAGTTTCAAATGTACCAATAAACAGAGTCCATCCCATGCAAATATACTTCAGAGAGTACTTAGTAACAACCCTTACACATACGCCCCCTTGCACTATGATCTTCTTCTCCTTATATAGATTTAGCCTTTACAAATACCATGAGCCAAAACCACACAACTGCCGATGGTATTCTTGGACGGAATCAAATAGATGACACAACGCTCAAAATTGTGGGCTAATACCATGGTAATGCCCCCTGGTATCATAATTTTAGAGCATAAAAGGTATACGCGACTTCTCTTCATGAAAATTGTGTATATACTAATTCTGGATGTATACGCGGGTTGCCTATATACCAACCTGCGTATGTACATGGGTTTCCTTCGTCAAACCTACGCATACATTGACAAATATTTCTTGTTTCATTTCTCTGGCACTTACTGTAATTCCTTTCTCTATCACATCTGAACTGACCTGTATAAACATCATTTTTACATCTTTAATAAATGATGTAACCTTTTTTTCAAGCACTCATACTCCAATTTAACCTATTTTTCAAGAACTTGTTCACGTAGGAAGTGATACTTTATAGGAATGTGCCTGGTCTTGGAATGCACAACGGAATTTTTCGAGATACTAATGGCACTTGTATTATCACATAGAATGGAGATGGGAGGTGAACGGTTGATTTGAATATCTTGTAATTTCTGCATCATCCAAAGAAGTTGTGTGCAACATGATGCGGCAACCACATATTCTGCTTCTATTGTAGATAAGGCAATAGAAATTTGTTTCTTGCTAAACAAAGATACTAATCGGGGCCCCATATAGAATGCACCACCACTAGTGCTTTTTCGATCATCAATATTTCCAGCCCAATCCGCATATGTGTAAGCATGAAGAGTGAGATCAGCCTTCTTTGGATACCATAGACCAAAGTCTTGAGTCCCTTGTATATATTTGAATATTATTTTTACAGCCTGAAGTTGAGACTCTTTTTTATTAGCTTGGAATCATCCAACAATCCCAACTGCATGCATAATGTCTGGTCTTGTCATGGTTAGATAAAGCAGACTTCCAATCATGGATCTATACTCTGGTTGATTCACCATGGTAGAATCATCATGAGAACTGAGGTTACATCTAGTTACCATTGGAGTACTCATAGGTTTGCAGTCTTCCATCCCATACTTCTTCATAATTTTCTTGAGATATTTTTTTTATGATAGAAATATGCCATATGTTACTTGTTTCACTTGTAAGCCAAGAAAATATGTTAGTTCCCCAAGTGAAGACATTTCAAATTCTTGCTACATAATAGAAGCAAATTTCTGACTCATGGACTCTTCATTACTTCCAAATATGATGTCATCAACATACACAACAATAATCAATATTTTATCATTATGAATTTTTGTGTATTATTTACTGTCAGGAAATCCCTTTGTGAAACCTTGTTGTTGAAGATATTTGTCAAGACGATAGTACCATGCCCGAGGAGCCTGTTTGAGACCATATAAAGCCTTTTTAAGTTTTCCAACAAGTTTTTCATCATTTCCTAGAATGAATCCTTCTGGTTGTTCTATATAATCTTCTTCTTCTAGATCACCATTGAGGAAATCAGATTTTACATCCATTTGATAAACTTTGAATTGTTGAAAACTTGAAAAAGAACGAAACATTCTTATGGCTTCAAGTCTGGCTACAGGAGAAAAAATTTCTTCAAATTTTATACCTTCTTGTTGAGAATACCCTTTACACACATGTCTATATTTGTTTCTAATAACATCTCCATTTTCATTTAACTTTTTTTTGAATATCCATTTTGTTCCAATAACATTTTTATCATGAGGTCTTGGAACCAATTCCCAGGTATGATTATTTTCAATCTTATCAAGTTCTTTATTCATGGCTTGAATCCAACATTCATCTTTACTAGCTTTATTTACATTATGTGGTTCAATACTGGACAAGAATGCCAAATAGCTAGGGTATCCTACAATAGTTCTTCTCATTTGGACACCTGATCCCTTTTCTCCCAGAATTTGAGATTCTGGATGATTTTTTTGAACATACCTATATGGAGCCTTTTCAAATATATCTTCTTGTGGTGCTTCATTGGGTTCTCCTTCTATATTGTTGTTATTTGATGAGGGAAAATATATGTAATCATCATCTTCATTTTTTGTTGTTATTTCCCTTTTAGGAGTTGTAACCAAAATTATGACATGAGAAACATTGTCCATTAAAGAATAAATTTATGTGATCATGAAACATTTTATTTATGTTTACCTGCTGATTGATATTTATGTTATTGTTCTTCCTTGAATTAAAGTGGTCATTCTATACCTGGGTAGTCTCTTTGTTCTTTTGTTGAGTGAAAAAATGTTGTTGGTTGGCTTTAGCTACATTTAGATAGCTTGGTGTTGAAGACTGAGAGGATTATCCAATATATCCAAGACCTGTCTTTACAAGAGGAGTGCATTGTACCTTGATAATTTCATATAAGGTTTCAGATCCTTTAGCAAATCTAAGATTTAAAGTTTTCAATTTCTCAATTTCCTTTCTTAGACTTACTATTTCACATTCTAATTTCTCATTGTGCTTCTCCTTTTCTATAATCTGATTCTTTAGAGTGTCTATGGCAATTTTGTTTTCTTCCAAACATATTTTGAGCTGATTTATTTATTCAAGAAAAACATTTTCTTCTAATGCATCCATAAAAGTAACTTCAGCCTCACTAGAGTGTTTTTCAAAGGCCATGAGCAGTCTAATATCTTGATCAGATTCTCCTTCTTCACTATTTGATAGACCATCACTATCTTCATGAGTATAATAGATTTTCTAATGATAAACCGTTTCTTATTTCCTTTTTCCACCTCCTTTACCTTTTCATGATTATCTTTATGGGGACATTTAGCAGCATAATGACCAACTCTTCCAGAATAAAAACATTTAAAAGGAAGCTTACCTATGAACCTTCCAGCACCAAGTTGTAGCTTCTTTACAAAATTTATCTCATCTTCTTCTGAAACATACCCTGATCTTTCTTGTTCTTCTACTTCCTTTCCTTTTGTGGCAACTCTAAAGATAGCTTCTTTGAGTTTAGATGGACCTCCTTTCCTAATTTCACATGCAATTGGAATCCCATGAAGTTGAACAATAGTAAGAGTTTTTAGATCCTTTGACTCGAATTTGGGAGTTAGAGATCTTAAAACCTATTCTACTAGAGTAGTGTCAGTTATGGTTTCACCTAGATTTCTCATACCATTTACAATATCATCTAGACGTAAAAAGAAACTAGGAATTCTTTCCTCATTATGCATTCTGATTTTTTCATATTGAATTCTAATTTTTTCATCCAATGAGTACCCCCGCTCGAAATTTAGTAAAAACTATGGGAGATAAGGTGAAAATACGAGATGAAAAACTAGTTTTTTTCTTTTTTCCCACTAAAATTTGATGATGTAATCAAATATTATTTTATTATTTCCACTATTATTTTATAATTTCCTTAGGAGGCCCATCTTAGACCTCAAAATTACCCTAATATGAGTAGGTTTCCATCAACGACAACATATTACATCATCATGCCAACACTAGCCCTTCTACACAAGTATATGTACACACTACACATTATTTGATTGGATCAGAAATTTTCAATATGGGGGTAGTAGTCAATTTCAATTTTAGTTGCTAAAAACTACTTCGACACTTTGTTGTCCACTGAAACTTTACTCCTTTTTCTGCAAGGAAGTGATAGGATAGGCTAATACAGAAAATCCTTCAACAAACCTATGATACTATTCGGCAATACCCATGAATGACCATATTGCTGGTACATCTGTGGGTACAAGCCAATTCATGATTGCTTGTAATTTTTATGGATGTACCGCTAATCCATCCTTTGAAATCACATGACCTAGATATTGAATTTTGTTTCTGTAAAATTCAAATTTGATGAGTTTTTCATATAACTAATGTTCTCTAATTGTTTGTAGTACTATCCTTAGATGTTCTTGGTGTTCTTCTTCATTTTTGGAGTACACTAAAATGTCATTAATGAACACTGATACAAACTTGTCTAGATATTTACGCAAAACATTATTCATTAAACACATGAATGTAGAAGTGGAATTTGTAAGTCCAAAGGGTAGGACTACAAATTCATAGTGTCCATATCTAGTTTTTAATGTTGTTTTGTTGATGTCTTCATCTTTGATTCTGAGTTAGTGATATTTGGTTCTCAAATCCATTTTAGAGAAAATGGTATCTCCTCTTACTTGATCAAATAGATCATCTATCCTTGGGAGAGGATATATGTTCTTTATAGTTAACTTATTCAGTTGTTTGTAATATATACACATTCTGAATGTACCATCTTTCATTTTGAAAAGCGGCACAGGTGCTCGCCAAGGAGACACACTTGGTATGATGTACCTTCTGTCTAACAATTCTTTCAATTGAAGTTTAAATTATAGTAGTTCAGGAATACAACATCAAGGATGCTCAATCTCGCCTTCGTATCCAAATATTCCCATATATCCAGCTCCTTAGGGTCGATTGGCTTCTTGATCTCTTTCTCAGCAAAATCCTAGACCATATTGACCTGAAAGACTAACTTGATCCTTTCCTTCAAAGGAGTATAGTTTGACTATCCCTCCAACTTGTCCTCTTACCGAATAGCTTCTTGCAACTTTGACATTAAAGTGAACCCTTAACTTACAATGTGACCAACTTCCTCTCACGTTGTACTTCACTGTTCAGAAATATGGTTCACTAACTTCCAGACTAGCTCAGACATGCTTTGATTCCATGTTGAATTTCCATGATCTTAGGTCTATGTTAGAGTCTTAAAATCACTAATGCTACTTTCATAGCAGAAAATATAAAGCAGTAAATCACATATGCACACATATACAAAAAATTTAATAAAATTTTACAATAATTTACAACCCCAATCTTATTTATATTAAAAAATATGAATAATACAATAGTCTATGGTATACAAGATACAATGACAAACTTTTTTGCAGCTTCTCCATCATATCTTGTCTTGTCAGTCCTTCACTTCCGTACTGCTCACTAGCTACCCCTTAGTCCTTCAAAGGACAACACATCGATACTCCAAGAGGGATGCCGCCTAAAATTGCTACATGTCACTTTTGTAGCATGTAGATGGGTTCATCCAATATGTTCTCTAGGTAGGCCTAATTTCCAAGCTCCAAACTATCAGGCTAGTCGTCACCTTTGTCCATCAAGGCACTGGACTTTGGCACCAAACTTCACCCAAAATTCAGCTCCTCTTCGTCACTTCAAGATATCTCATCTAGGGCTACTTTGGGCTATCAACACATTTCGATCCACTAGACCAATGATGCCCAATACTTCACTATGAAGTATGATCCTAATTGAAGTATTCTTGCCATCCAAGTAAACTCCAATACATGGCTTCCACATGCTGAAATACTCTAACCCAAATCTGGTCACTTCCTTGACCCAACGCACATCTAATGCTGCTCCAAGTTTTTTTTCTTTGCTACTTTGATTTTTCTGATTATGGCACTTAGGCCACGCTGCAACAACCCTAAACTCCTCTTAATAGTCCTCAAGTAGCCTTCTAAAAATATGCAGCACCCCTTCAAGAGGCATCTCCCTTAGAATTTTGTTTTTATGGGAATATTTAAGCCCTAAAATCACCCCACATTATCCCCAACTCTAATGTTATGGTCTACAGCCTAGAACAAAATTCACATGTATCTTGTGGTCATCATAATACTAGTTTTTGTTCCTAAAACAGTGCCTCAAAAAAAAACTATAAAGAGGGTCTTCAACTCGTCCTAACTCAACATGCATCATGGCTCCCTTATAGCACTTCAGACCCTTATTCATCCCTTCAATAGTCTCTAAAATCCATGCTAGACTAGCCTTACTTGTGGCCCAACTCAGAAATATCTCTTTCCTCCATGACTTTTTCTTAAGGCATGTGTTGCACAAAATGGATGCTCTTTAGCCTCATACTCACTTTGTATTTATATCCAATACAAGGGAACCTCCAAAATTATGTTTAGGAGATTCTACAACTATCATAGGTCATGTTTACGCCAAGCTGACCTTGACACACATATGTAAACCCCATAATATAACTTCAAAAATTCATATCTCAACTTTTACATTTCAATTCTTCTCAAAGTATTGGATTCTCCTTTCCGCTTTCTATCATCTCATCCCATCACATGTAGAACGTGCTCATTGAAATTCCCAAAACACGATTTGGTGCAAAACCCCATTCTTGAGTCCCATGCCCACAAGTGACCCTTATGGCAGTTTTCCCTCCAAACCTCGAACCCCGGGGCATGGAGTACCTCCCAAGCTACTCAAAAATCAACAATACAAATATTACGAAAACAAATGCTAATCGTATATGTATTTCCAATAGTGCACTTTTCAAGTTAAGAATTAAACTGCCAAGGATGGTTAAATGATGATTACTAGAAAAACTGGTAAAATTCAAGGAATTTCTACAAGAAAGCAGATGGTTAAAGTGATATTCTTGATTTCCCATTAGAGACACATATAATGGAAACAATGAAAATATCTGTGTCAGGAAGCGAGTGGAAGTAATATAAGAATATACTGAAACCAACCTTGGAATGGAATCAATGAGATATCCATGTGTATAATGTTTTACTAGAATAATAATAATAAATGATACTCGCAACTAAAAAGAGCTAACAAAGTTAAATTCGTGGTACATATAAGAATGGAACAATCTTAAGATTGGAATTAAAAACCTGCAATGTTGAAGGAAGAAAGATCAATAAGGTGTCATAAAGTGTGAAGACATGATGTTCATCATGAGTGAACAATGAGATACCGATTAACTACCAATATTGGTAACGAGGATCAGTTAAGAATTGGCATCGTTGAGTTCACCTATATTTTATTTTAATCATAACCCAATAGTTTATATATATATAAACTATTGGGTTATGATTAAAATAAAATATAGGTGAACTCAACGATGCCAATTCTTAACTGATCCTCGTTACCTAAAATAATAGTTGGACAAGTGAGAAAATCATATCTAAATTGTGACCTGCTATTACCAATTTCTTTTAAATTCAGATTTTCCTATGAGAAATGTGCAAAGAAAGATACCATTATGTATCTTGAAGTTATAAATGAGCCATGTTTACGATAATGCATTTCCTCGAGTATATTTAAGTAATATATATGTTAATGGTGTTGGCCTTATTGGTCGCATGTAAATAGTACGTTGAATGCAAGTAGAAGCTATAAAGCATATATTCAACATATATGCTGGAAAAGGGCATGGAATGAATGAAAAATTATAAAGGTAGAAGGAAAAGGTTCACAGTTATACACATGGTAAATAAGTTTCTTAAATTACCATAATAATAAACAATATCAAGGAACTGCTTAAGTTTCCATGATGATGATATTCTTATACCTTCATTGGTTTATGAAAAAGTATGAAAACATATATCAAATTATTTCCATGGACATGCCGAGATTCATGCTGAAAAAGGGGTTGGTGATAGTAAATTTTATCTCACACTATAATACTCATGACAAATGTGTATTATATACACGCATATCGGGCTAATTCCATAAAATGAAATTATAAAAATAGCCAATAATTATTATTTCTTCTATATAAGTGATATGTTTCACAATAATTATAGTCATATTGCTGAATCTAGCAGTGAATGAATGAGTGAAAAAAAACATAGGACATTTTCATAATGCTACATTAAAGATACTCACATATTCAAATGCATGTGGATAGATATTACAAATGCAGGTGTATTGCAGGAGGCAATTAATAAACATGAAAACACACCTACAGAGAAAGAAGGAAGTTCAATTTCTAATATTAGAAATAGATGGCAGTGCAACTTGGGGAATCAAGGTGCAAGTTCTTACAAAAGAATAATTTATCATTTCCCATTCAAACTCAATTTCATGATGTTTTTTTTTTTATATATGTAGCAATACTTTGAGAATATGTAATTGATAACTCTCACACCGTTGATTGTAACAAATGTTGCAGGTAGCACTCAAAGGAGAATTTTTGGTCGAAATCCTTCGTATTTTAGAATTAATCTGGGTTGAATTATCAAAAGAAACATTGTACTTCTGCTGCAGCTACCTGGGTGTGAGAAATTAAGTTGTAGAATGCTTATCTAGAACTAAGTATGAGAGAAGTGACTGAGAATATACACACCATGGGCAATGAGAATTTAAGCGAGGGAGAATGTAATATCTCTCCGTGGATGTAATGAATTATTTAAGACAACAATGTGTCAATGGGAATAGCAGGAAAAGGATATGGAAATACACGGATATGTTATGTAAATAAATAATTTGATTAAATAGATAATCAAAGTGGATCATAAATATTTGGCAATGAAACACCTAGAAATTATTTTCTTTCCAAAACAAAATAACATGATCTCATAGGTAAATGAGATTGGATAATTTTTTCATGATAATAATTCTAGATAAAATTCTATGTAATCTTAATGCATAGGAGAGAAAGATCCATTAAGTTTCTTATCTAAGATTGGAAAAAAACCATAAAAATGCATAAATTATAGATAAGCTTAATGGATAGGAGAGAAAGATTCATTAAGTTGATTAGCTATGGAAATATGCTAAGATTAGAAAATCCTAAAAGCATCACGAGAGAGAAAGGTGGGATCTTATGGAAACACCTAGGAAAGTGGATAAAAAGTTCCACAAAAGTGGGATGCCCCTAACGGATTATTTAATATGAAATAAGGGTAATATATACCCATTGAAGGGATAAAAAAGGGTAGTTGATTTCAAGGCAAGGATTTCTTAGCTCGGGGGTGAACTGAAGAAAACAGTTATTGGTTGGGTGGTGAGGAGGTGTGAACTTCCAAGTACTTTGCTAAATTTATTTAATCTTATTATGTGTTTAATGTTTCCTACATAAGTATTTAAGGATTTGTGTTGAATTAGTATTGTATTTACCAAAGTAGTTAAGAATTCATGTTGTATTAATATTGTATAGTGGATTATATATATTAATCTTCTGGAAGTGACAGTAAAGGATATATATAATGGGATGTTTCATTAGTACAAGTGCATGTAGAAAATTAGAAATTGTAGTAGTAACATGGTTAACTCTGAATAAATTGTAATAGTGATTTTATTTTCAAGTTATCAACCTAATCGACTATAACTTGAGCCTACACGCTCATGGGATTTTATAGTTGTTATTACCTATTATCATTCCTATTGAACTTAACTATCCTAATAACTCTTGAAGTAAGGGTAATATTCCTATCAAATTGAACTATCCTAATGAATTTTGAAATAAGAGTAGAGTTGGTTTAGTAGGACAAGGTTATTTATGATGTGAAAGAATATGTACTATGGAAAGGAGTTTGATGAACATATGAAATTATAGAGAAATGTTCAATGATTCTGCTAGGTGGAACAACAAGGCTGGAGTAATAGTTATTGGAAAGAAATTATTGGTGAATCCAAGATATGAGCTAAATTTTGTTGCAGATATTTTAGACAAATGAAGTCACAACAAGTGGTAAATTAATTATTTAACATACAAATTTGAATTTAGGTTGAAATGAAACATGTTAATTGATCAGGTATGCTACGGTGATGAAGATGTCACATATATCCATAATTGAGCTTGAAAAAAAAAGGAATGCATGAAATTATACTCTACGTAGGAAGAAAAATAATATAACTTCCTAATATAACATTGTATCCTATTTTTCAATTGGAATAGAAATTATGCAACTTGGTAGCATATAGTAAATTGAGAAACTATAGTAATAACCATTTATGAAAATAAATACCATCATAATATGGTGCTTACAAAAGAATAGTTGTAGAATACGATGACGAAGGAAATAATTATTCCAACCTCATTACTTTGAGGTAATATAGTATCATGATTTCGCTAAGTAGTAAAGAATCATAGCAATAGAAATCAAGAACCCTTGAGCGATAAGAAAGCTATGGGAAAAGGATTTGAAGTTATTAATAACATACGAATTACTTCTGTAGATATCTATGAAAGGAAAGAAAGAAAAACTAAAACCACACATTGATTCACACTTTATAAGTGTAGTGATTGTTTCTCTACAGTTGATTTGACATTGAATGCAATCCAAAGGAGCTCATATGTAGAGAAATCAATGCAGAATATTCCAATCAATGAAATCAAATTCAGATATGATTCAGCTAATACAAAAAATATATATATTATTTCCAATTAAGCAAATCATTATACTGGTTTGATCAAAACAATCAGTATGTCGTTTCAAATTAAAGAAAATACATGACATATAATCACCAACAAGGAATACTTGAGAGGTAGACATAAATATAACATTGTGCTTTCATTACTGAGAAATTATGCATGTGAAGCAATGGAAAACCAAAGCTTAAAACTATATTAATTTCCATAAGTGGAAAAAAATGACTGTGGAAAGCAAGGGTACAATTCGACCCATGTCCACATTGGTTATTGAACAAGTCCATAATTGTAATACCTCTCATTTACAACTTTTATATTATGCAACTAAGACCAAGGTCTAGGTGGACCAATGGAACAATTAGGTTGTTGATAGAATTAATTTAAGTTAATAATTATTTATGAAAGAAATATAAATGTTGTAAAGACAAAGTAATTTTGAGATCAAGAAATTCTTATCCATCAGGATGGAATAAAATTTCAAACTTTCCCAAAATTCTCTAGAAAATACTTGGAGAAAAATAAATAGTTAATTAAATTAGATGGGAGAAAAATATATAATAAAAATCCCCAGTAAAGAGGAAGTTACTAGGAAGAGGCTCTCGTCCCATGTGCGTGGATGCTTTGAATTGTACATGCGCAGAATGTGTACAATCATTCTGTTGATGACCTCTATCTGGCCATCTGTTTGGGGATGGAAAGTTGTAGACTTGGTGAGCTTTCTGTCCAACATTGACCAGATGTTGGACCAAAATGTGCTGAGGAACCTGCTATCTCGATCTGATATGATAGACTGTGGGATCCCAAAGTGCACCCACACTCGTTCAAAGAAGAGTTTAGCAGTGGCTTCTGCTGTGATATTCTTCTTATAGGCTGCCATAATGGTCATCTTCGAGAATCTGTCAACGACCATGGAAATAACAATTCATTTCATTAATATCAAAGAACTAAAATTTGCTTACAGACAGAATGGAAATAAAACTAGCTAGGGCGCTGGTAGCTATCTCTGAGAAGAGATGTGGTGGCTACAGGCCTCTGAACTAATTTATAATGAGGCTCGAGGGCCTATTTATTATTTAGAAACAATGGGAAATCCTAAATAGCCAAAACCCTAACCCTAGGAGATGAAGCGCCAAAACTATGGGCCCTGTTTGGGTAAATTGGTGTTTCAACTTCCCAGGGGTGTAACTTTGGCATACGATCTTTTTTTGACGCGTACCATACCTCGTTAGAAAGATCTATCCGAGGACTAAAAATTTTGAACAAGAAACATCAATCTATCTACCCATGTTGCTCTTTGTTTTCCCAAAAAACGTCGTTTAGGGCCTCAAAACGGCTCCGAAAGTTCAGGACCCAAAAAACTGCTAAAAATAGTAAGTTGTGCCGAAACTGAAAAACTGAAAGAGATAATGGTGGGGTCCCAAGTGGAATAGGCGAGTGACCACTAATATCCACCTGGATCACCTGTATATATAGATTTATAATGATTTAAGGAATATTGTTTTTCTATAAGTAAATTAGAAATTACTAAATACAGACTATATACTAATTGAATAAATTGAACTAACTGGAAGAGGAGAGGATATCCGCTTCTGGATCATTAGTTCAGATCTGAGTAAAGAGGTAACTTGGGTGATATAAACCCATATTAAAACTCAAATAATGAATTGAAAGCAATACAGAGGATAGGAAATTATAAAATTTGTGCATAGCGGTAAGTGAGTAATGGATTTGACTGATAACTAAAAATTATTGTGCCAAAACTCAACATGAGAATAGTCCTACGTTAGTAGACTACATGTTACCTTCAGGGGCAGAACCCCAGTACAGGTTACACATATTTTCTAAGAAGCGTAAATGAAGAAGGAGAAAACTCAAAAGTGCCAATGCAAAAAATCTGAACGATGTGAGTAAGAGAAACTCATGGTTTCCATATGAAATCCATAAATAAACATTAACATAGTAACATCTCATACAGGCCTAGTGTTTATGAGCCAAAATCATGAACAGAAGAGTAAATAAAATAATTATATAACTCATAAATTACCATGTGAGAAACTCAGAGACTGAGTTAATACAGAGCGTAAGTATAAACTAGAAACCAAAGAATCAAATTGAAGAACGAAGGATAGGCTTCACACAATCATAAAATAGCACCATTTCAACCTTATTAATAGTACACTACCATATTATAAAATGAAGAGGTTTAAGATAAACACCTTATAAACTTAATAGTAAAGAAACTATAAGAATTTTTTAAAAATTCAAGTATCATTGTCATACAGCTAGGGGTCAATGTGCATAACAGAGAGTTCCTATGTGTAATATCCCTGTTTAGGGCAGCCTCCCTATTGAGGGTCAGGTGGGCCTTGACACGCTGCCGGGTTCTGTGAGGCTGTTTAGCTGCAGGGCTGTTTAGCTGTCATCCTCGAGATGCTCCGGTGGGCTATTGAGCTCACCCTTAACACCCTGGGATGCTGCCCTCACTAACAGTTTGACCTTTTGGTGTAGTGGTTGGACCAATGTGGTATCAGAGCCGAGGTCTCAAGGTCAAGACTCGCGGAGCGTGGTGGGCTGTAATATCCCTGTTTAGGGCAGCCTCCCTGTTGAGGGTCAGGTGGGCCTTGACACGCTGCCGGGGTCTGCGAGGCTGTTTAGCTGCGGGGTTGTTTAGCTGCCATCCTCGAGATGCTCCGGTGGGATTTTTATCTCACCCTTAACACCCTGGGATGCCTCCCTCACTAAAATTTCGAGCTTTTGGTGTAGTGGTTGGACCAACGCTGTAATATCCCAGAAGGGAATTTTCAGCAGATCATGCCTGAAAAACGCATTCTTCAGTTATGATGGCTTCATCTATCATATAATATGTCTCAAAATTCTCAGCAACCAAAATAAATAACAGCAGCAACCTTTACTCAGCTTTTAAGCGCAAAAAAGCGGGGAAAAGTGAGTATTTTTTCCCTAAAATGAGTGTATAAGGAAATCTGCGTAAACTGACGTCTCAATTTTCTGGGATATGTTATAATAGGTCAAGAGGGACTTCCATGTCGAATCTCAGCTCAAAAAAAGGTGTTTTGCTAAGTTAAACAGTTCCTCCTTCCCGACTAGTCAATAAAAACCCTGATTTCCCAAGACTTTGAATATGCAGAAACTTTCTGAAGCAAGGGAAGCGTATTTTCTGAAGGAATATGATGTATAACACTATAAATAATCAGAGAATGATTTTTATAACAAGGCATAGGCTTTCAGCAAGGTTAAACAACAGTTTTATATAGAAAACCCCTCAAGATAGAGGTGTCGCAGGACAAAAATTGATCCAGAAACCCTTCAGCGTTTTCTCCAGGAGGCTGAAGCTTATATTTATTATATTACAGATCTGAAACTGATAAATACATGAAAACAGAGATCTATAATGAGACAAAATTCCCAAAGGGCTCTTTATTACTTTCCCCTTGGGGATTTCAGCAATACATGAAAATGTCGGAGCAGATCTGAGTTTTACTGCAGCAGATCTGAAGAATGATTCAGAATTTCTGAAGCAAACTTCAGTATCAGATCAGAAATATACTTGCATTGGTTGTCCAATCCAAGGATCACCCTCAATCAGAGATCTAACTCCAAAATGATGCCAAAACCCTTGGAACGCTGCTCCCTCAGCAATAACGCAGATCTGGGGAAAGAACTGCGCAGTTGACCATGAAGAAAATATAGGCCTGATGCCAAGATCTGATAATAAGCTCCAATATCTCCCAATCTGATCCTCCAAAGGAGAGAGAGGCTCTCCCTCTGAAAAACAAGAGAAGGAGGTGGTGTCGTAAAGTCACCACGGCAACACCCTACAACACAGTATTACGCCGCTGCAGCAATAACGCTGTCCTGGAGGATGATGATAAGAAAATAACCTTGCCTGAGCAGGCACTCGAAGTCCCCCGAGGCTAAGGGTGAGATCTCCACACGGAGACACTCGGTGCACTAAACAGTGCAGCAGACGGGCTAAACAGCCAGCGTGCCAAAGAAAGACAAATGTCTCACTCAATAATCAATAATCCAAGAATCCAAGCATGAATGAAATGAGGAGGCTCCTCCATCTTTTATAGTGTTGGTTTCCCTCCAAAACCCAATGTAGCCTCTCTCTCCTCCACATCCTCATCCTTATCCACATTCTCATCCTTATCTACGTAGAAGCTTGGAGAAACTTCTAGAGTGTACATAGGCCCCCTCCTCCACGTGGTGTTGGGTCCCCCTTGACTCCCACTTAAGTCACAACGTTGTGCTACTAGGTGGATGTCTTATTTCATTTAAGTGAGTTTAGACCCTCTTTACTCACTTTTTATTTACTTACAAACTATAGGTGGCAAAATAAACAAAATAGAATATTCCAATTTGCGGTCACAAATTAGGAATATTACAGTCCCCCCCCCGGAAAAATGTTGCTTGCCCTCAAGCAACTGCCTGAACAAGTCTCCTCCTACCGGATGCTCTCCACCGACACTGCAAAATATGCCTGGGTCCCAGATGCGCCACTGAATCTCCCCTGTACTCTACATCATCCTGATATGAAGGGATTTCTCAATGCCAAGATCCCAAACTGATCTCTCATGGTACCAGCCAACCAACAATCCTCTCGGATCCCATCGCCACCATGGCCAATAATATCCCAAGTCCCATGGCTCGGACTGTGCACTGCCTCTAGCTATGACTGATGAAGACCATGACTCCGGCTGTGCTATATCTGTCATGGTGTAATCTGTCCCATCGATTGTGTACCATCTCATAACCTCTCTCCACTCAAGGCATGAAGTGAGGAACACCTCTCTCATGTGGATCCTCCATCCCCAAGCAATCATCCAAAAAAAATGAGCCACCTCCCAACAAGGCAACTCCTGAAAATCTCCTTCCACCTCAAGCTCCAGTAATGAAGGTGGGTTGAAAATTTGATCTTGGCAAGCATCATAGCTTACCCCATGTTGTCCTTCTCTCCACTCATGACAAGTGTAGAGTGTATGCTTATCTTGGGCTGCAAAATCATTGCCCTCCAATGGCAAAGTGAAGAACAATCGTCCAAAGAAGGTTCCTCCAACAATGAAGAACAGGCTGGCCCAAAACAATTCATCCATGAAGAATAGGACATGTGCATAATGGATCATCCTAATGAGATGTTTGCTGAAGGTGTTACATGAGGATACATAATGCAAACAATCTCTCACAAGGATACAGCGTAGTCTCATCCACTGCAACTTCAAAAAATTACATGGCAAGCAATGTACAAGATTCATCACACTTACTAATGGATAGTAAATGGCTGAATATGAAAACAACATAAGACCAAACACTTGCCCATGGCTATATAATGGATGAATATCAGTCTCATGGCCCACCTCAAAAGAGAACACATATGTAGTAGTGGTGGCCATGCCCCCTCCCATGCTCCCATTAGAACATGTAGTGCAGAGAATGTGAGAATTCTTCCCACTCAAAGACACATCCAACTCATGTGTCTCCCTCATAATCAAGCCTCCCATACAAATCTAATCTATATCAGCAAATGGAGACATGATCAGCAGCAAAATGAAGGAAACGCTGAAGGTTACATGTGATGAAAAGAGGTACCAACAACTTCCCCAACAAGTATAGCGCAGTTTTACAAGTTGCTGCTTGATAAGAGTACAAGGCAAAATGTTTATGTTAACCATGCATGTCTTCATATGATACATGATATAGTGCTGCAAATGAACATACATGAGGTGATAAAACATTTTCCCAAAGCTACAAAAGGGATGGTTGCCTCTATCATGTAGATTGGCCCAATAAAACTCATGGAGCAATATGACAAGCTTACCCCCTTGTGAAGCAATGCACTGCATAGGAATGGCAAGAGTGTGCAAATCAATGAATGTATAAACAAATCCCTCACCATATGCTGGAAGTAAGATGGTACATGGATCCATGAATGAGTTCTGCGTAATGTGTTGGCATGCTATGAAGAAGACTGAACCATCTGCTGCAAGAAGATGCTTGGAACCCCAAGTCAAGAAAAACATGCCATAGATATCTCTATCATAATTACCTCCTCTTTGTTCATCAAGTGCAACAAATATGAAGTGATCCTGGGACCTATGGGTTATAGATCCACCATATCTCTGCTGGGCACACTTCATCCATAAACCTCTGCTCCAAGGTGACAATGTTGTGAGCTCATGCAAGTAAGCTCCTGTCAATACAAAGCTCTGTTCTTTGACATGCTCCTTGTCAAAGACTCCTCTAATAATGCTGCAACAAATATGGAATACCTCCCAAGATGGAAGTGCTTCCCAATCATCATCAAAGATCAAGGAGATAGTGCCATCTCCTCCTCCTGCAACATCATGCAAAGTGTGAGAACAAATCTGCCCTTGCTCTCCCAAGCAAAGCAACAAGACATTTTGCTGCCTCCCCATACTTCCATCATACAACTCATATGATGAAGACATAATGAATGATATGAGTAACACATCAACACCATGCATCCATACTCTATGCTGCTCAATGATGCAAGTATCCATCCATCTTTTCCCCATCCTCCTACTCTTAGGAAGAGTGTTTTCCAAGTGATGGCCAAACTCTTTCAAGATTAACCAACGCAGCCAAGCCTCCTGCTACCTGGTGTCATAGATCTGCAAGTAGCCTCCTAGCTCCTTGCTCATCAACCACATCCACTCAATCACTTGTGGATGCCTTCTTCTTCTCCTCATCCTAGTATTCCTCCCATGAGGGCTACCATCCTCCCAAATCAAGTTTCTGACTTTGCACTTCATGGGATCTTGAAATATAAACTTCTCAAGGATCAATGAGACCCTATCAAGAATCAAATAGGTGGTAGGCAAAAACCTCCCATCATGATGTGTATGGCTCAAGGGATGTCCAACACAAGCATGAGAGATTCTATCCATCCTAAGATGTCCTCCATCTTCTATCCGCTCTTGTGAGAAGGGAATGAAAGCATTGCATTTCATGGTGTGAAATGCATATCCAATGAGATCTCTCCTTGAGACCTCCCTCTCATCCATAGTCTTCCAAAACCAATGAGGTCTTGGATCTGAAAGTAGAAGTTTCTCTTTGAGCTGAGAGGAGCTCATTGAGAAAGTGTCATCTTGAAGGGAGAAAGGATTTCTTACTCCAAGATGTCTACCATCCATCTTCAAGGCTTCAAACCCCAACCTCCAATGTAATTTACAATCCAACAATGGCTCATGAGAATGATGGTTCGATTCCTCCTTGATTGTTTCCATGTTGCACAGCGCAGTGCAACCAGGCTGCTCTATAGTAGCAATGAGATTTGAGCCTTGATCTACAAGAGTCCCATCCTCAAAAGTGTTGGCTGCCCCAACTGTCAATGCATGTGGCTGCTCCTCCACAAGTGTGACAATGTTTCCACAAGCCTCCTCAAGAGGTGATGTGATCTCTTCTTCTCGATTAGAATTGGAAGCACATGGTACTTCCTCTTATTTTTCTTCATTCTTCTTGACCTCCTCAAAGGTGGATGTATCTTTTCTAGATCTGAAAAAGAAATAACTATCCTTTTCCACCGTTCCGGTCCTCTTGGGCTTAGACTCATAGGGACTAGTGGATACCTCATGCATGGGAAGAGGTGATATCCCAGTAGTACGCTGCAAATCTGAACTCTGTATGCTAGAAACTCCATACTCTCTGAGCTGACAGTAATCTTTGAAGGGCAAAATTGCTTTTAAGTCTTCCCCCATGGACTTCCATTCTCTGAAATAATCTTCAAGAGGTATACGACCATGTTGCCTCGGTACTTCAGGTAAGAATGTAGGCATTGTGATCCTCATATTTTCCATAGATAGCCAGCTCCACAGGCTAAGCCAGAACTATGCTCTGATACCACTGTAATATTCCCAATAGGGAATTTTCAGCAGATCATGCCTGAAAAATGCATTCTTCAGTTATGATGGCTTCAGCTATCATATAATATGCCTGAAAATGCTCAGCAACCAAAAGAAATAACAGCAGCAACCTTTACTCAGCTTTTAAGGGAAAAAAGGTGGGGAAAAGTGAGGATTTTGGCCCTAAAATGAGTGTATAAGGAAATCTGCGTAAAATGACGTCTCAAGGTTCTGGGATATGTTAGAATAGGTCAAGAGGGACTTCCATGTCGAATATCAGCTCAAACAAAGGCGTTTTGCTAAGTTAAACAGTTCCTCCTTCCCGACTAGTCAATAAAAACCCTGATTTCCCAAGACTTTGAATATGCAGAAATTTTCTGAAGCAAGGGCAGCGTATTTTCTGAAGGAATATGATGTATAACACTATAAATAATCATATAATTAGTTTTTTAACAAGGCATAGGCTTTCAGCAAGGTTAAACAACAGTTTTATATAGAAAACCCCTCAAGATAGAGGTGTCGCAAGACAAAGATTGATCCAGAAACCCTTCGGCGTTTTCTCCAGGAGGCTGAAGCTTATATTTATTATATTACAGATCTGAAACTGATAAATACATGAAAACATAGATCTATAATGAGACAAAATGCCCAAAGGGCTCTTTATTACTTTCCCCTTGGGGATTTCAGCAATACATGAAAATGCCGGAGCAGATCTGAGTTTTACTGCAGCAGATTTGAAGAATGATTCATAATTTCTGAAGCAAACTTCAGTATCAGATCAGAAATATACTTGGATTTGTTGGCCAATCCAAGGATCACCCTCAATCAGAGATCTAACTCCAAAATGATGCCAAAACCCTTGGAACGCTGCTCCCTCAGCAATAACGCAGATCTGGGGAAATAACTGCGCAGTTTACCATGAAGAACATATAGGCCTGATGCCAAGATCTGATAATAAGCTCCAATATCTCCCAATCTGATCCTCCAAAGGAGAGATAGGCTCTCCCTCTGAAAAACAAGAGAAGGAGGTGGTGTCATAAAGTCACCACGGCAACACCCTACAACACAGTATTACACCGCTGCAGCAATAACACTATCCTGGAGGATGATGCTAAGAAAATAACCTTGCCTGAGCAGGCACTCGAAGTCCCCCGAGGCTAAGGGTGAGATCTCCGCACGGAGACACTCGGTGCACTAAACAGTGCAGCAGACGGGCTAAACAGCCAGCGTGCGAAAGAAAGACAAATTTCTCACTCAATAATCAATAATCCAAGAATCCAAGCATGAATGAAATGAAGAGGCTCCTTCATCTTTTATAGTGTTGGTTTCCCTCCAAAACCCAATGTAGCCTCTCTCTCTCCTCCACATCCTCATCCTTATCTCCACAGAAGCTTGGAGTAACTTCTAGAGTGTACATAGGCCCCCTCCTCCACGTGGTGTTGGGTCCCCCCTTGACTCCCACTTAAGTCACAACGTTGTGCTACTAGGTGGATGTCTTATTTCATTTAAGTGAGTTTAGACCCTCTTTACTCACTTTTTATTTACTTACAAACTATAGGTGGCAAAATAAACAAAATAGAATATTCCAATTTACGGTCGCAAATTAGGAATATTACACTGTGGCTACCCACAAAGATCACATTTCAAAGTAAAAACCCCAATTTTGGGTAAGAAGAATAATCAAAATGCTTGAATGAAAGAAAATGAGTAATATAAATTAATCAACATAGAACCTAAGCTATACATTGAACCATTCGACACTGAACCTCACGCTAACATGAAGTTAAGTCACGGAGTCACGCTAATAGGTTCAAGATGACAGAGTCATGATGACCCATGTGAGACAGAGCCATGCTAAGCCAATTCATGCTAAGGGCATAAATAAATCCTGTAACTTAATTAATACTGAGGGGTTTTGTTAAAGGGATTGATTATACAAAAACATGAGAAATTGGAACTCAACCATGGCAGCGTGGCCATTAGACAGAGAAGTAAGAAAAGAAAAATTATGAACTAAAATTTAAAAGCCCCAATGCCAGATTGTTAATACGAAATATTGAAGGGAAAATGAGGAAACCCTCACACCATCAACGCAAAGATAAATGCTGAAAAGAAAACTTATAAATAAAACAAAGAATAGATAAATGACAACTGTTGAAAAAAGGATTTTCCCACAGAACAGGGAATCATACAAATGGAATGTGAAACGCAGCAAACCCAGTACATTTTGGTAGAGGGCTACCCAAAAGCCAAATTTAAATCGATAATATCTTATATTCCCAAAACCCAGAAAATTGGGATAAGGGTAGGCACTAGAATCTAAACATTAACACTACTTTTGCTCATAATTACAAAACTCAGAAAGTGCAAGATGAACCTGAGAGGTATGATTGAACCCAGAATTGATTTTGAGTGGAAATTACCTCTTCTGTAATGAAGACAGGCCAGAGGGTTGATAGATTATTGAAGGAGTACCATCGCAGCACTGGAGGAAGGAAGTAGTTTCCCAGACGTCTATGAATGGAAGACAGAGGAAGACCCTCTCCAAAAAAAAATAAACCCATGTCAGAGAGCTGAAAATAAATGAAAATCATGCTTAAAAATAGAGGTAGGGTTAGCCATTATTTACCTGAAGAGACGACGAGCAACCAATCAAAATAACAATGCATCCTCCCTACTAAATCAACCCAAACTCATCAGTAAAAAACACATAAAAGTGTCCCAACATTCAAATAGAAAAAAAACAAATTATCTTACCTGTGAGGGCCTGCAGACAAAGTGCTACACTGTCTCAAGTTTGAACCAAAGTCCTCAAAATATCAAGTGAGGAATCACATAGAGGACCTCTGAAAAATATACTTGCTGGTTGAGCTATGGGGGCATAGATTTAGTGACAATGATAGTGGAGGAATCATGTGCAAGGCCTCTAGAAAACACGATGGAAGCTCAAGATATGGGGGCATGTCATCAGAGAGAGATGGCCACCAAACTCACAAAAAAATGTCGAAATGAGACAGAAACAGGTAGGGTAAACCCCTTAGGGTTTCCACAGTGCATCATGTCTGTAGATCCATCCTCGTTGAATCTCTATCGTTCATGTGGAACCTCGATATGAGCGTGAGGGCCATGTGAGGACATGTGACCCTTTCGACATGGAGACTAGTGCATGGCACACGTCATCAGGTGGGGTACGTTAAATAAATTCGAAATGAACTTTGGTGGCATCATATAAACCATTGTACATACCTTATGAAAATAAACACATATGCGTTAAGGGTAGTAAGGTGCATAAATCCTATTTATATTAATATAGGGATAGTTGTATTAATATAAGGTTTGAAATATGTTTGCAATCATACCATAGGTCAGATGGTAGAGGTTTTAATTAGAATAATAATTAATAATGTAGAAGGTTACATTAGAGATGAATGCGATGTAAGGGTATGGTAGAATTAAGGGATGGGTTAATTTATATGGGGAACATTTTAACCATGTTAATTATGACAAAGGATTTAAATGTAATAAGTTCCCTATAACCATAGGAGAGATGTCATTGGGACAAGATGTTAAGGAGAAAGGTGATGGTCAATCATAGAGATAAGTATAAAAAATAAAATAAAAATAAAAAAAATTGGAGATATTACAAGTGGTATGGGAGCCCAAGTTAAAACATTAGGCTTATTGGTCCCAACACATGAAAACTCTATTATATAGAAGTTTAATTTATGATTAAATAATTATGAATCAGTTACATATTATGATTTATGAATGCTAATTTTTTTCTATGCATTAGATATAAAGTGCTTATAGAATTACAATTGTTGTCATGTCTGAGAGAGAAGAGTTGTATGTGGAACTGGGGGATGAGGATACCCCACCTGATCCAAATGCCCAGATGCTGGAAATTATAAAAAATTGCAGCAGGAAATGGTTTAGCTAAGAACTAGCAATGAACATTTATTGAAAGCTCGTAATGAACAAGAGAGGTTGATAAGAGAATTAACCTCTAGATATAGTCATCAAGAGGAAGAACCAGAAAAGAAAACAAAAGAAGAAAAACCCGACTTAGAGAGGTCTGAGAGTGGGGAAGATTCTGGTAAAGTAGACTCTAAATCCAAAAATAGGAAGGAGTTGCAGGGGGGCTTCCGCAAGTTCAAGCCTCCAACCTTTGATGGGGAGAAGGAAGAGGATGAGGAAGCCTGGCTCCTGAACATGGTAAAGTAATTTCAATTATATGAGTATGGAAGTAATCTGAAAACAAGGCTGGAAGTTTACCAATTTTAAGGTAAAGCCACACTTTTGTGGGAAGAGACCAAAATTATACACTTGCTAGATGAAAATACTATTTCACGGGAAGAATTTCGGTAGAATTTTAAATCTCGATACCTCAGTGAGAGGTATTATGATGAAAGAGCAGAGGAATTCCATGAGCTAAGATTTTGATAGCTCACCATTGATGAATTTTTTACGAAGCTCACAAATTTACATCGCTACATACCGTATATAAGGGAAGAAAAAATGAAAGTACAATGATTTCTAAAAATTTTACCCACCATATACAAAGAAAGAATTGAGTTTGACAATCCAAAGTCTATGGATGAAGTTGTTCGAAAAGTGTCAATGTGCTACCAACAATTTAAAAGCAGGAATGATCACTTGAAAAACTGGCAAAATAAGGAAAAAGGGAAGGTTGAAGCAAGCTAAAAGAGACCCAAACCAGCTTATCTAAAAAAATTTTGAAGAAACCGCCAACGAAAAAGGTTCAATAAAGGTGGCGAAAATCAGACCGCCCATTCTCACACAGGGTCCAAGCCTATGGAAGGGAAAAACAAGTAAGAAACCGTGGTAAAAATTAAGGAACCTTTGAAATGTTGGGGATGTAGAGAGCCTCACATATTGCAAGACTGCCCACACAACACTCATGCTATTAAAAACATTCAAGCAATACGGGAAGCAACCATAGTGAATGATGTTGCCTGAAACATTCCTTGAATCAATGTTGCACTGCAATACTGACAAGCTGAACATCAATCAACTATGGTTGAAATTGAAGGTATCATTTCCGACTAACCTGTGTATGTTTTAATTTATTCTTCAACTAGCTTAAGTTATATTAGTCCACACATAGTGGAAAAACGTAAATTGCAGACAGAAACATTTCAGCGCTCTTTTGTTGGTGCAGTTGAATATAGGAACCAAGTGGAAGGTCACCCATAAATTGAACAAGTATCCTGTAAAATTGAATGGGTACATCATAGATTTAAATATTAATATCCTTCCCTTAGGATCTTATGACTGCCTGGTTGGTATTGATTGTCTGGAACAGGAGAAAGAAATAGTAAATTTTTTGGGAAAAATATTAAATTGTACTAATGTACTAGGACAGTCAATGGTGGTAAGAGGTAAACCAAAACTTGTGTATTTTATGCAAATTTCTGCATTACAGTTGAAGTAGACAGCAAGGGTTGTCCATTGTATGTTGTCTAAATTGAAGATTTGGAACAACAAGCAGAAAATGAACTTGTAGAAAATTTACCAGTGATTAAGGACTTCCAAGATGTATTTCGTGAAGAAATTCCTCAACTTCCCCCTCAGAGAGATATTTACTTCTCTATTGAGTGGGTATTGGGGGTCACCACAATTTCCCGAGTCCCATATAGAATGAGAACTCCTGAAATTTTAGAGTTGAAACTTCAGTTGTAGGAATTATTAAATAAGGGGTATATCAGACCAAGTGTGTCTCCATGGGGAGCGTCGGTTTTATTTGTTAAGAAGAAGGATTGAACCCTCAGAATGTGCATAGACTATAGAAATTTAAAAAAGTTAACCATCAATAATCGGTACCCCATCCCACGAATAGATGATATGTTTGATCATGTAAGGGCGGCAACCGTATTCTAAAAAATTGACTTGAGACCCAGTTATCTCTAGCGTTGCATCAAATACTAAGACATACACAAAACAACTTTCTGAACTCGATATGGACATTATGAATTCGTGGTTCTACCATTTGGACTCACAAACACCCCTGATACTTTCATGTGCCTCATGAATAGTATTTTACATAAACATTTGGATAAGTTTGTTCTAGTATTTTTTGGGCTGCTATTTTGTCATTATTATTATCACTTTTTAACACCTATTTCATCCATTTCTACCATTCTTTATCACGTCATTTATCATGGTTTATCATATAATTCCATTTTATAATTATTTATGCTCTTATGGATAAATATTATTTCTTCTCATTTATTTTTAATAAATTGATGATTATTATGCATGATTTTATCAATGATGGTTTATTAATATATTTTTTGTAACATCACTCACCATTTTAGCCTCCAAGATATTTTCCAGGTTACAGATTTGATCTCCAGCTCATCATTAAATATTCCAACTCAGAAATTTGTTGGAATAAGAAGTGACAGTTTTTCATTGGACGGTTTGGGAAAATGCAGAAGAATCTGGAAAATTCGAAACATGGGTTTTGTCCAGAACAGACCGAATTAACTTTACTTAGAGAGTAGTTTTCCCAAATTCAGTTTGTATTAAGAGAAATGGAAGGTTCTCTGAAGATGATTTTCTCATATTCGTTGTTGTGGCCGTTTTCAAAATTTTCTCAGTTGCAATACCAAATTTGACCTGTTCTTGTTGAATGATTGATGGAAAGATAATTTAGATATGATCTTGCCAATTAATTTGTTGTGAACAATCCAATTTTGTTATGGGAATCATTTTGTTATCATTTATGTTGTAACTTCTATCTGCTCTCTGTGTATTTAAATGAAAAACAGAGATCAAAGAAGAAGATGATTTTATATGATTAGAATGGGATTAGAATGGAATTATTAGGGGATTATTAGATTAGAGATGATAGGAGGACATACCAAAAAGCGAGGAATGTAAATCAGACCATATCATGTATTGTGTTGTGTATCTTTCATTTACGTATCATTTGTAATGAACAGAACATAGTTCTGAAAGACAAATTTGTATTGTAATTGTTGCGATGATTAATCCATAGTTTATGTTGTTGTTCATACGATTGTTCTAGAGTAACTAAGCAGTATTTGTTGGTGGCTAAGGTCCCAGTCTCTGGTGAATTTCGCTACTATTCTTTGTGCTATACCTTTCCATTTACTGCAAGTATACTATGCTTTTCTGCTTTACAGTGAATTGCTTTTGATGATTTAAATTTCTGTATTTGTTCCTCTGCGTGCGCATTTCCAATTTATTAGTTGTTTGTTAAAATAATTGGTTTTGATTATTTAAAGCATAGACCGTTATTTCCATTACTTTCCTTTTGTCAGATTATGTAGATCCAGCTGAAAGAGCTCGGTTAATGCTGGAGTGCTCTCGGTTGATTGTCATTTGAATTGGTTGAATTAAGAATGAATCACGGTTCTTGGTTATAACACCTAGTGAACCATTTTATTTTAAGCTTCAGATTTATGATTGCATCTATATTAAAATGATTAGCTTTAGCATTACTCTTTGCATAAATAGCTTGCACATATTGTGTACACTCTTCAAACAAAAAGACTTACCTAGGTTGATAATTAATGTGAGGCAATTAGGAGTTTTAAAAGACACCTTTTAGCACCCAACACTTTTGCACCGTTGCGGGGGAGAGTGTTGCCATTTCACAAAGAGTGATGTATGTTTGATATTTGTTGCTGGGAAAGAATTGGGTATTAAAAATGGAAGCTAAGAACCTATGTAACGAGCAAGTAAAGTGTTTGCTCCTCTGCCCGCTTTTCAGCACAATTGCATAGAAGTTGAAGTAGGTGTTTGATGTTTGTCTATTGTGAAAGAATTGGGTATTAAAAATGGAAGGTAAGAACCTGTGTAACGAGCAAGTAAATCGCTTGCTCCTCTGCCCGCTTTTCAGCAGAATTGCATAGGAATTGAAGTAGGAATTTTAGAAGTAGAATTTTTGAAAAAAAAACTTGTAATTCCACTCGAGTGGTGATGTAAGCACCATCCATTTCACTAACCAATTGACAGGAACTTTTGAAGGAGGATCCTCAAAGAAACACATGAAGAACATCTTCTACTATGGTAAGAAATGGCTCACATTGCAACTTTTGAATTCCCTATCAAAGATCTAGGAGGAGTAACACAAATGCACATAATTCCCCCATCGTCTCTACCAAGTTTTCATGGTTTGACAAATGAAGATCTAGATACATTCTTATTTCAGTTTGAAATACTTTGTAGAGGATATGATTATTGTACTAATGATCGAAGGTTGAAAGTGTTTCCTCTTACTCTAAAAGGAGCAGTGCTCCGATGGTTCATGAACCTTGGTGGGAATTGCATCCAAACTTGGGAGGACATGAAGAACATATTATTTAAGTACCAAGACTATTGCAAGGTTGATGAAGATATTTTCAATATGATACAAGGGGAAGATGAAAGCTTGGAGGACTATGTGAAGAGATTTCGATACAACTTTCAAAAATCAAAACATAAGTATTTGGAAAAAGAGATCTTAAAAACACTCCTACTCGAAGGAATCAAAGATGAATTTTTAGAATTCTTAAATGTGATAGGAAAAGGCGATTTTTTTCCTATGATGATGATGTTGTTTGTGAATTATGCATAAGTTATTCAAGAGGAATCTCCAAGGCTGGTAAGAATTCTAGAGAAGCTTCTTATTTCTTTTCCAAATCTACTACAAGAAGAGGAGACATAAGAGCTGAAATCAATGTTTTATTTGAAAATTTTAAATATGATTTTATTAGCTCTATAAATTCACAATTGGATGTTTTACAGGTTCAAAAAAATCAAGAAATTTAAGAAGTGTTTTTCCCTTATTGCCAAAAGGATTATCCCATAGATACTCACTCTTCCTTATCTAGGATGGAAGTAGCATATCAAAGAGATGGGGAAGCTGCAACAATTTCAAAACCATGGAAGTCGTGGCCTACATGTATGGTTCAAAACACTTCCCCTCCATTTTGTTACTTATATAATCCATTATGGAATACTCATGTGTTAGGGCAGCAATGTCAATCTCGATATAACCCCCACCAATCTTGTCTACAAGTTTGGTATGGTTCATCTTATGATTGCATGACTACTCTCCCTCATCTTGTAGCACAAACACATCCTCCATATTCTCCACCAACTCTTCCACGACATCTTGCTTGCCTATCAAAATCATTCACTCAACCCAATCAACTACATCATCAAAATGCTCCATTCCCTACACAATTTCCTGCTCAACTCATTCCACACCCTCACCATAATAAACCAGTACAACATGCTTACAGTGTTGAACTGGAAAATTTACCCACCCTTCCCACCCATTCTATCTCACATGCACCATTGGAGATAAATTATACTGAGATTCAGAATGTATCAAATCCAAAAATTGTAGAGGTTATGAAAGAAAATGAGGTTTGAATCTTCTAGCCTGCATCAAAAAGTTGTTTTAAACACTCAAGAACTTCATGATATGACGGCTATGGGAAATCAATAAATTAAGGGATACATTGAAAATTTGTTTCACTCCATTTTTTTGCAGCATCACTCCATACTTCAACAATTTTTGGCACCATATTTTCAAGGGAAGTTGGCTTCTCATACCCTACTATTTATTAACATGCATTTTTCAAATTTGCGTATATACATACTGGAGGCCTTATTTAAAAAATGGATCGACTGGAAGTACTCTTATATGTAAGCATATTCAATTTTCAAAGAAGAGTAGGTTAGTGTAGAAAAATAAATAAATAAGGACATAAATAAATACATTTTTATTATTATGTAAAAATAATCGTTTTTGTTGCAACACATTGTGGAAATCAACATCGGTGATAAATATTTTAATTTATTTGTGTATGTATATGTATTATATTGAAAATAAAAGTTCTAAAAACATTCATGTTCATTTTTATCACCAATATGGAAAAAATTCTTGAATATCATATTTTTTTGGCTTGCGGGCTTGATGAAATTTCTGAAAACAGAGTCCGAACAGTCATGTTTTGAGGGACCAAAAATTAATATATTTTTAAAACCTATTTCTATCATAAGTAGGCCTTGATGTCTAATTTCCAACCCAATTTGAATCACTCCATTTGGATTTTAAACGAAAAATTTATAACCAAAATATTGACAGGGCATCTAGTAGGCAGCTCAGGAACAGAGTTGGGACAGCGAGTTTTTGGAGGCCTAAATGACTATATTTTTAAAATATGTTTCTATGGTATATTCCTATATGAATCTAGTTTACAAGGAAATTTTAATCGCTCAATTTTGATATCGTATGAGAAAGATATGACCCAAATACTGACTATCTATCCTAAATCAGCACTCTTAAAACTTTGTTTTTCTAGCTACTCATTAAAGTATTTGACCCATCAATTCTTTTTGTCTTCAAAACCTGTTTCTATTGGAGATAAATAAATGAATCTACTTTCATTTCCAATTTGAATCAGCTTATTCCCTCATCAAACGAAAAAGGTATGCTTAAGATATCCATTGTTGGTCTAAGATGGGTAATCGAAAATGACTCCGTTATGCAGGTTGTTCTAAGTAAAATTGACATATCATATCATTGATTTTTTTTTTAAATTATATTTATATTGGTAACATATCTTTGAATTAGCTCTCATTTGTCTTTTGAATCGCTCAAATTGGACGAAAAACAAAGAATTTATGATTAAAACACTACAGGTTAGCATGATTGGCCATGGCTCTCCCGCATGTAATAAATTAATTTTTTCCATGGATTTGTTTTACAGAGTAACTACTTGTTGAATTAGGGGAGCCTGATCACCTCTCTTTCTCCATGATTTAATGTTTTATTGCAAGTAGACACTCATTTTTTTGCAAGTCTTAGGAGAATAAAGAAGGTCAATTTATGGAAGAGTGATTCTTGAAAGAAATTTTAATGAAACAAGGGCATTTCTTCCAATTCATTACCTAACGGATTCATAACAGAAAAAAATGAAGAATTGATTCCCATTCAAAGATTCATGTCACTGCTACCAAAACATTTTTCCAAGAGATCAATTCTTTTTCCATTGACAGATTGATATTCCCTTGGGAAATAACATCATAGCTGTTGTAACTTAATTTATTTATATCCTATTTTTAAATAAAGTGTTGTTTCTTTTCTGATTTATCTTATGTTCTTATGTTTCAGGTGTTGCTTCCTTCAAATTTTAGTTTCTGCTCCATTGGAAATTGAACAATGAGGACCCCACCATGCAATATATTCAATTGCAGAAGGCAATTCTTCAGTAGCACCAATTCTGTAAAAAGTTATTTTTTCTTTAGATCTATACATACAATCATTTTTTCTTTGTTTTTTCTATTGTTCTTCTCTCTGTATCATCGCTCTTCTATTGTTTAGAGTAGGAGGGATGATTGTTTTTTTCTCTCTCTGTGTTTTATCTTGTTGTTCCATATAGGGAACAACACTTTTTCGTGTGATTTTTCCTTGCTATTCCATATAGGGAACAACACTTTTTTGTCTGATTTTTCCTTACTGTTCCATATAGGGAACAACACTTTTTTGTCTAATTTTTCCTTGCTGTTCCATATAGGGAACAACACTTTTTTGTCTGATTTTTCCTTGTTGTTCCATATAGGAAACATCACTTTTTGTGTGATTTTTCCTTGCTGTTCCATATAAGGAACAGTTGTTGTTCTATATAGGGAACAACACTTTTTTTTATGATTTTTCCTTGTTGTTCCATATAGGGAACAACACTTTTTTGTGTGATTTTTCCTTGTTGTTCCATATAGGGAACAGTTGATGTTCCATATAGGGAACAACACTTTTTTGTGTGATTTTTCCTTGCTGTTCCATATAGGGAACAACCGTTGTTCCATATAGGGAACAACACTTTTTGTGTGATTTTTCCTTGTTGTTCCATATAGGGAACAACACTTTTTTGTGTGATTTTTCCTTGTTGTTCCATATAGGGAACAACAATTTTTTGAGTGATTTTTCCTTGTTGTTCCATACAGGGAACAGTTTTTGTTCCATATAGGGAACAACACTTTTTTGTGTGATTTTTCCTTGTTGTTCCATATAGGGAATAGCACTTTTTTGTGTGATTTTCCCTTATTGTTCCATATAGGGAACAATTGTTGTTCCATATAGGGAACAACACCTTTTCATTTGATTTTTCCTTGTTGTTCCATATAGGGAACAACACTTTTTGAGAGTCTTTGCTATTCCCTCTTGGGAACAAAACTTTTTTGAGTTTTTACTATTCCCTCTTTGGAACAACACTTTTCTGCGTTTTTGTTGTTCCCTTTTGGGAACAACACTTTTTTGTCTTTACTGTTCCAACTTTGGAACAACACTTTTTGTTGTTTACTATTCAAACTTTTGAACAACACCTTTTTCTCTTAGCATGCCTTGCTATTCCCACTTTTGAACAGCTATTGTTCCATCTTTGAAACAACATTTTTGCTTCTTTTAAGTTTTGTGTTTTGTGAATAGCACTTCCTTCCTCTTGTGGGATTATTCCTAGCTCATCTCAGCCCCATTTTTCTAATTCCCTTTCATGACATGAAGTACAATACTTCTATGAGGACAAGAATAATGGATTCTATTGAAGTAGGTGAATATCATTAACATTATGATCTTTAACAGGACAACTTCTAGATGAGAGACTCTTTTTAAGAAAATGGACACAGTTATTTATATACTAATTTATTGCATCCTTTTCTGTTGTACATGATACTGATTTATAATCTTAATACCATGTTGGTTCCACCCTTCCTGGTTATAATCTTCTCTGTCTGTAATAAATGAGATTATGGGTATATTTTTTTTCTATTGACATGTTCAACTTCTTCCACCATCCCTACTCTTAAGGAGTACTGAGCCTCCCTCTTTTTATCATAAAACTGTGTAATCACAGCAAAATTTTGTTTGCAGATGGAGGATAGGGGGTCTCATTACGAGCCAGCCTACCATGTTCATAAGGCTGTAACGAAGTCACATTACCATTATGGCCACCACACCAAGGTTATGATCCACTGGATAGCCAAAATATCCTTGGAACAGGAGGCCTCATCATGAGCTTGCCTGATCACTTTTGCTACATCCCAGTGAATGGTAGTGTGGTTATCTAGTTACCACGCCAGCACACTGATCTCTTCTATAGAACAGCACTGGAACTCTGCATTTATAAATTGAGGATCCTGGCTCATATGGGTTAAAAAGCAACCCTGCCAAGGCTATGGACGCCTGCTGGCAGTAGAGGCTCTACTTATGGCATTGAAGTTATATCTTATCATCAATTATTTCTATAATACTCTTTTCTTATTCTTTTTTTTTATCGGAGAAGTTATTTCCTTAATTTTTCCCCGTTTTGAACCTTTACGCATGATAAATTGTTTTCCGATCAATCGCATCATTTTCGGCTAGAATACTATCAGAAAAGCATATTTTTGGCATATTGTTGTCCTTTTATTTTTTGCATAACTTATCATCAATCCAAAGCGTCCTATCTCTTATTCATAACTATCTTTACACACTCTGCTCTAATTATAACCATACTTCTTGCCGTCCTATCATTGATATGTGTACTCTGCTTCATTTACTATTGTATTGATCATTCCCTTGCCTTGCCATCAGCACAACACCTTTCATATTCTTTATGGTCATGGAATCCCTTTTCCAATTGAAGGAGGGAATGTATTCATTATGGGATAGCATGCGATATAATTACTAAGCTCTGCCATAACTTGATGATTTGACAAAATATTAGTACTGCATTTATACAAAAAAAAATATGATTAAATTTTTTTGCATGCATCTTATCTGTTGCTATTCAAAACTAAAACTGTGGATTCAAGAAATTTGCATGCAAAATAGTGACTTGTTACAGGAGAAAAACAAGTATGGGGGAATTCTATTCGCAGCAAGGCCACGCTATTGCCCCTAACAACATAGGCTCGTGCAACTCACGAACGCGCACAATTGTTTAGACATGATGTGCTTGCATGGCTTCCACATTTTGCATCACTTTCAGTATCCACTCAGGCTACATCAGCTTCAACAAATGCCAGTCCATACATGTCATTCCACATTTTTTTCAGAGGTAAAACTTGAGGTAAAATAGCATACTTTTCTGATTTATTACGAATTTAGGAGAATTTCATGCAAAATCTATTGAGCATTATTTATCATCATTCATTCCACATTCTTCAAAGACAAAATATTTCAGTTTAGGGGAGTGTTCTTTTCATTTATTTATTCATTATGGCCATCTTATTCATTCTCAACACCTCCCTTCTTCCATGTTGTTTTACACCAAGCATAGATTTCAACAAATTGTAGCAACCACCTCTATTTATTTTCTAGCATTGCATGAGGGAATGCTAATTCTTCAGTTTGGGGGAGGCATTGCTACACATGATGGATTTTTTCTACTTTCTTTCTCATTTAAGGCATACAATTTCATTTTTATACAGTGCAGAAATTGATTTGCATATATCTTTAAAACTATGAACTGAATTCTTGTGATTTCTGGATAACATAGAGGTATCATTAAAATACACAAACCCAGATAATTTCACGCTAAATTAGTTCATAAAATTTCGAAAATCATGCACTATAACCTACATCCATTTTGTTTATATCTCATGATCCGTGCATCAAAACGATCTGATTTTTGGATCATAGAAACATTAATATAGTAGAAATCTAGTTTTTGAGAAAATGGTTAATGAAGTTTGTTGTTATGTATATCATATTTTGCTGCAACTTCATATACATATAGTTGAACGTCAAATGTAAAAATTGTTACGCCTTCATCAAGATTGCTAAAATTGAATATTCATTATTTGAGGAAGAATTCATTTGTTCCATCCATTTCATGAGTTGGGATGAACAATTTTTGTGTTATTGCTTGGTTAATAAAGAGGCTTTGGGTTGCATGAGGACATGCAATATATTCAGTTTGGGGGTATGTTGGGCTTCTTGTTTGTCATTATTATTATCACTTTTTAACACCTATTTCATCCATTTCTACCATTCTTTATCACGTCATTTATCATGGTTTATCATATAATTCCATTTTATAATTATTTATGCTCTTATGGATAAATATTATTTCTTCTCCTTTATTTTTAATAAATTGATGATTATTATGCATGATTTTACCAGGATGGTTTATTAATAAATTTGTTGTAACATCACTCACTATTTTAGCCTCCAAGATATTTTCCAAATTGCAGATTTGATTTCCAGCTCATTAAATATTCCAACTCAGAAATTCTCTGGAATAAGAAGTGACAGTTTTGCATTGGACATTTTGGGCAAAGAGAAGAATCTGGAAAATCTGAAACATGGGTTTTGTCCATAACAGACCAAATTAACTTATTTCAAGAGCATTTTTCCCAAATTCGGTTCGTATTAAGAGAAACGGAAGGTTCTCTGAAGATGATTTTCCCATATTCGTTGTTGCGATCGTTTTCCAAATTATCTCAATTGCAATACCAAATTTGACCTGTTCTTGTTGAATGATTGATGGAAAGATATTTCAAATATGATCTTGCTGATCAATTTTTTTTTTTCACAAAAAAAAAAAAAAAAAACATGGCTTATATACTATGCCATCCAGAGCCTAAAATAACCAGAAAATCATTTCAACTTGACCAACATGAGTACTGAAAAGGGTTTACAACCACCCAAATATCATATTAATCGAGCAAGAAACAGTGCTTTCTTTACCCATTTCAAAAAAAAATAAAACACAAATACAGCTTTAAACTGAAGCAACATCCCAAAGCTTAACAATAAGTATAAAAACTTAGTCTGCATTCATAAACAGAGAAACGACACAAGAGAAAAAATTTATGTGCCATTCACAGATCCCCCGGTCCAAAAATAGCAAAAGACAGATAATGTTCTAATGTCCTCATAACATCGCGCAAAAGAAAAAGCTTAGATACCATTGAAAGTACAAACGATAATTAGTTGAGACTCACCATACCCTGAGCACCTGAACCTGTATCATCCACCATCTCATAATACATGTTACCAAACTCAAAAATTAGTCCCATTTTTGAAATTCTATCCACCTGTGCATTTGACTCCCGATAGATATGATTGAAAGTAATGCTTGTAAAAGAAGTCTTGAGAGAGTAGATACGCTCCAACCATGACTTCAGGTTGTTAGGATTGAGATTTGTACCCCTATTTAGATGATCTATGAGAACCTGCGAATCACCTAGCACCCACAAGTTGTCAATATATAACTGAGCTGCAAACCAAAGAAAACCCCAGAAGGCCAACATCTCCGCCCTAGTGTTTGATCCCCTACCACCCGACCAGTGAATCTTATAATGATATGATGGCAAGATCAGTAGCCACGCACCACACCCACAGACATAATGTTTAGAAGCTCCGTTGAAGAAACCCACGGGATAATGTTGGGTTGTGAACAATCCAATTTTGTTATGGGAATCATTTTGTAATCATTTCTGTTGTAACTTCTCTCTGCTCTCTATGTATTTAAATGAAAAACAGAGATCAAAGAAGCAGATGATTTTATATGATTAGAATGGGATTAGAATGGAATTATTAGGGGATTATTAGATTAGAGATCATAGGAGGGCATAGCAGAAAGCGAGGAATGTAAATTAGACCGTATCATGTATTGTGTCATGTATCTTTCATTTATGTATCATTTGTAATGAACAGAACATAGTTCTATAATAAATATTTGTATTTTAATTGCTACGATGATTAATACATAGTTTGTGTTGGTGTTCATATGAGTGTTCTAGAATAACTAAGCAGTATTCGTTGGCAGCTAAGGTCCCGGTCTCTGGTGAATTTTGCTGCTATTCTTTTTGCTATACCTTTCCATTTACTGCAAGTATACTATGTTTTTCTCTTTACAGTGAATTTCTTTTAATGATTTAGATTTTTGTATTTGTTCCTCTGTGTGCGCGTTTCCAATTTATTAGTTGTTTGTTAAAATAATTGGTTTTTATTATTTAAAGCATAGACTGTTATTTCCATTACTTTCCTTTTGTCCGATTGTGTAGATCTAGCTCAAAGAGCTCGGTTAATGCTTCAGTGCTCTCGATTGATTGTCATTTAAATTGGTTGAATTAAGAATGAATCACAGTTCTTGGTTATAATACTTAGTGAATCATTTTCTTTTAAGCTTCAGATTTATGATTGCATCTATATTAAAATGATTGGCTTTAGCATTACTCTTTGTATAAATAGCTTGCACATATTGTGTACACTCTTGAAACAAAAATACTTACCCAGGTTGATAATTAATGTGAGGCAATTAGGAGTTTTAAAAGACACCTTTTAGCACCCAACAGTCTTCATAGATGATATTTTGGTGTACTCTAAAAACCAAGAGGAACATTACGAACATCTTCGAATAGTGCTTTAAACACTCAGAGAAAACCAATTGTATGCAAAACTCAGTAAGTGTGAGTTTTACAAACCCAAGATTCAATATCTAGGACATGTTATTTATAATGAAGGATTGGTGGAAGATCTGGAAAAGGTACACATAATTCTAAATTGGCCTATACCCATAGATATACCAGTAAAATGTTCATTCATGGGTATTTCCAGATATTACACAAATTTGTGGAAGGATTTTCTACATTGGCTTATCCTATTACCTCTTTGCAAAAAAAAAGGTGTGAAGTTTGAATGGACAGCCAAGTGGGAAGAGAGATTTGAGTAGATGAAACAAAAAGTAACTACTGCACCTATCTTAAAAATTGTTGATCCAAAAAAGGACTTTTTTGTGTGCACTAATGCTTGCATAGAAGAATTGGGAGGAGTATTATTGCAAGATAATGCAGTGATAGCCTATGAGTCTAGAAAACTGAAGAAACATAAGAAAAATTATGTGATTTATGACTTATAAATAGTTGTTTTCATACATGCATTAAAAAGGTGGTGACACTACTTGCTGGGTAAGAAATTTTTGTTGATGATTGATCATATCAGTGTGAAATATTTCTTTAGTCAACCAGATTTCAATGCAAGGCAAGCAAGATGGTTAGCTTTCCTTAGAGAATTTGATATGGACATCAAACACATTAAATGAAAGGAAAATCGAATTGTTGATGCCTTAGGAAGACATTCCCATAAAATTTTGTCTTACACAGGTTGAAATGTGAAATTCAATGTGGAGGAACATATTTAAGAAGTGTTGTCAAAAGATTCTTGATATTTGGAATTGCAGGAAAAATTACAGCAAGCTGAAATTCCAGGATACACCATGAATCCAAAAGGATTAATAAGTTATAAGCAGAGGTTGTATATTCCTAATGTACCTATCTTAAAACATATGATTTTGGATGAATACCATAAGAGACCTTATTCAGGTCATCCGAGTTATGAAAATATGGTGAAAACTTTGCGAAAAAAAATATGTTTTGGTCGTGAAAGAAGAAATAAATAGTTGATTTCTTAGTAAGAAGTTTGGAGTGACAAAAAGTAAAGGTAGAGGATCAACCATGGAAAATTTTAGGGACTAATATTCGTAGGTGGGTTAATATTCCATGCTTTTTCTGAAAAAAAATAAAAAATAAAATAAAATAAAATATGCACCAATTTCCATTTTTCTTAAAATTAATTCGCCCAAATTTTATAGTATAAAATTATTTTAGCTTAAAAATCGTGAATATTATATGTTGTCTAATATAAAATAATTGGAAATATAAACATTTTTACAAAATTATCATCAAACATTTTAAAATTTGGATATTAGGGACTAAAGATTCACCAAGGTTTCTAAACTTTAATATAAACTTACATGCTTAAAATTTTCCCTCGCAACAACATCTTACAGGATTATTAAACCCTCTTCCAATTCCAGAATGGAAGTGGGAAGTGGTGTCCATGGATTTTATCATTGGATTTCCATGTACCAAATACCATCATGACTCCATTATGGTGGTGGTAGACACACTAACCTTTTTACCTTTTTCCTGATGCATTTAATATGATTTAAATGAGCTCCAAGGCCTTCTATTTATATAAATAGATGGAGGAATCAAGGGGTTCCTTTTGGTGTCAATGTGACCCTTCATTTGTAAGGTTGACTTCGATGAAAAACCTCTTTTAATTTTCCCTCAAGAATATTTAAATATATTCACCTTGATGATTGCTCACCCAAATAAATTTTATGCCACATTAAATGATAGGAGGAATACCAAGTCGATTTGAACACATTAATAATAATAATTTTCCTTTATCCAAATAAATTATCTTGGGTCAAGATGGTTTCTCCTTGGGGTAGTTTGGCTTCTCTTGGGGGATTTCATCCCAAAGCTACTCCAAAATTCAACACTCCCTCTCAAAATTGATTGGACTTAAATAAAATTTCCCACAAATGGCTATCCAACACCCCTTAAACAATAACAATATTTACCAAATCCTTCAAAACCTATAGTATGTGAAAGTATAATGGCTCAAGTTTTGGGATAAACATAAATCAACATTGGGTGGTGGATCACCATAGCCCTTGGGGGTTAGGCTCCAATCATCCACAACAATTTTAGGGATAACAATAATTGGTTCCCATCCATGATTGGTAGGTCCAACAGGCTTATTGGCTTTTGGTATGGTGAGACCAAGTTTTTGAAAACCACAACCAAAATCAACTAGTTAAGGGTTCTACCAAACCAAAACAAGAAAGTGGTCCATATAGACTAGTTTTTGAACAAATTTACTAAAAACAACATAAAATATTAAAAAAATAATTAAAAAAATACATATTCATGGACTTCAATGTAAATCCAAATAATTAGACACCAAATATGAAAATTTTAGGTAGTTTCAATGCATGGATTTTGTAGTGTGGTTGGGTTTTTTTCCACCCAACTTCTTACCAACAAAAACATAGTTAGAGGCATTATCAATGATAACCTAAACAACGTTCTCCACACCCAGCTTGAGGACAATCACATTTCATAGCTGAAATAACAAGTTTGCATATTAATCCCAATTAGATGCATTTATTGATCTCAAAAACAAGGATCCTTGTGTGAAAATAAAAAATGAAATGAATCATGGTAAGAGACTTTCCATCATTCCATCCATTTGAGAAAAAATCGCCCTTTTTACCCCATGATTTTTCAATCTCTATAAACTAGTCATTTATGGATTAAACATTTCCTTCTTTTTTTTTAATCTATAAAAATTGCCTTTGAAGCTCTTACTAACAACAACTATGAACTATAGAGTAGATTGATAATAAGTTGAGTAGGAACTATTGAAGGGGATATCTTCATCATACCACAATTTGGCCATGTACTCATAAGCATATTCCTTGTACTTATTCCAATGGTTTCAATGGTGAGCTGAGTGCAACTAGTAGTGGTGGAGGAAGGTGGAAGAAAACTAACAATACTCTCTTATTTGTGGGATTGAAAGTGAAACTATGGGATGCTTTTCATGAATGGGAGAAACATGTCTAAAGTTTTCCCTAACAATTATAGAGTTAAAGGAGTAACCTTGAAAATTATGGCTACATTTCTATAGAATCTCTCTCCCATTCTCTATCTTAGCTTGCATCTCTTTCTGGCTGACCTTTTTCTGATTTATATTTATCAATAAGGGTTTTCATTTCCTTTATAATTTCTAGATCCTCCATAGTAAACCTCATCATGGTTTAATTTTCCCTCGAATACTAACTAAGTGTTATTCCAGACTAAAAATCCTAGCATTGGGTGGTGGGTCATCCTAGTCCTTTGGGGTTAGGCCCCAACCATCCATGGCAAGTTTAAGATTAATAAATATAGGATTTCATCCATTATTAGTAGGTTCAAGAGTAATTTCTACATTTGTTATGTTGATACCCTATTTTGAAAACTAGAACTAGAATCAACTAGGTGAGGTTCTAACGAAACTAGAATAAAAACCAGGAGTTCCTGCCATGCTTAGATCAGGATGCTACGTTTTTTCCAACAGAAATTAATTCCTTATTCATAATTTTGCATGATTTAATCTTATTTTCTTACTCCTATTGAGATTTTCCCTTTAGGACCATCTTTCTTGTAATTTCCTCAACTTCCCTTTTTCCTTCTGCAAATGTTTGAGTCTTTTATCCTTCAACATTTTTGCCCTTGATTTGTCTTTTTCCACCTAGTATAGAGACCACTAGTTGAATGAGGTATTTTTTCTTGTCTATTTGTTACATTTTCCATCTTATCATCTTTTCCATATCTCACAGTTAAGATCTTATGAAGATATCCCTTCATTCTTTGATACCTCAATTTTGTATAAATCTGGTCTAAGTGACATAACCTTACTTTCTTCGAGGACTGTGACTATTCTCCTCATGCAAGGAATCTTGGTAACCCAACCAACTTATAGATCTCCGTGCAAAAACAAAGTCATTTAAACAAAATTTGATTATAGAATGAAAGATACTTACTTGATAAGTGAAGATAAAGTCTTCATCTTGATTTCTTCGATGGTGGAGAAAAGATGTGTTAGTGATTTCTCTTTGAATGATCTTCTTCAAGGGTAAGGATTAGATATCTGTTGTAATGATGATAAAGCCTTCTTTTCTGCACTCTTCTATACCAGTCCTAGGAAAGCTCGGTTCCTAGTCTTTAGATAATATCCTTCCTTGACTAAGTCTGAGATCTTGTATAGTAATGCTTCTCTTTTATCCACCTTATGATGATCTTCTCTTTTCTGCACTACTTTTCACCAGGACATGAAGTGGCAGATTGAACCCAAAACTTCCTTGATTGCAACATGTTTCACTTTCACACCAGAACATGTTCATGTAAGGTTATCATTGTAGCAACATCAAGACCACAGTGATACATCATTGTACTATGACCTCTATATAACACCAAAACGTAGTCCCTTGACCTTTTTGTGATCTTCCATTTGATACTGATGATTATGGATAATAAAACCATACATTTAAATCGAGACATCATCTCCTAAAACACCGAAACACTGAACTGCGGCATCATCTGAATTGCATCTACTATAATTGGTACTTGAACTGAGCCACTGTATCACTATAAACTTATTATTGAGTATCACTGTAAACTAGCACTGAACCACTATGTCCCTGAGATTTTATCCAAACCTGTAATATGATCCTTTCTTGACCTCCTGAAATTTTGACCTGAAACCAGAAGATAATCCAAAAATCTCAGAGGAATATCTAAACTTGATTCAGTGTAATTCAGTTCGAAAATCTCAGACCAAGCTGAACTCTGTCATTGTCTTTTCTGCGCAATCCAGTGGGCTATTTCTATTGAGAATTTGTATCACTGAATTTGTATCGA
>JAXQQM020081238.1:0-170247 GCA_034641835.2 Pinus albicaulis
TAAAAGGGTATTTTTGCTAGAAATTTATACATAAAACATGAAGTAGACTGTTGGGAAACCAACTCCAAAAAGAGAAGAAAAGAGATATCAATGCCTTAGAAATAAGCCACTTCGAGGGGGCAACCTCCAATAAATTACATGAATGAACAATTCTTGGATGATACAATTTACAAAACCTCCTTTCTATATATAGGAGTCCATGGGGCCATAATTTAATCCTAGTGGGCCACAATGTAATCCTAGCCGACCTAACAATAATAATTTAAGGGCACAATAATAACAAAATGGGGGTTATAAGGGTACAATAATAAAAATAAGGGGTTTACACTAACAATAATAAGGGACTATACTAGTGATATAGGGACCTAACATGCCCCTCTCCTTCAAAAAAAGTGTTGTCCTCAACGCTTAAGTAGCTCTGGGTGCTTCTGTATAAAATTCTCATCCTCCCATGTAGAATCTTTAGTGGGTAAGTTCTTCTACTTGATGAGATACTCTGAAATTGATTGATTACGTAGCTGTCGAGTTCTTGTTTCCATGACTGCTTTAGGTTCCAATATGATTTTTCCTTCCTCATCAAGTTCTGGCAATATTGTTTGAACTGGAATATTTTCACCTATAACCTTCTTTAAGCATGAAACATGGAAAACTGGATGTACTCGTGAAGAAGTAGGAAGCTCCAATTTGTATGCCATATTACCAATCTTTTGCAACACCTTGTAAGGACCATAGTACTTTGGTGATAATTTATTATCCTTCTTAGCTTGCTTGAGGGACATTTGTTTGTATGGTTGTAGCCGTAAAAATACCCACTCTCCTACATCAAAACTTCTCTCGCTGCGATGTTGATCTGCCTGTTGTTTCATTCGATTTTGTGCCAAATTCAGGTTATCCTTTAAGAGTTGGAGAACTTCTTGCTGATGCTCGATGTGATCTTCCACTGCTTGAACCTTCGAATTTTCCCTTAAATATGATGTGTTGGATGGTGGATGATATCCATAAAGTGCCATAAATGGGGTCATTTTTGCTGCAGTATGGAAGGAAGTGTTATACCACCATTCAGCAAGAGGTAACCACTTGACCCATTGTGTTTGTTTATCAGATACAAAACAACGAAGATATCCTTCCAAAAATTTATTTACGATCTCATTTTGACCATCAGATTGAGGATGATAAGATGAGCTATGAGCTAATCGAGTACCCAAACAAGAAAATAACTCCGTCCAAAAATTTCCAGTAAAAATGGGATCTTTGTCGCTCACAATAACCCTTGGGCTTCCATGTAGCTTTTGAATTCTGTCCATAAATTTAGTAGCAACTGTACTTGCTTTAAATGGATGAGATAATGCACAAAAGTGTGCATACTTGGTAAGTCTATCAACTACCACCATGATGACACTCTTTCCTTCAGACTTAGGTAAACCTGTGATTAAATCCATTGAAATCTCCTCCCAACGTTGACTTGGAATGGATAAAGGTTGTAGAAGTCCCGGGGTCTTAATTGTCTCCACTTTATTCTGCTGGCAAACCAAACATTCCGCCACAAACTTTTGAATATCAGATTTAAGGCCATCCCAAAAAAATTCTTTCTTCACCCTGTGGTAAGTTTTTTAAAAATCCTGAGTGTCCTCCTAAAGGAGAAGTGTGCAATTCCAGAAGAATCTTTTGTTTTAGTTGGGAATTCTTACAAAGATATAAGCGATCTTTGTACCATAAGGAATCATTTTTCCAACTAAATGTATCAGATGTACTAGGATCTTGCTGCAAATTTTGAATGAGTGTCCATACATCTTTTCCTTCTTCCATTCATCTCTTGCTTCGGTTATCCAATCTGGTTGGATAATAGAAATGGCACAAAGCAATGCTTCCACCTCTTCATTATTTCTTGAGAGTGCATCTGCAACAACATTAAGCTTTCCTTTTTGTAGATTATTTCAAAGTCATAACCCAACATCTTTGTGACCCATTTTTGCTGCTCTTCGGAAGATAGTCTTTGTTCCAAAAAGTGTTTAAGACTATCATGATCAGTTTTTACCTTGAAGTGTCTTCCCATTAGGTAAGTTCGCCATTTCTTTAGTGCATGCAGTATTGCTAACATTTCCTTCTCATAAATAGGTTTCTGTAAATACTTTCCTTTGATTGGACGGCTTTCAAAAGCAATGGGTCTTCCTTCCTGCATTAAAACAACACCAATTCCATTTCCTGAGGCATCACATTCCACAATAAAGTTTTTTGTGAAGTCTGGCGTAGCTAAGACAGACGCTAGGCACATTGCCTCTTTAAGATGTTCAAAATCCTTAGTTGCTTCAGGAGTCCATGAAAATGCATCTTTCTTCAATAATGTTGTTAGAGGTGCTACTATTCTCCCATAATTCTTAACAAACTTGCGATAATACCCTGTTAACCCAAGAAATCCTCGCAACTTCTTTATGGTTGTGGGGACTCTCCATTCCTTAATGGCTTTAATTTTGTTAGGGTCTACTTTAACACCCTCGTGAGATACAATATGACCCAGATATTCCACCTCTTGTACTCCAAAGAAACATTTGGATGTTTTTGCATATAATTGTTTCTCCTGCAATAGTTTGAGCACCCTGTCAACATGTTCCACATGATCCTTCGAAGACCTGCTGTAGATTAGTATATCATCAAAAAATACTAGCACGAATTTTCTAAGGAAGGGTTTGAAAATGGAATTCATCAATCCTTGAAATGTAGAAGGTGCATTGGTAAGGCCAAAAGGCATGACCAAAAATTCATAATGACCATCATGAGTTCAAAATGTTGTTTTTGGAATATCTTCAGTCTTCATTCTAATTTGATGATATCCTGAACGAAGATCCAACTTGGTAAAATAAATTGCTCCATGTAATCCATCCAATAATTCATCAATCACAGGAATGGGAAATTTATCTTTAATGGTGAGCTTATTAAGCTCCCTATAATCCAGACACATTCGCCATGATCCATCCTTCTTGTGTACCAATACTACAGTAGCAGAGAAAGAACTTTGACTAGGTTGAATTATACCCGCCTCTAACATTTCTGCAATCATACGTTCAATTTCGCTCTTTTGGAAGTAAGGATATCTATAAGGCCCGATGTTTGGAGGAACACTTCCTGGAATCAAATGAATAGCATGATCATGATCACGAATAGGTGGGAGTCCTTTTGGAGTTTCAAACACCTTGGAATGATTGTCCAAGACTTGTTGGAGATCTGCAGGAATAGATGATTTTGATGTTGGAACTTCTAGTGAGCATAATTGTGCAATTACGCCTCGTTGTTCTTTCTTTAGAAGCTTTGTCATGACATTAGAGCTTATTATCCTTCCTGGCTTCCTTGCAATACCTCGTAATTCAACTTCCTTTCCTTCTGAAAAAAAATTCAAGAAAAGTTCTTGAAAATTAAAAGCTACCGTCCCCAAAGATTGTAACCATTGTACTCCTAGTACAACATCAGCACCTCCCATAGGAATGGAAAGCACTGGACTAGTCAATACATATTCCCCCATGGTTAACTTGATATTATGGCATTTCCCCGAGCAATTAATAGTTCCTCGATTTGCAACCATCACTTGGCATTCTGGTGTTGGGTATAGGAAACAATTTAATTCCTTGGCTACCTTACAATGAATAAAATTATGGGTGCTACCTGAATCAATCAACACTATTGCCTTTTTCTTCTTGATCTGTCCTTCTATCTTGAGAGTTTGAGGAGTGGTAATTCCTGCCAGTGCATTACACGATATGGTCGGATTCATTTCTTCCTCTTCTAGGGCTGGTTCCTGATGTATATCCTCTTCTTGTTCATTTTCTTCTTCCTCTTCACAATCTATGTAAAATAATTTCTTCTCAGCACACTTATGACCTTTAGTGTATTTTCTATCACAACTGTAGCAAAGCCCTTTTTCTCTTTTTTCTTCCAATTTTTGTGGTGTCAACCTTGTAGGTTGTGGAAATCTAGGTGTAGCAACACTTCCTTCTTTATAGAATTGAGTGGTAGGCTTCCTTGTCGCCATAATTTTACATTCAAATTTTCTTGCCAACCTGAATGCCTTCTCCAATGAATCATGTTCCAAAACACAAAATTCATGTTGGATGTTATCCTTTAGAGTGCCTATGAAGAGATCAATCCTGTGTTCCTCTGGAATATCAGTTACTCTTATATTCAGTTTTTGGAAGTCCTCAATGTGCTGCCCCACTAAACCCTTTTGTTTGAGATTTATCAATTGGCTAAAGAAGGTGTTGCTCTTTGTATCCTCATAATGTGCTATCATTTCCTCCGTAAAAATTGACCAAGTGACAATTTTTTTATGGGAGAAAAGCCATCAATACCATACAAATGTATTTTGTTCTAAATGTAAAGTTGCAATGTGTACCTTTTCTGTTTTGCACGTTATGGAGATCAAAATATTGCTCCATCTGTAGTATCCATGTTACAGGATCCTTTCCATCAAACTTCCTCATATCCATCTTTGGAATATGGTGGTTCTTACTGCCAACATTAGAGTTTGTGAAATCACGATTAACATTTATTTTTTTCTCATCATGAGGTTCTTCTACTATCTTTTCACCATTAGGAAACCTTTCTTGTATCAACTTTGTCAAACCTTCCATGTCTGCTTTTAGAAAATTCTTCATGTTTTCCATTTTCTCATCGATCTTAGCTTCCATGTTATCCATCTTAGATTCCATGCCAGCCTCCATGCCATCAATCTTAGATTCCATGCCATCTATCTTAGATTCCACGCCTTTCTTCAAAACTTCCATGTCATTTTTTGTTGCTCTTTGCGAGAGCGAAATTTGTTGCACTTGCTCTTGTAATTTTGATATGTCATGTTGCCATTCTTCGTCTTCATGAGTCATAGTAGAGCTTTCCAAAGGCTTAATAGGTGTTGAATTCTTTTTAGGGGCCATTTTATAATCCAATACTGATATCTATTCTACAATATGCCCTTGCAATCAATTCAACTTGATTCTTCAAACAAGACTTATGCAATTTGGAAAAAAAATACACACCTTTTACTTGCTTTTGAGGAGCTCGATATTGAAATTGTAGTATCTCTGCGATTGCAGCTCTTCAATATATGAAATTTAGCACTGCAGTTTCCCTCTAAATTCTCTTTTGAATGCCACAGGTCTGACTTGATTTTGATTCTCCAAGACAAAGTTATGTCCAATCTCCCACAATGACCTAATTATGGACTGGTTCAGTATAGCGAAATTGTATGACTTGCCACGTGTCATTGTTTCGTCCTTCGCCTCTGAAATTGATAGAAAAAAAACTACAGTCTATGTACTTGCGACCAATTTTTACGGCACTCCAATCCGATGCTCAGAAAGAGAGTTATTGAAATGTTCCCATGATCACCTTTTTGAAATGAAATTCGGGAGCCTGAAAAAGCACTACCTTCCACAGATCACATCTCCAAAATTATTGTGAACCAAGCTCTGAAATTTTTTGACGAGTTTGCTTAGGATTTCAGCTTCGTACCATAAAAATTTCAGATTCCGAACCTCAGTAGAAACAAAGTTATAGCGCAAATTCCACGATGACCTGTTTAGGAGCCTGAAAAAATACCTAACTTCCACAGACCATATCTCCGAAAATATTGCGAACAAAGCTCTGAAATTTTTAGAAAATCTTCCTCGGGATTTCGGCTTCGCACCCTAAAATTTTTAGCGTCTGAAAATTCGTAGAAAAAAAATCATAGCGAAAATGCCACGATGACCTGTTTGGAGCAGCGAAACCCTAGAATCCCAAAGCTCTGATACCAAATGTTGGGAAACCAGCTCGAAAAAGAGAAGAAAAGAGATATCAACGGCTTAAAAATAAGCCACTTCGAGGGGGAAAACTCCAATACATTACATGAATGAACAATTCTTGGATGATACAATTTACAAAACCTCCTTTCTATATATAGGAGTCCATGGGGCCATAATGTAATCCTAGTGGGCCACAATGTAATCCTAGCCGACCTAACAATAAGAATTTAGGGGCACAATAATAACAAAATGGGGGTTACAAGGGTACAATAATAACAATAAGGGGTTTACACTAACAATAATAAGGGACTATACTAGTGATATAGGGACCTAACAGAGACCATCTATTAATTGTAGTATTATATGTGGATGACATAATATTTAACAGTGAAATGGAACAATTGGGGCATGGATTCACAAAATGTATGTATAAAAGTTTCAAATGTCCATGATCAGATAATTATCCTTGTTCCCGGGATTCCAAATATCTCAGTCTCAAAAAGGAGTGTTTATCTCCCAATCCAATTATCTCTGAGAAACTCTAAAGAAGTTCGGGTTGGAATATTGCAAGCTAGTGAGCACACCTATGGTTAAAGGTTGCAAATTGTGCAAAGAAGATGAGACACCTTTGGTAAATAATATTGAATACATATCCATGATAGGAAGCTTGTTTTATATTACAACTTCGAGGCCATGCATCATGCAGGTTGTAGGTCTTCTGGCCATATTTCATGCCTTCCCTCATGAAATTCATGTTGTTTCTGTCAAAAGTATATTGAAATACCTTCAAGGAATAACATAGTATGGGTTGTGGTATGATAAGAGAAAATAATTTAAGTTGAAGGCCTATATTGATGCTGATTGGGTTGGAAATCTAAATGACAAGAAGAGCACCTCGAGTGAAAATTTCTTCTTGGAGAAATGCTTCGTGTCATGGGTAAGTAAGAAATAAGCCTCTATTTGTTTATCTACCGTTGAAGCAAAGTATATTTCTGCTACCACCTGTTGCATGCAAATTCTATGGATGAAGAGGACTTTGAAAGATATTAAGGTAGAGTTCACTCATCCTATTCCAATTATGTATGATAATACAAGTTCCATCAATATCTCTAAAAATAAAATCATGCATTCAAATACTAAGCATATTCCTATCAAGTTCCATTTCTTAAGGGAACAAGTTGAAGCAAATGTTGTCATACTTGAATACTATAACAACCCTCATTAAAATTTCATGTAATAAAAGTTAAAAATAATAACCACAATTGATGGGACACTTATTCCAATTTGAATGTTGTGAAAAACATCCTAGTGGGTGTTCATTTCAGTCAATATGGCTAAGGAAATTGGAAAAGAAAATGACTAAGGCTTTGGAGAATAAAAATGATTTTTGACACATTTATTTATGAAAATAATGGAAAATAGGAGAAAAGGGAGATGTAAGGTCATAGGTTTCATGTGAGGAGAAAAATGAAGGAAAATGATGGAAAATGAAGAAAATAAGGCGTCATTGATAAAAAGTATTTTGAGGATCAGTTGGCAAGCTTTTTCTCACAATTTTTGAGCTCTCTCATTATTCTCTCTCTCTCTCACTCTTGGACACTTAGAATTTCTTCGAGCAATTTGGAATTGGAGAAAGAAAGGAAGAGCAGGATAAAGAAACTACAACAAGATTATTTACAGATATTGATTTTCATATGTGATTTCCTTACTAGATCTGGCATGCATGGTATTGCATGTGGTTATTTTCTGTATTGACATGGGTTTTTCTAGGTGTGATAGTGTTTTCATCCTAGCCTTGCCATTTTCATATAGATTTGATGAGATGGGTTTCTCATATTTCAGTTGAGCTGGATTTCCGGATGGATTCAAAGCTGAGTGGGCTGGATCTACGAAATGACAAACACATGGGCTAGTGGTCCCTAAATGGGACTATTGGATCACAGTAAAACCACTGTCATAGTAACCCCTGAGCGAGACTGTGGTTTGTGGTAAAGCCAGATTGTGTGCCTCGGTGGTCCTAGGAATAATTTCTTGTGAATGGCAAGATATAGTAAATCCAAGAGTTGGATTGATCTTCATTGGGCCTACTAGTCCCAAGGTGGGATGTACAGTAAATCTTGGAGAGTATGTCTTGTTTTAGGGCCTAGTGATCCTTGATTTATACCATGGATTACGGTAAAGCCTGAGAGACAATGAGGCACTAAAATTCCTCACAGTGTAGGCGGAGAACCCCAACAACATTCATGCTTGTTTGGTTCTTTTTGGTTGGTTATGAGTCCCACATTCATGGTTGGAATATGACATAGGGGTGATTCGTTGAAGAGATACTTGGCTCAACCAATCTATGGTTGAGTGGAACTTGGAATTCCCATCTCCAGTTGTTTTTTAAATTCAGTAATGAGGAGCTCATTTCTTTGGTATTTGGTATGAAATGTACTAGTTTATGTATGGATTTTATTGATATTGTATGCACTATATTTATGTTGTTATTATGCTGGTTATAAGTGTGTATTTTATTACTCATGATGTATGGCTTTATCCATTTTTTTAATTGTAAATGAATGCACAATGTATCTATGGTAAAATAGATTGTATTACAGCTAATGATGTAAGGGAGAAATGCTTCTTAGTGATTCTTAGATAAGTATGAGACCCCTATGCTTAAATATGTTGTTTACACCTATAGATTCAATGTTTATGACATGTTTGAAAAAAATACTATCATGGCTAGGAGGGGTCCAGACGAGTTCTTGTTCATCTGATTACTTTTGTATCATTTTCATATTGTTATTTATCATCCCTTAAGTTTTCATGAAGTACTAGGCAGTGACCTAGGTTTTGTGCCTGAAAAGGTGGCTCAAATTTTGGAGCCACATGCACAAAACTGAGCATTTGGTGCCCTAGCCACTGGCATGCAGTGTTATGCTTGCAGCTATAGCCTCCTAGCCCCTGAAATGCAGTGTTATTCCTACGACTATGACTCAAAGGGGGTCGAAATGTTAGTGTGACCCAGGGGTAAGAGGCCTGAATGGTTTGGTAACCTTGTGGGGATGTTGTGGTTGTTGTAAAAGGTTTGCATGTTGTGTTTTCCATCAGTTCCACTTCATTAAGGTCAAATAGGAGGTTGAATCTCATTATAATAGCATATTGTCACATGTTTACCCTAGTTGGCTAGTTAGTTGGGTAGATGTGTGAAGGGGGTGTTATGGAGTGGTATTAGAGCATGGTTGTGATCTCCTTGGGTGATGTTTGGTTTTTCATATTTTTGTGTATATTTGATACCACAGAGTGGTATCAAAGCATGGTTGAACTATCCTTGGGCGGTGTATGGTCTTGTTCTATTTGGGTGATGTCTAGTTTTTGTTCTTTGTGTGTCATATTTGATGCAACAGAGTGGTATGAGAGCATGGTTCAACCATCAGACATGATGGGTGGTGTGTTGGTCATGATTTTATTAATTTCTTATGTGTTTCTCATACCTACAGTGTATGTTTTTGTGCTTTTGTGTTGTGTTGTCCATGGTGGCAGTGGTGTTGCCATGGGAGGACTGATGGTGTTGTTGTGTGTACATGACTGATTATGTGTTGCTCATGCTTGTGTATTGTTCGTGCACAATTGCTTACAATTCTTAAATATTGTACATGCATTTATTTCTTATGATATGGTTACATATTGGTCATGCTTTGGTGTCATTCGTGTATGATTTCTTGTGAGATATCATATGTTGAACATGCATTGGTCGTTCATGATTGGTTATACATGTCAAGTGGGTGCATATGGCCAAGTTTGCATTGGTTTGATTAAGGTTGTTTTGCATAATGTAATTGTATGCAATTTGCTCATCATGATGATATTAGCATGTTATGATTCTAATGTGTTCGCTGAGATAAAGTAGGAGATGCATATCACTAAAGTGAAGTTGCAACAATGGACTGTGGGGTAAGAGCAGATCATCATACAAGTTTGCATGCTTGGCGTGCGGATATGTGATTCATGGTTGTTGTAAGAATTATGATTATTGCATTAAGATATTGATGTTGTATGTAACATGCTAATTTGGCTTTGCCTATGCAGATGGTTTGGGTTATTACATTCAGGTATAAGATGATATAGTTGTGATATTGGGTTGCACTAATCTAGAATGACTGTGCATCTATAATTCTTATGCATGAAGGATAATTCTTCATGAGCTTATGATGTGAACATGTTAGCTAGTTATTTTTATGGATATCGTGACCTTATTTATGTTGAGTTGAGGTGTTGTGAAGTTATATTGTGCTAATCTAGATTGATTTTGTAGACAAGATAACCTCCCTTGAGATACATTAAGGTATGACTTTGCTTATGTCATGTACTTGATGTTTGATTGTTTGATTATGTCATCTATATGGTGTTAGCATGTTGGTGTTTATGATGTCATCTATTTATTTTTTAATGTTTGATTAATCACAGGATATGAACATGTTTCTATAATATTGCATGAAGTAATGATCTTGTTTTAAGACAGTTGTAATAACACGTATGGATTAAGATATTTGATATGTACTTGACTATAAGTAGGTGATAGTTGTATTATTATGATTTTAACTATTATTTAATTATGGAATGATCGTTAGTATTGGTAGAGGTTAACTTTAGTTAATAGATATGTTGTCTCGATCTTTGGAACATGTGGATAACATGTGTGTTCAATTAGAAGCTAGTGTGCCTGACACAAGAAGGTAAGATAACTGGTATATTTTTATATTTATTTATGTACTCATAGTTATGTGGTTATGGCAGTATGATGCAGGGGATTTCATGGCAAGAGAATTCCATGGAATCTTAAATAATGATCAGGTTGAGCTTTCCCTTGGAAGTAATGGGAAGTTATGAGGATTGAGTCTTGGTGTTTGTTGAGAGTTTTGTTCTTTTGTCCTTTTGTGATTTGTTTGTGATTGATTTGTAGTTTGTTTATGTATGGTGCATAGATATGCCACTTTGGTTGCAGTTTCATATTTTTATTTTTTTCATTATTTTATTTTTGTTGTTTATTGTCCTTTCCCTTTTCTTTTATGCTTTGATTATGAGGAATTGGTTAGGAAAGATGAAAGTAATGGAGCTTGGGGAGATCTGTGTGGTACCCAATAGGTAATGTAAGACACAAATGAAGCCCGATGCATGAGTAAGCACAATGGGAGGTAAGAATATGATAGACGGTTGGACTGGTTGGGTACATTGTTGTACGTGGACGGTGGAAATACATACATGAGAAAGGTAACCAGAAAGGTAAATTAAATGGATTTGAGGTGTCATATGCCTTGGCTAAGTTGGGAACTGTGGTTCTCAATGTTGTGCACATATAAAGGTTGTTCTCTTAGCCTTGACCTTATGTTATCTGGTAATTATGTTGTGATCATGATTATCATGGTGTTTATATATGTATACATGTATGTCATCTCTGATAGGGTCATCATGGATCATGGTTGTTTAATGATAATTTTTTATATGTATATATGTGTGTATGTATGTCGTTTTCTAACAAGATGATGATTTTTTATGCTAATGATTATATATGTATGTATGTGTGTTTCTATGTCACTGTATGTCAGGTTTGTCATGGATAATTTTCGTTGAGTAAACTAAGAAATTGCATTCAAGGAAAGTAATAAACATTGACGCCTTACTTTTGCAGTTTTCCATCCTACAAGCTGAAGCTGATTGATTTATCGAAACATCCCTCCTGTGTCATTTGCAAGGCACCCTTGTACAAATTAATTTATTGAACTTCTGAATATGCCTAAATTTTGGATTACAGAACAAATATCGATGTGTGTGATTTAGATAAAATCTTATTGAGCACATACATATCGATGAAAAATCTAGTGTCTGGCATGCACTTGACTTTAGCACTCCTAGGCAGAAGATTGTGAAAATCATCGTAGTGAAAAAATACAGATAGGCCACCTACGGAACAACCTGTAAGCAGAGCCTGCAACCGATGACTTTAACAAATCAGTTGACAACACACATTTCATTTTGATAACATAAAGAAAATTAGGAGAGCGTGCATGCCCAACTTTATCCATTCCCTCTGCCAAAAGATCTTCCATTACAGCCTTCCATATCCTTTGCCATCTATAATGAAGTTTGGTAACCTGAAATACTATTTATTAGGAACGAATACTGAATTGCTATTTCATTTGACAAATCAACTTTCATACCCAACTAAATCCCAAGTAGTTCACCAATTTCAAGCTGAAATTTGTGCTAAGAAAACATTTTAAAAGCCTGCTAACATTTTGAAGCCAACATACCGCGTCTACCTCCTGAACATCTCCAGTGAATATCGATCCGTCACAGTATCTAATCAGAACGCGGTTCCAATTAGAGAAATATGTCATACAATTTTTCGTTAGTGTCAATGAAACTTATGAAGAGTAAATGTATAGTCACATGGCTTTAAAGTCTAGACTTGAAATACCTGGATTTTGTGATTGTTGGTCACTTAAAATGCCTGGAAACGCTATTTCTTTTCCCATGTATAGAGAAGAACCTAATTAAGAGTTAGCGCGCTCCGAACATGACGGTATGTCGTTACACAATCCTCCGCCCTGCATAGAAATTCAAAGTAAATATGACTTCTATCCTAGTAAATCAGAATTCTAACACATTACCCTGTTTCTTATTATTCCTTATTCTGAATTGATTTTGATATGTAATTTGTGAATAGCTAATAGTTGCCAAAACAACAAACCACATTAACAGAGCACATCGATATTAAAACAAAAAATGCCACCTTGAAAATTACATGGATATAGAAATAGAAAACCAAGAGAAATGACTTGCCTCCATGTGAACTAGCCATCTATCTGCTCCTGAGCCAAATCTCTGGTTTAAATGGTAAGCTAGTGGGCTTCCATCTAAACAAAATGTAATTAGCAATGAACCAATGACATTTAGTTGCATTCCAAGAGCCTAAAATTGGAAAAAAAACATATATACATCTACCAACTCCCTTGGATACTACATTGTTCAGCACAATGATGTTTACTAAAAGAGTTTCAATTGACGAATCAACATCTGACAAGTATAAGTTAGGCATCAAATCTTACCTAACAACAAGATGATGACCCTATTGTACCAAATAAATTCGTCTCAAATATATAGTTCTTTTTTAAGAACACACAGACATTCATGATGTCTAAAAACTTAATATACATCGAAAACTTACCTTACCCTATGTCAAAAATCCTTTATTTTTCTAAAAATATTATAATTCCTTTGGGCGAAGAACAATAAAATCAACCTTGAGAACCATAAAATCAACATTAAGAATGTTTCTTCATTGTTCATACCAAGTTGAGAAGATCTATGTTTCTTCATTGTTCATACCAAGTTGAGAAGATATTTATTGCAAGTTTACCAAAAATTTGACATAAACATTGTTATCAGGATTGTAGTGGATTTGTTTTACTAACAAGGTATGTTGTTTAAATTTTCTTTCTTTCTCCTCATTTTAAACTTTAATTCTGATCATTTTATAATTTTTTTCTTTCTCATAATTTTAAACTTTCTCTCTCATCATTTTTTAAAACAATTACACCATCTTCAAACAAGTACAATGGTGTAATATACATATAAATGGTTCGAAAGTGATAGGGAAGCCCAAGATTATTAAAAGTGATTGATATTCAAAATTTATGGGTAATTTTTAAACTAATTTGTCTTCTTGTTGAGGTACTAAGTTAGTTTATAATTGATCTTACCATCGTCAATCTAATGGAAAAACTGAGATTGTGAATAATTGTGTAGAAGGTTATCCTTAATGCTTTGCATCTAATAAGTAGATGCAATAGGTCAAGTTTGTTAAGCTTAAAAAAATGGTAGTCTAACACATCCATAATTTACTCAAAATCTCTGCATTTATTATGGAACTTTATGGATATTATCCTCCATCAATTACATCATCCTTGAGAGGGAAAGCTAACGTTCAAGTAATGGGGGATCACATAGAACAACAATAAGAGGTTCCCCAACTATCGAAGAAAAACTTGGTTGAAGTACAAAACAAGATGAAACAAAAAGTTGATCAACATCGTAATCAAATGCAATTTCAATTCGGTGATTAGCAATTTTGTGTTTGCAACCATTTAATATTTCCCCAAGTCAATGTCAAACGCTGTATTTTAATTATTTTTTCTCCTTTATATAAACCACTATGCACCAATAATTTTATGCAGCGAAGGGAGGAAATTACGAAAATATATGGCAGACTGTTGTACCCTCGTGTATATCACATGCTCTATACAGTGAAATTCAAATACGTTTGCATCTTTATAATTCGATTTGTTTTCAGCCATTTATGTTCCATGTCAATGCCAATTACAAATGGTATATTTACCCTCATGCTCGTCATATGCTGTGTACAGTGAATCAACCATTTATGTTCCATATCAATGTCAAATACTATAATTACCCTCATGCATATGACATGCATGGTGAATGTGCCATTTATATTTCATGCAACTATCAAATACTATATTTACATTCATACACAGTGAAAGGGATAAGGTAGAAAGGACAAGAATATTAACAGACTGGAGGGTGCAGTGAAAGCCAATCTTGTGGTGACGGTGGGGGTGGCGATTATGGCGGAGGTGAAACCGATGCCAACGTCTCAGGTCCTCAATGCAGTGGCAACATTGTTTTTGAGATGTAGGAGACTTAACTTCGGTAGTAATTAGACCGTGAGAAGGAATTTTTTGGGGGATGGCAATTAGAGTTTTCTGGGTAGGGGATGATTGTAGACTCGAAATTCTTATGGCCTGTTATAGCTCTGGGTTATTAGATGGGAATGAAGTAGCATGGAAAAAACAATTTTTCATCCAGTTAACTCCTTTGTTGAAGTAGTTGCGATATGATAAATTAGTCCATCCATTTAGTAACATCTCATAACTCCCTTATGTCATGATTAATATCCATTAGTTTCCTTGCATCCATTTTCATTCCTTTATCCAAACTTTGTCTATGTTGTATTTATCTCATTTCCATTAAATTTCATATATTACAACAAATATACATCTTATTAGGGATTTCTCTTACCATATAACCTATGACTCCACTCTGTAGCATAAGCAATTTTAATTTCGAATAATTCCTTTGAATTGGAGAAAAGCCAAGCAAAAAAGAGAGAAAAATCTATTGAGATGACAGTAAGTAGTCTTTTAGAATTATAAAAGCCTAGCTCCTTGGTACCTGGAACTTTACATCATTTCAAGTTTTATGTATAAATCCCCGCGTTACTTTGCACCTTTCGATGCAATTGCTAATGATATACTATTACAAGGGGTGCTTAAGCTTTACGACGGTTATGGTTAAAGAGCCCGCGGAATCACGAGGCCTCGGATTTATCTCTTGCGTAAGCAGCGTAGTAGGCGTAGTAGTATACTTCGTAAGACCTAATCACTTAATAATTTGGTGACGCAAAATAAAACTTTACTAGTTAATTTTATTTTTATTTTTCTTAACTATTGGTTCTGAATTTCAGAATCTTATCAGGCCAAGCTTTGTAAGTGTAATGATTTTTATGCTGCAATAAATTTATAGCTTTTAAAGGAATTTAGAGAAGGTTGGTAATCCTTCCTGAGGCAACTGTCAAAGTTGGACATTTTCATTTATGACAGGCATACGAAGCTTCCTACTATGATTTGACATCACCCACTCTCATTAATTACAAGGTTGACATGAGTGTAGTTTCCCACTCCCTAAAAATCCCAATGACATTACTCCCAATAGTTTCACGTGACGGCCCTGTTTTTCAAAGCTATCAATGATGATTATAGCTTTATAAATAAGCTTCGTGTATTTTTTTTGAGTTTCCGGTTCCTACTGTGATTTGACTTCACCTACTCTCATTAATTACAACGTTGACTTGAAATGTAGTTTCTCTCTTCCTAAAAATCCCAATGGCATTACTACCAATAGTTTCACGTCACGGCCCTGTTTTTCATATTTGTCGCCGGATGATTATAGTTTTATAAATTAGTTTCATGTGAATTTTTAGAGTTTTTGATGTTAATTTCGTGAAAAAATTTGAGATAAAATTTTGATTTCTGTTATTTAAATTGATTTTTTCACTTTATATGGATTTAGCACCATAAAAAATTTCTATAGCACTTGGATTGTGCAAGGTTAAACTTTTTTTTTAATAAATTCCTAGGAGATTTTAAAGAAATTAAACAAAAAAACATTCAAAAAATCCCACTAAAAATAACTCACTCTGTTTTTGACAACTCGCTCTATTTTTTCCATATAATTACGCCGGAGGCGTTCTCCATTGCGGGGTTGGGCTGAGCAAATGTTCACCCCAGCCAATCAGAGACACTTTTGCATGGCGCATGGAACCTATTAAATTTCGCCACGTGGTTTTTCCTAATTGGTTTGATTTCTATTCATTTCTCTCTCCCGAGAACCTGCTTGGAATTTACGCTACCCTGCTTGCAGTTTCACTGTACACGCCAGCTCGTCGAGCCATGGTGCGTTCTTCGAGTCCTCTTCCAAATTGTGGAGTGGCGTGGAAGAAACTGATAGGAAAACATGCATACCCATAATTTGCACTGTCCACCCAGAATTCATGGAAATCAATGCCGGGTTCGATTTGCCTTCTGTGAACTTCAAGAAGTGCTTACAGGCTGGGATGCAAATGGATGTTGCGAATTACTCAAGGTCTCTAGGTCTAACTGCAGCCAGTGGAGTGAACCCATTCGACTTCTCATCTCCATTAACAGCCGAAGAACGAGCGGAAGCTGAAGTCTGAGATGCTGAAGTCGGCACTGGATCAGGTCAGCTTGGGATACCCCTGATGTGACCACAACGCCAAGTCTCTTCCATATCTTCGTATTTTACGAACATTTGGAACCGAACAGCCTTGCGACTGCGGCGTCCACATGCTGTGCAAAAGGGGGCAGCCCTGCCCGCAGGATCCTAGAGATAAGAAATCTGAGGACAAGGCCCGCATTTCTGTGCGGTTCCGGAGGGGAAGGCTTTGATGCCCACATGGCAGAGAGGAGCAAAAGGGGGCAGCCCTGCCGCAGGATCCTAGAGATAAGAAATCTCAGGACAAGGCCCGCATTGCTGTGCGGTTTTGGAGGGGAAGGCGCTGATGCCCACATGGCAGAGAGGAGCAGTACTACAAATTCTTCATTGTCGCCCCTCACTCAATCTTAGATCAGGGCGACGGTGTGTTAGAGATGCAGAGCATGCCTCCATTCAGATGCAGATACTCTTTCTGCAACGTCGGAAAGAGCATTCCTCTGTTTCTCTATTGTCTTGGGGTCGTATTGTGGTTGACCATATGATGTTCTCTTGTTTCCGAGAGAGATCAGGGCTCTAGCATAAACTCCATCTCTGCCCCTTTGTCGATCAAGATCTGAGGGCTCGACGTGGTAGAAGAATGGAATAATTGGCGACCCTGACTCCAACATCATTACGATCTCGTCTAGACACCGTTTTGATTCGCTTATCCGGGGCTAAAAATTGCTACATGAACAGAGGCTGTTCGAATAGCCCCTTTGATTTGAGCAGTCATGTTGTCTCCCTGCAATTCTTGCGACGGTAGACACGTCTGCCTAGTGGTTTTTTTACGTCAGGAGCACGACAATTTAGAAAGGCATCATAGGCACGCCTGTTGGTTTGGTCGTGTCAGGAGGCTGTGGATGCGGATGCCATTGGATCCAGAGAACAAAGAAGCAAAGATTGGTTTCCGTCTGAATGATCTCACGAATGCAAGAGTACCCGCAAGTTAGGCCTTCACTACTCTTATCAAAACGAACGAAAACAAAACAGAACTGATATCTGGTTTTGCTTAGTGTTCATATGTGAACTGTTTTGCTTAATGTTCATGCATCCATATTTGTTCGCATAATTATAATAATAATTACTGTCAAGGTTATGCTCAGGGAAATTTGGTGTATGTATGAGTAGCTGTAGGCGTTGAGGTCCACTAGGCTTTTGAGCCGTGAGACGCTGGTTTCTATATTTTGGTACAGATCAGAACAATGTAGCTTTCTGATCAATTAAATATACACAGAATCCTACGGCGCAATTCGCCTATACAGACCAGAAGATATATAGTCCCAGCAGGCTGCCGGCGACTGGAGCTTCGTGTGGAACATGTCTTCTTGAAATTCCCAACAGAAGCAACAACCCAACATTCCTTTCGTTATACTAATGACTGTTAATCACTGGAGACATGGTTGGCCAGGTCGCAGGGACTCAATAATTTAAATATAAATGATCGCTGGCAATCTTTGCATGCGAGAATATAGAATTCCCAAATGACGCTGCTGATTATGGTCCTGTTTGTGCTTGCCATATATATATATATATATATAATCTTTGAGTTAGACAATGGCTTTTCTGTCAGGCATCTTCTAGTAATAATGAAAAATTGCTGTAAAAGACTACATGATAAGTCATGGAAAATGAGAGAAAACGGAAAGGGAGCAACCCGGTAGGTCCTGTGGCCGCCTTATTGGTCTGTTGCAGCTCAGATCGCATTGAAGGTTTGGATCTGATTTTTTTTATTTGCTCAATTTCTTTCACTTCACTTCACTGTTGAACATAATTCTTGATTCATCGCTCTACTTTGGCAAAGAAAAAATTTCATTAAAAGATAACATTATTGGAACTTGGAAGGTAAGGAAGGCCAACTCAATCTAGAATAGATTGGCATTCAATGGGCTTGTGGTCAAATGCAGTGAAAGGTTTGTAGTTGCACAGTGTAAAGAAACAAATAATGGGCTTCAAGGCCTAATATATGAGATCTGTTTTTAGGTTGCCAACTGTGAATAAACAAATCATGGTTCATAATAAGAGCGGATGATATATATTACAATTCAATGGGCATGTGGTTAAATGTAGTGGGCATGTGGTCAAATGTAGTGACAAACAAGAAAGGTTTGGAGTTGCTCAGTGTAAAGAAACAAAATCATGGCTTTAAGGTCTAATACATTATAAATGTTTTTAGGCTGCCAAGTGTGAAGAAACAAATCATGGTTCACAATAAGAGTGGATGATATATATTACAATTGTTTTTAAAGCGTGAAGAAACCAATCACATTTCATATCGGTCACGTTTCAAATATATTAATTTTATTTTATTTAAAATAAATTTAATTTAGCATTGGCAACACGTGGCACAAGTATGATGTGGTAGACAATGCCCTTATTAAGAGCATCACGTGGCACAAGTGATGATGTGGCAGATAATGCCCCAATTAAGAGCAACACATGGCACACGTCATGATGTGGCACAAGCAATTCACTAGACATGCTGATGTAGCATGCAGATTTAGCAAACAAGCCAATCTGGCAAAGTGGTTGTGAAACATGTGGACCAATCAAAAGCCACCGCGTGCTAGCTTCCGAATGGTGAAGAAGGCCCAACCAGACAAATATGATGTGGCAGAAGCAGCGCACTCGACATGCTGATATGGCATACATATTTGGAAAATATGCAAAATTGACAAAGTGACTGTGCAACATATGACCAATCAAAAGCCACCACATGGCAGCCTCTGAATGGTGAAGAAGGTTCAACAAGCTGGGAAAAGGGTGCAAAAAGAATCAAACTGCTGAGCTCAGCGCCAAAAAAAAAATGTAATAGTTTACCAACATATTAACTGTTGCCAATTGAAGTTAAAATGGATGGAATATTTATTATATGCAGGGTTATATTATATTGTTTTTTATTTTGGTTATTTTTTTTTTTTTAATTAGTTTTGAAAATTTTACATAGATTTTTTTTGAAGTTTATAAAAGTTTTGAAAAAAAAAACAAAATATTATGCATGTGGGTGTCCACTATAATTTAAGTAAGTATTTGCATAAAAAATAGCAAACAACTATCTACATGGCATTATGTTGTGCAATAGCATTCATGACATTCTCGCATTCATTATTAAAGTTTAACCTTCAAAGACACTACAATATATCATGTGTTCTTATTATGGCATTTTGTACTCGGTTGTGAATTGTTTATTGACGTTAGAATCTATATCATAAGCTATTTTTAATTTAAATGGACAAGGGGCCCCGCAATCCAACCTGGACCTCCAATCTGTTAGCGATCATCTCGACCATTCAAAAGTGCAAGAATTTTATTCCTTTGCATTTTTTTTTAACGCCTCGATAGTCAAGAGGATTGTTAAAAGTAATTAAATAATATATAAAATTTGAATTTATATATTTATTCTATTTTTAATAATTACATGCTATGATAAGAAAAGATTTCAAAACCAAAAAAAAAAAGAGATAAAAAAAATCATAATAATAATAATAATAATAAAATAAATAAATAAAATATGAATAAATAAATAGAAATAAAATAAAATAAAGATAGAATTAAAATTAAAAATAAAATAGATAAAAAAAAAAATCTTAATTGCAAAAATAAGAATAAAATAAATAAATAAATAAATCAATAGAAACAAAATAAAACAAAGATTAATAAATAAATAAATAAAATGAAATAAAAAAAAAATTACATAAATTATAACTTAATAATATTAAATTAAAAATTAATACTTTTATTAAAATAAATATAAATATTTAAAATTCAAATTAAGTATTTGTAAAATATGTTTTGAGATATGGTCTAATGACTTGTACCGTTCTTCTTATGCTTTCAGCTCTTTCCCGCACTCGTCAGCTCCTCTGCGTCCGTGCTGCTGTTCCGTTGCCCTCCTTCGGCGTCCTGTCGGGTCATTTATTAAAATGACCAAACAAACACTGTTCACCCCAGCCAATGAGCAACAGTTATCCATCGCGCATGAGACCAGTCAAATCTTGACATGTGTAACTGCTGGATTCGCCCTGCATGTCTGCTATTTCGTTGTTTTGATCTTCAACCCCGGAAGCCACATCTCCGTCGGATTCTCAAAGCTCTCCCACACAACACCACCGTCACTGCTCTGCATCAAAACCAGATTACCTAAATTGCAGGTCCGCGGAAGCGTGACCGCACTGAAACTAAACACATCCAATTCTCCCGTTGGCCGCCCGGTGTGAAAGCACTCTGGTGCGATGTAGCCCATGGTTCCTACGAGACCAGTGGCTGTGAAGGGTCTCCGGTCGTGTTCAATCAGACGGGCGAGGCCGAATCGCCGAGTCGGGCATTATATTCGGAGTCGAGCACGATGTTGCTGGCTTTCACGTCCCGGTGGATCACCTGCTGCTCGCATTCCTCGTGGAGATACAGCCGAGCGGTCATACAATTGGGCAAGCGCGGTGCACTGCATTCAGAGCTCGCGCCTACAAGGAAACCAACATTGACACCTCCTTCGCCACTTCGGTGAAGGAAAACTGCCCAAGCGCTGGTGGCGACAACACCCTCTCGCCCTTAGATCTGGCCACGCCTACCACATTTGACAACAAGTTTTACACTGATTTGAGAAGCCAAAAGGGACTTCTACACTCCGATCAGCCATTGTTTAGCGGAGGCTCTACAAATTCCCAAATCACCACCTACAGCTCTAACCAAAACACTTTCTTTACGGACTTTGCGGCAACCATGGTGAAGATGGGGAATATTTCTCCTCTCACTGGTACTAGCGGACAAGTCCACAAGAACTGCAGGAAGGCCAATTAACATTTAGGTATTAGTGGGGTCTGAGCACTAGTTCTGTGCGTGCTCATTAACAGTGATCGCTTCGCGGAAGAGACGTTGAGGGCGATATCAGTGATCCGATTGTCCTACTCTTAAAATCCAATATTCCATATCGTCCCGAAATTTTTATTTTCATTAAATTACTTCCCTTACATATCTACCGCCCCGGCGTTCCTTTGCGCCTCTTGGTGCAATTGCTAGTTTAACCTTTTTTTCCATACAAATTAACCTTTTGAAGAGAGGAGGCGGAAAACACCTTCTTCTCAAATCTTCATTTACATGTTACAAGTTGCACCATTAATTATGGACATGAATCAATGACATGAAGGATAGAAAAAAAATAAAAGTATTATTTAAAATCAATATATTTGTATTTTTTTATAATTTTGTTATCTCTGATGACTAGAATTTTAACTTAACAATTTTAATTTTAATTATATCTAATAACTATCTTTTAATTAACATTTTTAACTTAACAATTTTAATTTACATTATATCTAATAACTATCTTTTAATTAACATTCACATAAGATATCCATTTTACTTTTATCTTCAGCTATGTGAATATAGTTTTAAATTAACATTCACATCCAATATCCATTTTTCCCTATTCTAACTTTTATCTTCCTATACATAAAAATGACACTACTATGTGAATATAGTTTTAAATTTTACAAGTTTATCTATTTAATTTATTATTTTTCTAACTTAGAAAAAGAATGCCTATCTATAATTGCCTATCGAATATGGTTATTTTTTTGAAAATTTGCAGGTCAAGTCAAATGCTTTAAGACCATAAGTGTTTTAGCAATAATGTAAGTGTTTTAGTAATAATGTCAATGGAACTACTTTTTATTTCTATTGATTAATAACATGTTTTGTTATTTGGACATATTTATTCTTTTTATATATATTATTATTTCTACAACTAGAAAATATTAAGTATGGGGTTCCACCTAATAATTTGGTTAAACAATGAAATAATTTCCAATTTCACAAAATGGAACTTAAAAAATTAATTTTATATTTTTTATAAAAAAAAATTATTAGTATTTATATATAACATTAAATATAAACACAATCTTTTTATGAGAATTTGCAGGTTAAAATCAAATTCTTTAAGACCCTAAGTGTTTTAGGAATACTTAGGGATCAAGTAAATGGAACCACTTTCTTAGTTTTTATTTCTATTTATTTATAACATGCTTTGCTATTTGGATACATCACTAATAGAAGGTATTAAGTATTAGATTCGAAGATTGACCGCCTAATAATTTGGTCAAACATTGAAATAATTTCCAATTCCACAAAGTGGAACTTTACAAATTAATTTATATTTTTTGCAACTTTTTTATTAGTATTTATCTCTAATATTATTGACCGTAAATTTCAACATGTTATTGGGCCATGCTTCCTAACTCCTGATATGATTTTATGTTACAATAAATACATAGTTTTTCAAGTAATCACAGTTTTTTTTAATGATGTTTCCTACCTTGTTTGAATCTCGTTTCTTTCAAACTTAGTGTGAATAAGATTGACAAGATTCTCCCTTCGTGATGCAGTGGAAATGCATTCCATTTAATGTGATCTCACACCTTTGAAGATACAAAGATATGAGTTGTTGTATATGTTAGCTCATGCATTTCATTTAATGTGATCTCACTTAATGTGATATCACACCTTTGGAGATATGAGTTGTTGTATGTGTTAGTTAGAGTTAGCTGGTTTAATTCAGTCATATAAAATTAATAATTTTCACTATTAGCCTCAATAACAACAAAAATAACTTGAAATCAAATAATTATAATGCAAAACAATTAATTACGCCAGAGGCGTTTTCCATTGTGGGCTTGGGGTGAGCAAACACTGTTCATCCCAACCAATGAGCAACAGTTATCGATCGCGCATGGAACCTATGAGATTTCGCCACGTGTTTGTATAATCTCCATTCAACTGCGCCACCAGCTGCACCAGTTCCTCCTCGTTTGCTCCGCTCTGCCTTATCTCTCCAGCTGCCCCTGTTTGATGCTGGGCACACTCTCCTTGTAAGAAACCGGCCTTTTTTCCTCACAGGCCACATGCATCCTGCTTTGGCTCCTCACCCCGGTCGTAGAAGGCACCGAAGCACAACTCGTGGGAGAAGAGGGCATGGAGCACCCATTCGAGGAAGAGCGAACATGGTTCACCTTGACGAAGAAGCTGCTGCCCGAGAGGAACAGCTTAAGCAGGAGGATGCCAGAAGACGAGACGCTGAATTCCGTCTAGAAATTCTCCGTCAGGCCAAGCGAAAAAATCTCCCGACGAGGTTCGAATCGGCCCCCGATCTAACTCGTTCAACCCTCGACGCCAGCGATGCTGCCACGAGCTTCCCAGAGGAATCTAACCAATCCGAAGCCCTGGATTGGGATTCTAAGCATATCAATTTATTCGAGGGCTGGAATGGATTTCAGATGAATGGCAATACCAGCGAAGAATATGGCCGGAAAGATGGTGGCAAGAAACGGAAAGATGATGGCCAGAGAGATGGTGGAAAGAACCAAAAAGATTACGCCCGGAAAGACACTGAAAGGAACCGTAAAGAGGACAGTCAGCCTGAAAAGAAAAGAAGAGTATAAAAGAGGAAAAAGAGAGCGTTAGGGTTCTGTTGCCAGAAGATGAAAAAGACAAGCTAGGGTATGGCGTTGCAGGCAAAGATGTGAAGAAGCCGTGGTATCTTTCCAAGAATTGGCTGGACGAGGTAAAGGTGTACCCTCCTGCCGAGGAAAAGAGATCAAACCATAGGGATTCATCAGGGAAAACTGGTAAATCGTTTCTATTTTACCTTTCAAAAATTTTGCGTTGCTTTTTCTTTGGGCAGTTTGCATGTTTTCTGTAGTCCGAGGAGATGTTTAAATTATATATGCAATTTTTTTCTCAAAATTAATCAAACATGTAATGTCAGTGCTCAATGCTAAGCTGTGTTACATGGTATTAAAAAAAATACTCATATATAAAACCGAGGGCAATAATCTAATTAGTAAATAATATATAGGGTTGTTTTCCCCTCCCTCACGATGTGTTTTTTTTCCAACAGATATTTAGGAAATTATATTATTAAAAATGGTTGCAGTTAAGCTAACCTGCACTTTTTAACATACATAATATCTTCGTGATTTAAGTTGGTTGCACACAACAAAATCAAAATAGAGTTCTCTAATGTCCCCTTGCAAAATTTCCACTTTTCCTGCTGTAAGGTGTGATCACTAGCCACATCTTCCAGGCCTGTCCTGGATTCTATTCTCCAATTTCCTTGTCTTCAATCATCTGTATTATGTCCTCTTCCTTCTGTTCACCTTGTCCTGACATCTGCTGATTCGATTAGAAGCCACTGATAGTTCATATTTGTTTAGATTCCTCACCAGATATTTTTAAGAAATTGTACACTGCCTAAAGGATGACCAACCCCGGTTAACTTGCAGTAAGTTACTCATAATTTCAGCGATTTGAGAGATACATTGCCGTTTAGACTCATGAAATTTGGAAATGTTCAGTTGGCCGAACCACACAATTCCTAAAATCCTTTTTAGTTCCTGTAAGTCCTGATGATCCAAAGTTCAAACTATGTGATTGTGCTTCTGTTTGTGGGATAGGGAGAGGAAAAACCATCAGCTTGAACCAATGTAATACTAAGGATATGGATATTCTTCACAGTTCATCAGGGTACTGCTCAAGTTGACATGCAAATGAGACTCAGAGCCATGAGGATTTTAGCTCCTGTAAGTCCTCATGATCCAAAGTTCAATCTATGTGATTGTGCTTCTATTTATGGGATAAAGAGATGGCAAACCCCCAACCTGAACCAATGTAATATTAAGGATATTCTTCACAGTTCATCAGGGTACTGCCCCAGTTGACATATAAATTAGACTCGGAGGCATGACCCACAGTTAGAATAAAACAAATTGCACTCTTTACCCAACCTCCCAAAGATACAGTTACAATTGCACACTCCCATTAACACAAGATATTTGGTGGGTGAGCAATTGAAGCCGGTCAAACATTTTTGTTTAGGCTTTAATCCTGCACATGCATATATTGAATTGTCTAAAAACACAGAAAACAAATGTCGTTTTCTCCCAAATGAACTCTCTCCCGAAATAAGAGTGTTCGCTATGTTTTTTAAACCTCTGCACCTCTAGTCACCGACTGTCACAAATGTCATTTTCTCCTAAATGAACTCTCTCCCAAAAGACAAGCGTTGGCTCTGTTCTTTAAACCACTACACCTCTAATCACCGGCTGTCTGTGGAAATATATTTGGATGCCACGGCAACCCTCTCTCTCAGTCTAAATTCAAACACAGACAGTTGTTTCGATTGCACCTCCCAATCCAATATCCGGAGAAAAAAAATAGAAAAAAATGCAGAATGAGACAGACATCGATTTCTGCTCTGTTAATTCCATTTTTCCAATTTCTCTCATTTTCTCCAATTTGAATTTATTCCCTTTTCCTTTTCTAATGTTTTTCATCACTTGTATTGTCATTGGCTTTTCTAATATTTTTCATCACTTTTACTGTCACTATGTAATGTCACTTTTGTATTTTTCATTTTATATTATTTTATATATAAAGAATTATTTGTATTTAAAAAAAAAAAAATTAATCTTTTTTTAATTCTTTTTTAAGCTTAAATAAAATTACTTATAAAATAAGGTAATGTTGTTATGAGTTTTGAATCAACTAACATATAATTATTAAAAATCAAACAATTCTTTATATATTTAAACTATAAATAGTATTCCATTATTCTTAACATTTAATTTATTCGGAAATGTCAATTGTTAATCTCAATCAAAACACGCACGACCAGCGCAAACTCTTTCATAGGCACAAGAATTAATACAAAGTCTACTCCTTCGGTCTACCTTTGCACCCTTAGGGGCAAAGGGTTTTGTTTCTTCTTGGCTAACACGGTATGTGTTTCAGGGTTTTGATAATTTCTTGGTTTCAGGCGATGACTCATGGGTTTCAGAGTTATCTTTTTTCAAGGTTTTAAGCAGTTTACTAACTGTGTGCATACCTTGATAACACAAACAAAAAAAAATGTTTGACAATTTAAAATCCAATATTCCATATCGTCACATACTTTTTATTTTCATTAAATTACTTCCCTTACATATCTACCGCCCCGGCGTTCCTTTGCGCCTCTTGACACAATTGCTAATATACTAATTAATTAAATTAAACTATTACCATTCATTTTTATTTACTATAAATTAATAAAATATTAATTAATTAAACTAGCTAACCAGCAATACTGCTATATAAACTTGTTTAAAAATATGACCATAATGATAAGTAACAACCTTTCTTTGCATCAATCCATCCCGTTAAATTGTTAAAAAACCTTTCTTTACATCAATCCATCGCGTTGTGATGAATGAGTATATCAAAACTTAATAGCTGTCTTCAAAATCCATAAAAATATTTTCAATAATGACTCATGCCTCGATAGGGTAGCCATAAAAATATAAGATTTCAGTTGAAATATCGAATCTGTTTAAAAGCTTCACAAAAAATACCTGTTGGTAAGCTTTCACTCCGTCATCTTCCGATGGTCTTTAAAAGGTAAGTTTTCACTCATTTTTTGGAAGATGAACTTTTAATAAATAAACACAGTTTTATTTTACCCTTCAAAAACTCTAATTTTTAATCAAATAGTTTTGAAATATATGCTTTTATATAATAAAATAAAATTTATTTGTGGTTGAAAAAGAAATCATTTTTTTTATTTGGTATTATTTTTTTAATTTATTTGTTATTGAAAAAGAAAGAAAATTTATGATCATAATTTATTTAAAAAATTGTTGCTAAATTTTGATTTGTGTTATTTAATATAATTTTTTATTATATATATAAATTTATCAGTGTCAAAAAATTTTAGGACAATTAAATTGTGAAAAATTCACCAATGATTTTAATGAATCCCTAGCAAATTCTAAACCAATTAAATCTGAAAAAAAAATCCAAAAATAACACTTAATAGAGAATCTCCATCATCATTAGTTTTGAGAGATTAATAAATTGGCCTTTAAAGTAGTGTGTTTATCGAAAGCATAGTCATTCGGCGGACATTTCAAGGGCAATATTCTGCCGACAAAATTTACAGCCTGGGCTTAGGCAACCATGATGACCAGGGATGGCATAGTTAATCCACTTACCACGTGGAAAGATTGGAAGCACAGACAAAGATGGAGTCTACTTTGAAGCTATATTTCAAATTAATGCACAAGCATGTATGTAAAGGTCCATGAATGATAGTTGTGATTGCGAACACGCTGTCAATTTTCGATGCACAACCTCCCAAAATGTGAAAGTCAGCGTCAATATCAAAATAGTATTAAACAAATTTGTGCTAGGCAAATGTGTGCCCTAAGTTGAGGATATTTATTAAGCCATCTTTAACTTATCTATTAACTGACATTGCCACTTCAAACAACAACAATGGATTGAATTCTCATTGGAAAAGACAGTGAACTTTGGGTCATTAATGCCAAATCAATGAATGGCTATGCCGAGACAGAATTTTCTGCGGGCCACTATGGGGGGATGATATTTGGCATTGAATGGATATCCAGTTATTCAAAATGTGTTTTCAATTACCATGACAGGATGAATTTGGAACCTGTGGAACCAAGTTCTATGACTTTTGGAACCAGACAATGTGACGTGTGAGCGCCATCCAGAAAGGATTGCAATGTATCTATTTAGAAGAAACTTTGAAAAGTTTATTATTTAAAAACATAGCGAAATGTAGCTTTATTTCCATGGTATTTTCTTTTAGCTGGCATAGCTTTTGAAGATGTTGTATATGTCACTTAAAATTTTAATCTTAAATGACGAAGGCCGACGTGAAACCGTCATTTTCCTTCAGTCGAATATCCAGTTTTGCGTCGATAGCCCACGCTCAACCTTCAATTTTTCTTCATCTGAATATCTATTTGAGTTGTTTACATATTTCTGTACTTTAACAGAATGTTTTCGCTTAGATTTTTATGCGTTTTGTCAAAATGGTAAAGTAAATATTTTACTCGGTCTGGAAAAAAATGATTCGAACCCACTTCATTCTATTTCTCTGCATGCTTTCAAAGGAGTTGATTTAGACTAACATTACAGCAGACTATTAAAGTCTGGTATATCATAGCGATTGCTAGGACTGCCACGCAACAGGGATAATCTATTTAGCGATTTTTTATTTGAATATGCCTCGAATCATTTTTCTTTTCACTAAAAGTCATAACATAACCTGGTATATCATAGCGATCGCTAGGACTGGCACGCAACAGGGATAATCTGTTTAGCCATTTTTTAGTTGAATATGCCTCGAATCAATTTTCTTTTCACTAAAAGTCATAACATAACCGTATGATTTATGGAGTGGCCGGAGGAACACTAGCACTATTACAGTGTCCCCCAATCACATTGGTGTTGATATGTTATATGAAGCCAGATAGACATATAAATAAATAAAGTGTACGATGTTTTACTATATGTTTATTCATTTATGATTATTATATTAATATTATATTAGCATTTGTGCTAAAAAGGTGTAAAGACATGTTGATAAAATGGTGCAAAGACATGTAGATAGAAGTGTAGATGAATGTAGAGTGAGGTAGAGTTAGCACTGCAATAAATAAGGATGTGGATGTGGAAGACATAAGGAATTAGGAGGCTAAAGTATTGATAAAATAGAACTTTCCACAATGGGTAAAAGTGCATTATAGAATCCACAATATATCACATTTATATCATCGAACTCATAACTAAATTGGAAGCAATCTTAAAGGAGACATGAGGTATGCTCGAAAAACTAGGTATGCGCATAAGTTTAAATTATGATGTTTAGTTATAAAATTGAAGAGGTATATTCTGCTAGAAATGAAACTATAATTATATTATGCTAGAAATGAATTTACAATGATAGAGATACACTACTAGAAATGTAATTACAATCACAAGCTTTACACATGGTACTAGAGATAAGATATTCTTTGTATTTTTAATACTTGAAATTTGTAAAGTGGTTATGATAAATTGTATAATAATGTGGAGGAAGGATAAAGTTACAAAATTTATAAATTGGATTTAATGAGTTCCTTTCCATCCAATCTAAGGGTAGGCCCTGCACATGGATCGATAAAAGGTCTCAACTTCTTTTTAAGCTTTACCTTTCATCAAAACTTATGTGTACGTTTAATTTTTTTGTATAGGCAATGTTCTTGCTCATTTTGTTGTTTGCGCACACTGGAACCTTTGGTAATTGGTAAGCAGAAAAGGAATCGATGTATGCTACCAATGGGCATGAACTCATGTATGAGTCTAATAATCTAGTTATTGATATATGAAGTAGATTACTTTTGACATGAGATGTGTGATTCATGTTTATAACCACCTTGAAAAGTAGTAAGTAATAAATTCTACTGCAAAACTGTGTTCATAATATTTGAATCTCGATGAGGATAAATAATTATAAAACCTTTGTTACACTTATGAACAATCTTGAACACTCACTGAGGAAAGTGAGAATCAACTACCAACTTTTGGCAATATAAAAATATTAGTGATATATTTAATGAACATGACTAAAGTTACAATGCACTACTTATGGAGAATAAATGCATGAATGTAAAAGATGGGGAAAGTCTTTGAAGAGAACGATAGAGCATTTTAAAATGAAATTGAATGGACCCTTTTAGATATTAAAAATACACAATGAGTCGAGTAGTGAGACTTGACTACAATGGTTAGTTGTTGAATGATTCATGTTACGGATTCCTTGAGATGATTAGTAGCATAGATTAGTTAGTGTTGAATGACTAACTAATAAAACTTATATGCATGAATTAGATTTGATTTAAGATTATTGAAATCTGTAGACAAGTGACTATGGTAGTTACTTCATGTACCAATCTGTTGGTAACAATACAGTGTGGGAATTGGAAATGTTTGGATTTGTATCCTAATTTTTATTGACATATACACATTAATGAATATTTGTATATACTTTTATGCGTGAAAATATTGTATGGATACAACTAAATTGATTTTGAGAGTGAATAATCGTTTAAACAATGCATATTTATGACAAACGTTGCTGATGAGATTAAGTAGGGGTGGATTAATGGTAACATGAGTACCTGTAAAGGTAAAACATTGCAATTTGAATTTCAACCATACATGAGAAAGTATAATGTTATGATATGCATGATTTTATTAGTTGGGAAATAATAATGTATACCACCTATATGTGACTTATGTTACCTATTAATATGGATATTGTGGACCCATGTTGAGGGCCAAGTATGATGTGTGATGTACATAAACAATTATTTTTCTTGATGAATAATGTGAATATGGTTCATTATGTAAATTACTGTGGGAAAGAGTGCTAAAAGAGAAATTTAACATGCCATAGGGTTTTGGACAGTTGTGCTAGAAGGCCTTGGGCTGATGGTGGTTTCCTGCCGAGAGGGGTGATGGTGCTTTCCTATCCAAATTTTCTCTCCCTAGAGATAGATAATCTCAGTAAGGAAAAAGAGTTGGCCAAAATGGTGAAGAGGGGAAGAACCTAAGGCAACTCTGTTGCTTTTGGAGCCTGTTAGAGGAGACTCAAAAATTCCTCATAGACAGGATGCTGTCAGAGGAATAGGAAGGACGCGGCCAAGAGGAATCTTCTATTGGACCCTGTGTGATTATTGGAATTATTAAGTTGGTTGGCCAATGGAATTCCAGACTCGACCTAGTATGGTCTCTGTCAAATAACTGTCTAGATGTGAAAATGAATCGATTTAGCTATGGAAACCAATTACCATGGGTTGGGAGGATTCTTCTTTTTCCCACTGTTGTTATCATAGCACAAAAATTTAACTAATCAGTTATATGTTATATTAAAATGAAGTTTTTATATGATTGTGTAAATATTTTATTTACATCTTGACAGGAAAGGAGCCTAACACTAGGAAAAGAATTACTAGAAGTATAAGTTCCTTTATTGTATTGCTAAGCTTGTGAATATATTAGCAACAACTAGGACTCTAGGAAAATATTTACTTGATGCATTTATTGATCATTTCGATGATTAGAGAGGGTTAAGTGCTCTCAAAGTAATTTTATAAGTATTGTGTGGATGTTTTTAGTAGGAGCTAAGACAAGTATGCACATGGTGCAATGATTTATCATTTTTATGATTAGAGGGTTCGTTCTCTTTCGGTACTTGTGCAAGTACTATGGCTAAAATATAAATTGATATTGCATAATTGAATGGCAGTTAAAAGTATATTATTTGATTGAAATGTAGTGACTAATATGAATGTGTTGTATTTGTTAGTTGTACATTACAGCGTGCTTGCCATGGATTGTTGATGGGTTGTCAAAAGTGACCATGACTTCTAAGAGTAATTGCTAAGCAATGATAAGCTAGTATAGCGATTATGTTTTGCTTCTATGAATTTGAATAATGGCCAAGTGATGGAAAGTTGAATTTTCATATTTTCGCACCTATAAATGCTTATGGCTATTAATAAAATGTTATTGTTTTTGTCTATGAGTATCTTGGAAATGAAATCATTTTTTTTAAGGGGAAGGATATTCTTTTGGGAAGTTTAGAATGTTATATCATGAGTTAATGTTAAAGTCCCAATCAGAGATGAACACCAAGGACAATGTTCTCTTTAATGGGGGAAATATATAATATCCCTATCATAGCTCCCATAAAGCTCACATATTTAATTATTGTGAAAAATATTAATTTTATTAACCATTCCATTAAGAATTAATTAGAAACTAATATTAACATCCACGAAACTAAAAGGCCTCTTAAAACCAAGAATTGAGGAAATGAATGGAGGAAAAAGAAGTTTGAAATATCATGAAGCTTCTCAGCAGTTACAAACTACCAAAGAGTGCCTTATCATTTATTACTTCTTGGTTGATACATGTATAAGGGTTTTTAAAAATAAAAAAAAATTAACCTCATGTGGGATAAACCTGACTCATTTTTGAGGGTTTAAATATACGTAATTTTACTTAATAATATGGACAGAGATGAAATTTTGCATTCATAAATATCTTAACTACCATGTTTGACAAAAAGTTTAAAATAAGAACTCCGGTGAGTTATTTGGGATTATCAAGAATCAATTATTACAATGACTAATTGAGCTTGCAATAGAGCTTGTCATGGGGTATGGTCAATAAAACTTTCAACATGGGGGAGTTTCAAATCCTTTTTCCCCCTACACATGAGATGGATATTCTGTTGGCAAAGGAATCAAATTCTACTTTGGGAATATATTATAGGAGTTTTTTCCATCCTAATTATTGCTCCAGGTTGTTTGTCAGAAGATGAATTCGAGATATATCTGTGTGTTGATGGTCACCTATTTAGAAAGATCCATTTTCTGCATGAAAACCCAAATGGAAAAACATGTTGGTATAAGTATCATGGTTGTGCATGTTCATCCGACTAGCATGGTGATATCAACATCTTCATGAGGTCCATGCACATTATAAGAGGACACAACTCTCAAAGAAGGATGAGTTGATTTGTAAGTCTCATTGTTTTTAGAATTGAAATGTATGGTTGAATATATTGTTTTATCTAAAATGTTTTCTTTATGAGACTTTGTTGTTCTCGTGCAGAAATATATAGTTAACACTGTGAACTCCCTTGGAAAGTTTTTTCATATTTCATAAGTGTTACATCTCAGAAAGGTTGTAGGGTTGTTTGTATAAAGATAGATTCTTTATGTAATTTTCTTGGAAAGTTATGCTTAATATATATGAATTAATTTCTATAAAATATGGCATATTATATTAAAAGAAAAAGGATCCCTGCTATATAGCTTATTTTTATTGAAAACGGAGATAAGTTAAAGAGGGTAATTTGTGAAAATATTGTCATGGGTGGTGAAAAAGAAAAAAGAAAATTTAATTAGATTAATTTTCTTGGAAGGATTTTCATGAATATCTATGCATATGTTACCCATGTCTATGCATGGCTAGATGAATTGTGTCAATTTCTTGATTTTAGGTGTATAAAAGGTTAAGTTAAACTTGTTATGGTTGCCTAGTTTTATGCATAAAAGATGTTTATCTCTGATACTTTCTTGAAAGGGAAGCATGATAAGTATACATGTAGAAAGACAAAGAAACTAGGTTATATTAATTTCCTTTGAAAAAGAGATATGTATTTGTTTAAATGAAAATAATAGTTAATGATGGTAGAATTCTAAGAAGGGAATATGTGTTGAGCACATTAAAGAAGAGCTATTATGATAAACTATTTCATGCACAAATAATAGACATTTTTCTATAGAGATATGTTCTTTGCATGGATAGAAGAAATATTGAGCTATGTTTCTTTAGGAAAAATATATGTGATTAATTTTATGCTATCAAAACTATCATGTTAGTTTCTTTTGCAATAATATCATGTATATGCTTACAATATTTTTATTAGAGTTCATTGGAAATAATATACATTTGTATTTTGGAAATGATAGCATTTTGTGTTAGCCTACATTGGAAAAGATTCTTTGGGAAAGAAGATGAATTACATGCACAAAAACCGTAGTAATTTATTGGTTTTCTTGGAATATATACATAGGTAATGTTGGTATAACCTTTGGAAAAGAGGACATGCTTTTGTATGCTTTATTGAATTAGTTTTATGGAAAATAAAACATATTTATGCATGCCTATTATGCCATATTTCCTCGAAAAAGAAACATATGTTTGCATGCTCTATTGTGTTAAGCATTCTTTTGGAAACTATATTCATTTTCATGCATAGGAACAACATTCTTTGTGTTATATTTCTTTACGTATTTTCATGCACCAAAAGTAATAGTTTAAGGGTTAGTTATTTTGATAAAGTTATGTAATTCGCATGCACAAAGATCATAACTAATGTATTTTTTTCCTTTAAAGAAATATTTGGACATTTGTAGTGATTTGTCTTGCAAGAATGTGTTCTTATGCGAGGGAAATATTGGTTAATGTGATATATATTTTATAGAGATCCTTTGGTGGTTACATGTTTATAACTAATGCATATGCAGTGTTGTTAAATGAATCTTTGTGATATTTTTCTTGCATGTCATGGATATACATGAATAGAAGGAGAAGCATCACTATTATAAATTTATGAATGGGTTGATTAATACTTTATGTAATCTTGACATCAATGTATGTCGACGACAACAATAGCAGGAAATGATGGTGGCTTGTGTAAATGATATATTTTGCTTAACATGGTGGCAGGTAAATGATCAATGGTCCATGCAAATGAGTACGATCTGCAGGATGGTCCACTATAGGAACAACTATGCCACAGAGATATGAATATTGAAGGTTTGTGGGTAAATGTTATCACAATGATTGTAATATATTTTAGCTAGATATTTTTTATTTCAAAAATATTTCCTTGTAATATTTTATAACAATGGTTAAGGGCTTGACTCCCTTATGAACCATTGAGTGAGGGGTGAACACCCTCACAGGCGTTTAATAATAAAATTAAATGTTTTCTGGTTTTCACCCTATGGGGTTTCTAATGTATATTGGTGTTCAATGATGTGATTGATTATTGTGTCAGTTTGATGATGTTGATTCCTTGCCTCATGTGATGTTCATAATGTCAAGTATGTGATTAATTAATCTAGTTAAAGGATTGATGAAATGGATGTAGGTTACATAATATTGTTTATGTTAGTATACCACAACAATGGTTGTCAATGGTTATGCAACTTACTATTCCTTTACTAAAGTTATTTTATGTAATGATAAACATTCTATCTAATGGTTAATAATGAAGAATTTGGAATAGCGATTTGGAAAGTTACCCGTGGGTAATTTGTGTAAAAATTTACAGACAAATAACTATTTGAATTATAATAAGAAGAATTTTCAAAAAAAGGCTATGAGGGCATTACTAAATGACTAATCTAGGTTTCTTCTTCCAATTTTTAAAAACTAACAATAATGACCTCTTCATTAGATTGTTGAGGTTATTGATCTTTCTCTTCTAAAAAGTCTCCTCTCCTTCATGCCAATGCATATTTTCTATGGTACAATTAGGGTTCATTATTGAGGTTGTTGAGCTTGCTCTGCCAAAGGGTTTCATCTCGTTGATGGAATTGCTTACTTTATACTTGGCCACTATAATTTCCATACTTTACTCCTCGAAAGTGTGAAAAGAGAAACCAACCAACAATGTATGACAACAAACTCTTTAAACTTAGAAATTTTCATCTTCATAACTATTCAATTACATTCCTAAATATTTCATTCATAAATTTAATTTATTTAATTGATTATTTATCTTCATATATCTTGGATTAAATCTTTAATTACATTCTTGAACCTCTATCTATTAATTCCCACCTTCTCCCAAAATCATAAGTCAATCATCAAATTAAAAACAATTGCAAAACACACCATTTTTAGACATATCTAACTTAATTTATGAAATAGTTTTAACAAAATAATGTGAAAAAGGTATCCTAATAATTCCATCAAAACCTAACGCAATGGAGTCTTCAAGACTACAACAGTGAAAAACTAATAAACTTCGATACTGAGTATGGCACTTTCCAAGAGGTAGGTAAATTCCAAAATCAAGTTACATTAGTAAATACCCAACGTAATGTGACTTAATGTTACATTATATAGCCCATGTGGTGTAGAACAGTCGGTGATGGGGTGCACTGTTAAGGCACTCCGTTCTGTAAGGTCACCGGTTCGAAACCCATGGGTGGAATGGAAGGAGAAAAAAATGGGAAGATTAGGATTAGTCTAAACGAGCAAAAAAAAAAAATGTTACATTATATAGTTATTGAACCCTACAAAATTAAGTGCAAGAGATAGTGGTCTCACCAAATATACGTTCCAACCTGTAATTAGGGTTTGTAACCTTATCAGGCTTAGACATGCAAGTCAATCCACAAAAAATAATATATGAGTAAAACAAAAGAATGAAACCCATATGATTAAAACGATATCAATTCATTTAATAATAGGTTAGAGTTTTTATCATTTTGATCAACATCAAAGTGACAAAATGAAGATCAAAGTGATAAAATTAAATTGGTATGACATAATCAAAGTTCAGTTTCCTTCATATTATATTAGCTTAACATTTTTGGTAGGTTTCAAGAATATAAAGATACACATAAAATTACAATGGACATAATTGAGAATTTCTTGACTTCATAATTTAAAATTAAGGGAATCTTTATAGATTTGCATGCCCTTTTTGTTGGGTGTGAACATACGCCACTAACATAATCCAAGACATTCACTTAAGTCGTTGCACACGTAAATAATAATCCACTAACAACATAATAAAATGATAGATAATTATATACATGCATATCCAAACACGATAAGTTAAGCACCATCCACCTCACTCACAAACTTGGTTTATGTCTGAAAACTGCCTATGGAGAACTGATTGTGGATGGTGAATTGCGGTTGTCATAAGGAAGGTGCAGTAAATGTTGGTTCATAGGTATTAGGTCTAAGGCATGGGTTTCCCATGTAATAAGGTCCAAAGGAAGAACCCAAAAGAGGGCTGAGAGTAAGTTCCCAAGAGGTGGATACATTTTTTTTAAACGAGTCAGCCATCGTGTTTTGAAAATTTCAGTGCATTATTTCTTTCAAATGGGGACTAAGTGTTTTTTATTCATGTTTTAATTCCAATGATTTGAATCACTAGTGAGGAAAACTATGAGAATATTGACAAATGTTCCATCACGACATTGACAGAAAAAGTATTTTGCTCATTTTTTCTCCACCTGTTTGTTTGTTTCCTTATCAAAACTACAATCACCTAATCATATTTACACTTGCCATCCATACTGAGAACCACAGTTACATGACAAATAGAACTGGGTGTTATCATCTTACGTTCGTGGTGTCTACAGTCCGTTCAAGGTTCACCCGAGGGAGTTCTAACCGCACATGTGAATGCCAAGACACAGTTAAAGAGATGAAAGGATTAAACCCTGAATCACGAAGAAAGGAAAATTTTAACGAGGAATTATATACTATTATTGGAAAAATTTGACATAGTGACAACTTTTTCTTCTTTTCTTTGCAGGGGAATGAGGAGGATTTGGAAATCAAAAGCTTTGCGTCGATATCGTTGTGATTCCAATCAACCAGAGAACCAACTGTGGTTTCCATTATTCTGTTTGTTGCCCTATATTTAAGTGCATCAAATTTTATTTTTTTTGGTTTAAAACCCTGGAGGGGTTTTGTGCTCTCATTGTCAGAAAGAAAGCGTTGTTCCATTTTGGTGTGTCGTGGCCCTGCGAAGAACTGCAATTCGAAGGTTTTGGATAAAATGTGATTTGAAAGAACAAATACTGGATTACTATTGTAATTGTTATTATTATAAGATCACTAGTCCTTATGTGGGGCTGCGATTGTTATTTATTAATATATTTTGTAACCGGGCAGAAGGATGCAGTGAAATGCGCAGAGGATTTGGTGGATGGTGGACATTTATTGATTATTTTTCGAATCCCAGTGTTACTTGGAAATAATTGTTGATTCATTATTTATGTTACCATACCAACATTGAAATTGGATACCTTATCTCCAACAAAGATGAATCCCTCGGGTTGTTATGTTTGTCAGATGACATACAATGAAGAGGATAGGGTTCTGATGATGCTTCAATGTGGACACGATTTCTGTAAGGAATGTTGTGCCCCAGGTGCAGGAAACCATCTAAGGTCGGGAACAACGTCGAAAGCCTGCACAAGAATTTTGTAATGATGTCCATTCTCCACAATTCTTTCCCTGATTTCACACCCGAAGATGAATCTGACAAGATGGTGAGAAAGACCAGAGTAATGTTGAACTTGGAGTCTGCAGTTGAGGAAAAAGAAACAATGAAGTCAGAAGCTGAGGACAAAGAAAGAATGGCTCCCATGATGCCTATCACAACCATGAAAACGACAATTCCAGTGGCGTTAGCATTCCCATCGGTTGCGGAAAACGTCAATAAACGAAGTTGCAACGCTAATGACAATTTGAGAGATGTCGAGTTCGAGTGAGAGAGTTGGTCAATGGGGTGACACTGTTGAGATTCGACAATTGTTGAGGACTACGAATCTCAACAATGTCACCAACAAAAACATAACAAAAACATCACAATAAAATGTCAACGACATAATTATATATTAATATAATGTTATATTATTATATAATATTATATTAAAAAGTTATATTTCAAATTATAATTTAATTAACATATCATATAATAATATCATATAATTTTTATTAATAATTTTTATTTATTTTTTATCATTATTTTATAGTCAATAACTAGCATTTTATTAACATAACTATCAAAATATATATCAAGATTTTGTCTCTTGATGTTGGGAATGGTTATTCTGAAAATTTTTCTTTATAATAGGGAATGTAAATTTGATATCAAACTCATCAAAAAGGAATGACTAAGTTGATTGAACATAAGAGAAAAAATATGAGTACATGTTCACACTTTTCAAGAAAGAACTAAAAGAAATAAAAAATTTAAAATACTTATATAAACAAAGAAGCTAGGAAAAATAATCAAATACAGATATAAGTTGAATACAAATAATAAATAAGAATACAGAACATTCTATATCTACTCTTGGAATTGTTTTAGATTTTCATGGAGCAAAGAGCTAATATTAAATTGGATCTTGACTAAAAATGATTTTGTATATTTGGTTGAAACGTAGGATAATGTAGTTCACCTAATGTCCCTAGTATAAAAGGATTAGTATTCTGGTTAACATGGAATACAAATTCTTTTTCTGAGGGATTAGAAGTATAGCTTGTTACATTAAAATCAGAATTCGTCCTTACATTTAGCTTCATATAAAATACCCTCCCAATTAAAATCAGAATTCGTCCGTACATTTAGCTTCATATAAAATACCCTCCCAATGAATACTTATGGATGGAAATTTTAAATATATGTTAAGAATTTTTTTTATAGTTTGTTACTTTCCACTTTTAATTATATATTTTATAAGAAAAACAATCTCAATAACATTTTTCTCTCAAAATATATTAGAAAAAAACATTGATAGCCTGTAACTACAATCATTAGGTATATGCACAAATAATATTCTCAGGATACACGTTTGGGTAATGCACATACTCCACATAAAATAGTGCATATAATCTTCTTTATACACCGTTGATTACATTATTGTATATTTTTATTACATGATATTTCATAATTCATCATGTGCTTCAAGTTTTATTTGAGAGATCCACCATTTTCCATGCCCACATCGATTAAAGTGTTAATTTTAATGATGTCTTTATTACATATCTTTATTTTGAATGGATAATAGATTATAACATGCAATTAAGAGCGGTTTTGAATTTGAGTGGATTATAAATTTATTTTCACAAAAAAATTTACTACTTTAAAATTAAAAATTAAGTAAAGTTTTAAACCTTTTTGTTCTTTATTAAAGCCAAAATTATTTCTTAAATCAAAGGGAAAATGTTAAACACAAAAAAATAAAAAATCCTTTAAATTTTATATAAAATGGCTCCAAAATATTTTAATATTTATTTTAACTAAATATTTGTAACATGAATGTTTAAAAGAAAAAAAAATATCTTATAGATATATTAAAATGTTTAAAAACATAAAATATTTCTAGGTCAAAGTTGTAATATTTAAAAATATTAATTTTATGTAGTCTTATTACAATTTTTGTTATTTTGTTATGTAAAAACATCATCAAATATATTATTATTATTATTATTATTATTATTATTAAAAATTCAATATTAATATATTATGATTAATATTATTAAATTTAATAATTTTCTATTAATATAATGTTAAATTTAATATAATATTAAATTTGTTACATTATAGTATATATTAAAATATTAGGATATATATTAACTCTAGATATATATCAGAGGGAAGAATAAAGGCATAGAGTGATAGAGGTGGAAACATAAAGGGTGTGACAAGGGAGAGATGGAGATAAAGTGGCGGAGAGAGGAGAGGAGGGGTGAAGAGAGAGAAGAGAGGAGAGAGAGCGGGAGAGAAGGGTTAGAGAGATAGAGGAAGAGATAAAGATTCGGGGAGAGAGAGAAGGAGAGAGGGAGGGAGATACTGATAGGGATGGAGGATAGAGAGAGTGAAGCAGCAAAACTGATAACTTGTTGAATTTAATTGTACAAATACACAAGAGGTATTTTTTAATAATAATTTATTATATATAAATGTATAGGTAGTGAATGAATGTTACAATGAGGCCATGCTTAAATACATACACAGGTGTCCTTTCATGATTGGGCATGTCTTTTAGACATGTCTTTTCACTCAACTAATGAGTACTTAACATTGACTATCTAGTATTTATATTTATTTTTATATATTTATTTGTTATGAATTATATCCATAACATTGCCTTCCTCTTCAAAAAGATTTTTCTTCAAAGCTTATTTGCTAAAAATTCCTTCATGATAAACATTCTATCTAATGGTTAATAATGAGTAATCTAGAATAGCCTTTTGGATAGTTACCCATGGGTAATTTGTGTAAAATTTATAGACAAATAACTATATGAATTATAATAGGAAGACTTGTCCAAAAAGGATATGAGAGCATTACTAAATGAGTAAGCTAGGTTTCTCCCTATTTTTAAAAACTAACAATAATGACCTCATCATTAGATTGTTGAGGTTATTTAGCTTGCTCTCCCAAAGAGTCTCCTCTCCTTGATGTCACTGCATATTTTCTATGGTGCAATTAGGGTTCATTATTGAGGTTGTTGAACTTTCTCTGCCAAAGGGTCTCATCTCATTGATGACATTGCTTACTTTCTACCTATCCACTATAATTTCCATAGTTTACTTCTCGAAAGTGTTGAAACGAGAAACCAACCAACAATGTATGACAACAAACTCTTTAAACTTAGAAATTTTCATCTTCATAACTATTCAATTACATTCCTAAATATTTTATCCATAAATTTAATTTATTTAATTGATTTTTTTCTTTATATATATTAGCTTAAATCTTTCATTACATTCTTGAACATGTATCTATTCCTTCACACTTTCTCCCACAATCACAAGTCAACCATCAAATTAAAAACAATTCCAAAACACACCATTTTTAAACATATCTAACTTCTTTATGAAATATGTTTAACAAAATAATGTGAAAAATGTATCCTAATAGTTTCATCAAAACCTAACACAATGGAGTCTTCAAGGCTAGAATAGTGAAAAACAAATATCCTTCGATAGTGAGTATGACACTTTCCAAGGGGTAGGTAAATTCCAAACTCAAGTTACATTGTTAAATCCCCAACGTAATGTGACTTAATGTTCCAATATATAGTTTTTGAACCTTAAAAAATTAAGTGCAAGAGATAGTGGTCTCACCAAATATAAACAATTCTTAGGTTTTGGATGGTGTATACATTCTAGCCTATAATTAGGGTTTGTAACTTTATTAGGCTTAGACATGCAAGTTAGTCCACACACAAAATATATGAATAAAATGAAAGAATGAAGCAACTTATATGAGTAAAACGATATAAATTCATTTAATAGTAGGTTAGAGTTTTTTATCATTCTGATCAACATCAAAGTGACAAAATGAAGACATAATAAAATTAAGTTGGTATGACATAATCAAAGTTAAGTTTCCTTCGTATTATATTGGTTTAATATTTTTTTCTAGGTTTCAAGAATAGAAAGATATACATAAAATTACAATGGACGTACTTGAGAATTTCTCGACTTCACCATTTAAAATTAAGGGAATGGTTAGGGATTTGCATGCCCTTTTTGATGGGTGTGAACATATGCCAGTAACATAATCCAAGCCATTCACTTAATTCGATGCACACGTAAATATATAATCCACTAAAAACATAAGCAAATGATAGAGAATTATATACGTGCATATCCAAACACGAGAAGTTAAGCACCATCCACCTCACTCACAAACTTTGTTTCTATTTGTGAACTGACTGTGGATGGTGAACTGCGGTTGTCATATGGAAGATGTAGTTGTTAGGTCTCTGTAATAAGCAAGATTGGCAAAGTCCGATCACAGAGTTAACATCATTTCAACCAACTTTGGGATTCTAGGATCTAGCCCTCCTGAATCCGGAGAGGGATCTCTCCAATATGTACAAAGATGGATATTGTCTTTGAAAGCTTAAGGTAATGATATTAGGCTAGTTATGAGGTCCAAGGGTTTTGTTTGGTCTTTTCGGATGATTGAACATAATTGTTGTCTGAGGCAGAAAGATCTATATGAAAATAGGTTCAAAGGTGAGAAGTTGCAAGAAAAAGAGTAAGCTTCGATCAAGAAGAAAGATGATGGCAAGTTTTCAATCCATTGGGCTATGGAGTCATAAGAGGGTTTAATTGAAACATTCAAGTTCAAGAGTGATCTATGGGGCAAGTCATCTATGCCTAAGGATCTCTTTAAAGTTTGATTTATGGAATGGAATGATACAATAAGAAAGGGAAATGACAGATGCAGAACAAAGAGCAGCCCAGGATCTGGTAAGTACTTTCAAACTAGCTAGCCTTTGACCAAGCACTTAAGAGAAACATAGAAGCAAACTAGGATCTGGTAAGTACTTTGAAACTATCCAGCCTTTGATACACTTCCAATAGAATACATATAAAAACAAAGGGAAACTTGAAGGCAAATTTTGGAGTAGAAACTAGCGGGTTGGGCTCACCATAATCCTCTCCTAGCTCTTCTTTACTTAGTTACTTCCAAGACGATCACAGAGATAACACAGAATGGCCTAAGATCTGATAAGTACTTCGAAACTAGTCAGCTTTTAACACATCCTAAGGGAAACAATCAAATAGTTGAGCAAACAGGCAAGTGACTCAAGGCTAACCTTGATTTCCTCAATTCATCCTCACACAACATATATTGAAAGTAACATTTAAAAATAACATTCAGCAGTGACAAAAGGATGAGGGAATGCCATCATCCGTGTACTTAGACTGAATTAAATCATTTTCGAATAACACAGTTGAAAGAAAACATTTAGATAAATATTTCTCAGCCAGAGAAGGTTACTGATATACAGTAGGTCCTAACCCTGTTTAAACTATTCTTTACAGTGGAAAATGAAACAAATTGAAAACAGAAACAAAATACAAGTTACAGTGAGAATAACATCACCATAAGCATAGACCAGGATCCCATAAATCAGCTTGTATTGATGCTTCAAACCGGTTACAATCTTCAGATCCAATGTTTTAATCCATCTCTCTTCACAACCTAACCTATCTGCTACAAGCAGAGCTCCAAGAGCCGATGAAACCACTATTTATAGTCAAGAGTTTTCAGCTCAGTTACATAGAATGCTTCAGCAATTACATTGACAACCAACTAATCCAACCCCTCACTCATCTTCTACTGAAGTATTTATAGAAGGATGAGGAGGTGAGATCTGATAAAAAGATCTCAAGTACAATTAATGCAGAATGAAGACTTCTCGGCCCTTTGAGAGGCTCGAGGGAGAAATTTACAGGTGGATCACTACATTAACTGTGTTTACACTTATGAAGTAAGTTCAGAGGGAGCTTTGTTTGACATTTGAGGCTCTGCGTACTGTTAGGGTTACTCTGCACACATTCTGTCATTAATTTTGAGGCAGAAATAACTTCTTTGGCTGCTTCGAGGCAAAATATCTGATTTAGTTCAATAAATTCAACCTCTGATTGAGCATTTTGAAGCAATAGGTGGCACTGTGGTGGTTGAGGAATCAATTTGCCTCAAAGTATGGCGGTGGAGGCAATATGTCTGATGAACACTTTAGGTTTTCTTTTAAACTATGTTTTAGATTGGGGATTAGGCTTTTGATAACTGTCTTAGCCGTAATCCCCGTAAAAATTGTCTTCGATCTTCATCTGCTGTGCTTTGTCTTCAAAAACTGATACTCTTTAACTGCTCTCTTGAATAAAACAATGTCTTGTCGATGTGCAGGGCAGCGCAGGGCTCTTTAGGTTATCAATGCTCATGAAACATCGATAAATCATTTGATACAAAGCCCGTGAATGGTTCTTTTAGATAGCTCGAAGGCACAGGAAACGTCTTTCCCAACCCTCGGCTCTCCTTCATTCTATAATGGAAAACCATAAAAACACCTGCAAAACACAAAAACAGTTAAGAAATCCTACGGAAATAGGTTTAAACTGCTTCAGATGGCGGGGGAGGAGCGTAGCCGTCGGATAAAATATCTAACGGTGGAGATCGGCGCAGAACAGGCAAAGGAGAGCGGGGAGAAGAAATAAGGGGGGGTGGTTTTGGACCGTCCGATCTGGACACGTGGACAGTCCAGATCTAATCGGAGGAGCGCAATCGGGGGTAAAACAAAAATGCATGCGATTGAAACATTGCGATGCGATTGGCACCCAGGGTCCTTAACACTTGGTCTCGGGGGAAGTAATATGAGACAGGGGCGGGGGAAACTTTTAACATACGAGACCCAATCGCATCGGAACCTTGATGCGGGTCTTTTTGATATACCCATTTGATTTCTTCGATTGCGATTGCGCGATCGGTCTTTCAATCAACCCATTAAAATATTAAACACGTGACTTCAAGTTTTTAAGTTGAAAGTTTGGATAAGCGGGTTTTGGGTTTTATAAAGAAAAATGGGTTTGGGAATGAAATATTCATAAGGTCTAAGCGTCGAGGGCGGGCTCCGGGTTACATGAAAATAATATGATCGGGGGTTTTTAGGCAGCAAGGCTAATCGCAATCGGAGTTCTTCGGAGTATGGCGAAGACTTGTACATTTGATTCTTTCCGATGCGATTAGCGCCTTAACCCAAGGAAAATGGCTCCAGCTCCAAAGCGTATGGTGGGGAAGTGGTTTGAAAGGGGCTAGCGGGAGGGGGCTTACGCCTATATTAAGGTCGGAAGGTGGGTTTTGGCCCATTTAAATGGAATTTGAAGGCCAAGGAAGGGAACGATAGAGGGGTAAGGGAGGAAAATGGCCAACAAAGGTTAGGGGAGGGATTTAAAGGGGATTTTGGGGGTTCGACATAGCTCAAAAAGAAGTTTTAAACCATGTCAGGAGGATTTTCACGAATGGAGGGAGAAACTTATGAAAAGTAGGGAAATAATATGGAGAAAAGGGGGAGTAAATGAAGGTTAGTTATGAGTGGGAGAAAGGGGAAAAATGATGGTTTCTTCAACAGTTTCTTACAGGTAGAATTAATAGGAACAGTAATGAGGATTTTGGACAGAGGCATGAGGCCTACAAGGAGTCTTCAAGAGCCAACAAATTTTTAGTGATAAAATTTGTTCCTTGGAGGCTCAAAAAGTCTTAGCCACCTTTTGGTATAACAAAATATAATAGGTGGCTAACAGTAGTAAAGGTTGGTTCATAGGTATTAGGTCTAAGGCATGGGTTTCTCAAGTAAAAAGATCCCAAGGAAGAACCCAATGGAGGGCTAAGTGTAAGTTACCAAGAAGTGGACACATTTGTTTTTAACGAGTTAGCCATCGTGATTTGAAAATTTCAGTGCATTATTTCTTTCAAATGGAGACTAAGTTTTTTTTATTCATGTTTTAATTCCAATGATTTGAATCACTAGTGAGGAAAACAATGAGAATATTGACAAATGTGCCATCACAACGTTGACAACAAAAGTATTTTGCTCAATTTTTCTCCATCTGCGTGTTTGTTTCCTTGTCAAAACCACAATCACCTAATAAGAGTTACACTTTCCATCCATAATGAGAACCCAGGTGACGTGGCAAATGCAACTGGATATTCTCGTCTTACATGCATGGTGTTTGCAGTTTGTTTAAGGTTCACCCGAGGGAATTCTAACCACATGTGTGAACGCCAAGTCACAGTTGAAGAGATGAAACGATGAAACCCCAAATCACCAGGAAAGGAAATTGTAACGAGGGAGTATATACCAATACTGTAGAAATTTGACACAGTGACAACTTTTTCTTCTTTTCTCTGCAGGGGAATGAGGAGGATTTGGAAATCACAAGCTTTGTGTTGATATCATCGTGACTCCATTCAATCAGAGAACCCGTTGTTGTTTCCATTAGTTGATTTCTTGACCTACATTTAAGCACAATTTTTTTTGTTGTTTTTTGATTTAAACACTGTAGGGGTTTTGCACTCTCGTTGTCAGAAATAAATCGTTGTTGCATTTTGGCATGTCGTGGCCCTGCAGATCACTGCAATTTGAATGTTTTTGACAAAATGTGATATGAAAAGAATATAGAATAGATTAATATTGTAATTTGTATTATTATCTAAGCACCAGTCCTTATGAGGGGCCATGATTGTTATTTATTAATAGATGTTGTAAGGGGGAAGAAGGATGTGATGGAATGCATGAAAGATCTGGTGGATGGTGGATGCTGATTGATTATTTTTCAAACCCGAGTGCTATTTGGAAATCATTGTTGATTCATTATTTCTGTTACTATACCAAAATTTATATTGGTAACTTATCTCCAGCAACGATGAAGCCCTCGTGTTGTTATGTTTTTCAGATGACATACAATGAAGAGGATAGGGTTCTGATGATGCTTCTAGGCAGACAAAGTTTCTGTAAGGGATGTTGTGCCCCAGGTGTAGGAAACCTTCTAAGGTCAGGAACAATGTTGAAGACTTACACAAATTTTTTGCAATGATGTCCAATCTCCACAACGCTTCCCCCGATTGCACGCTCGAACATGAATCCGACAAGATGGTGAGAAAGAACATAGTAATGCCTAGCTTTGAACTTGGAGTCGGCAGTTGAGAACAAACATTGAAGTCGGTAGCAAAGAACAAAGAAACAATGACTCCCATTATTCCTATCACAACCACGAAAATGGAAATGTAGCAACACTAATGACAATCTGAGAGATGAGAATTGGTCAATGGGGTGACACTGTTGAGATTCGTTTTGATTAGAGAATTTTTTAGGATTGTTGAGATTCATTTTGATTAAAAAATTGTTGAGGACCACGAATCTCAACAATTTCACTCACAAGAACCTCAGAATAAAATATCTATCAGCATAATTATATATTAATATAATGTTATATTATTATATAACAATTTATTAATATTTATTTTTCAAATTATAATTTTATAACATATAATATAATAATAACATATAGTTATTATTAATAATATTTATTTATCTCTTGCTATTATTTTATATTTGTTGGAATTTTTGATGATTCCTTAACACACAGTGAGGAAAAAAAAGTTCTCTGTCAACATAGAGATTTCACAAAAAGAACTTGCAAGTGAAGCAAAAAAAAATTGTCTTCCATTAACAAAATGGTTCAAATACAGTCTTCGAAATCTTCAGTTCTAGTTTTACAACAAAATTCTTCTTCACTGGGCTGCTACACACGTAACGCTCTTCTCTCACTGTCTCACACAGTCTTTTACGCTTCTGCTCTTGGCATACACAGTCTTCTACTTACAACATTTCGCATTGATATCTATATATATTTTGTAAACATATTATGTTTACAATATATATAATAAAAGTATTAATTCTAAATTCAAACTTTATAAAATAAAACATGTCACTGTGTATTGTAAAACTATATGACATAAAATTATAACCTAAGTTCAAACCTTATGAAATCATAATGCGACGAGTTTGAAACCATAATACAAAACTTTACAAAACAATGTGATGTGTGTTTTGGCATTGACCAACTCTCCAGATGACTGGACATCAAAAGCTTGTGATAAGCCACTATTGGTTGATGGCTTGTGAGCTAGCGGATGGTGGGGTCTCTCTATCGCCCGATCACGAGGAGCTCGTGATGTAAGCATGAGATCGTGCAATACGATTCTGATTGGTAGGAGGTTTATGACATGGCATGGTAGGGTATGTTTATCCCGTGGTTGTGAGGAGATGGTGACGTAGGCGTTGAATGATGCGATTGGCCTTTGATTGACTAATGGTTGGGGTGACTTGGACCTGGTGGGCTCCACATAAATGACATGGTATGTTTTAAGTTCAAACGAATTGGCGTGGGTTCTAAATGTGGTAGGTGCAAAGGCTAATGTGGGAGGTAGCATGGTCAAACCACGATTTGGTAGATCGGGAGAGGGCTATGGCCTATAAAGAAAAACGACTTTCTGCAGGATATTAAACCCAAAAATTTAATGCATGGTGGAGTGTAAAACAAAACAAGAAATTTGTTGCTACAGTGTCCCTTGATTTCAAATCAAAATTGAAGTTTTGTCCTATTTTCCACAGATTGGCAGTTGGGGTTATTTCCAACACGCCCCCTTAATCACAACTGATATTTTCATGCATTCCCAGACTTTCTCTGGGAAAATTAAAACTTTTCTGCCCCAATGGTTTTGTTAAAATATCTGCAAACTATTCTTCTATTTTGAAATGTTTCAGAACAATTTCTCCATTGTTCACTAATTCTCTGATGTAGTGATACTTTGCATCAATGTGTTTTTTCCTCTTATGAAACACTAAATTCTTGGATAAAGCTATTGTTGAGTTATTACCACAATAAACTGTTGTGCCTTTTACCTATTCATGACACAAATCTCTCAACATTATCCTCATCCATATTGCTTGACATGCTGCTGTTGTAGCTGCCACATACTCTGCCTCTGCTTTTGATAAAGCCACAATTGGCTATTTCTTAGAAGCCCATGAAATGGCTCCTGATCCCATATGAAAAACATATCCAGAGGTGCACTTCTTGTCATCTATACTTCCAGCCCAATCATTGTCAATATATCCAATTAATTCAAAATTATCTGAAGAGGTGTATAAAATACCATATCTCTTTGTTCCTTTTAGATACCTTAAAATTATTTTTGCTTCCTACCAATGCGCCTCCTTTGGCCTTTCCATAAATCTGGAAATTAAACTTATAACATGCATAATATCTAGCCTAGTTGCAGTCAAATACATAAGGCTGCCAACTATGCTCTTATACAGACTTGGATCAAAGTCCTTGTTGTTGTCTTCTTTGCTTAACTTCAATCCCATCACTGTAGGAGTAATTGCTGCCTTGCAATCCTAAATTTTAAATCTTTCCAAAACTTCTTTCACATATTTTTCTTGAGAAATAAAAAATTTATTTTCATTTTTCTCTACTTCTATTCCTAAGAAGTATCTCAGTAATCCCGTATCAGTCATCTCAAAGTCTTCTTTCATGACTATTTTAAATTTTTCAATGAGGTAAGCAACATTACCTGTGAATATCACATCATCAACATATAAAACAATAATGAGCATCTTACCATCATTTTCTTTGATGTCCAATGTGGGTTCTCCTTCACATTTCTCAAACCCATTTTCCAATAGATAGGCATCTATCCTAATGTACCATGTTCTTGGTGCTTGTTTTAGCCCATATAGAGCTTTCTTCAATTTGCATACCTTTTGCTCTTGGCCTTCTTTCTCATAGCCCAGAGGTTGTTCAACATAACCCTCTTCCATCAATACTCCATTAGGGAATGCTAATTTCACATCCATTTGGTAAAATTTCTACTTGTGTTGTGCTGCTATGGACAACACTGCTCTTACTATTTCCATTCTTGCAATTGGTACAAAAGTCTCCTCATAACCTCTTCCTTATTGTTGCTTGTAGCCTTTGACAACAAGTCTGGCCTTTTGCCTTTCAAGCTTACCTTCAGCATTGCTTTTGGTTTTATGAACCCATTTTACTCCAATCACTTCCTTGCCTTTTGGGAGATCAACTAATTCCCATGTTTTATTCTTCTCTATTTCATTTATCTCTTTATCCATAACATCTATCCATTTCTTATCTTTTACTATTTCTTCAAAATGAATAGGATCTTCTACATGACAATAAAATGAAAATAAAGAGTTCATACCTTCATTATTTGCCTCTTGCTCATAGATTTCATTCAGATTTCTGAATCTAGATCCTCTTTCACTTGTTGAACTTGTGCTTGTAGAAGCACTCAAATCTACTCCTTGTGATGTGCTTGGAGAAGCAATGTCATCACTTCTCAAGGGTGCTCTCATACCTGCTTGTGGTGTCCCTTGCCATCCTTGTGTTGGTGGAGGTGGTGCCGCTAATGAGAGATTTATTTTAGCAATTTCTTCCTCATCTTCATCATGAGACAAATAAGTTTTTACATTCACTGTTTTCTCAATGCTTCCATCCCAAGCTTCTTCCTCAATAAATCACACATCTCTGCATATCACAAAATTCTTTGTGGATGGGTTATATAGTCTGTATGCCTTTGACTCATCACTGTATCCTACAAATATGCACTTCTCTCCCTTACTGTCCAACTTCTTCCTTAGTTGATAAGGAATGTGTACATAACCCACACAACCAAATACTCTCATGTGGTTGACAAATTGTTTTATGCCACTCCATGCTTCTTCCAGAACTCTGTTCATTACACTTTTTGTTGGGCATCTATTCAAAACATATGCTGCACAATGTACAACTTCAACCTAATATTCATTTTGAAAATGTTTTGCCTTCAGTATGCTTCTTACCATATCCATGATGGTTCTATTTTTACTTTCAACAACTCCATTTTGCTGTGGTGTATACCTTGTTGTAGATTTCTTATGAATTCCATTTTCTCTGCAAAAACGCAGAAAATATTTGGAGATACATTCTCCTCCTCTATCAGTCCTTAAGACTTTTATGTGTTGCCCACTTTGATTCTCGATAAGAGCTTTAAAGTGGCAGAACTTCTCAAACACTTCACTCTTCAACTTCAAGAAATATACCCATCATGTTTTTCTTGTGTAATCGTCAATAAAGGCCAGCATATAGTGGCTGCATGCTAATGATGGTGATTTCATTGGTCCACACAAATCAGAATGGACTATTTCTAAGGATGCCTTTCCCCTTATGCTCTTTCCTGATGGAAAGCTTTATTTGTGTTGTTTTCCCAAGATGAAGCCTTCACATAGGTTGTCAGGCTTTTCAATGAATGGTAATACCTTTACCATTCCTTTTTTGTGTAATAAATTTAGGCCTCCAAAGTTGAGATGTCGAAATCTCAAGTGTCATAACCAATTTTCATCTTTTTCTTTTCTTTGGTAAGTCTCTTGTGCCACTACTGCCATTGCAGCTCCTTTCTTCAAATATGTTCTCATCTTGAGAGGAAAAATTCTATTTCTTTTCATCTTCACTTGTGCAATCCTCTGTTTTCTTGGTGGTATGTCCATGATGGTACATATATCATCTTCAAAGAATACATTGTAGCCTTTCTGAATGAGTTGTCCAATGCTCAAAAGGTTAGACTTCATACCAGGTACATAGTATACATCTGATATGGATCTCCTTTCTCCTTTCTTTGTTAAAACACTTAATCTACCTTTTCCCATGACAAAGACTTTACTATCTGCCCCAATGTTACTTGAGACTTCACATTTTCATCTAACATGGAAAACATAGAAATGTTTCCAGTCATATGGTTGCTACATTCTGAATCTAGAAACCATATATCTTCCTTTTTCTCTTCAACCATATTACATGATAAAAACAAATTCTCTTGACTGAGATTCTCTTTAGTAAAGTTAGCACTCGGTCTATTACCCATGTCACTCTATTTATTCCTACATTCATTGGCATAGTGCCCATAATTCTTACAGTAATGACATTGGACTTGGGATTTATCATACCTTTGTCCATGTGCTTGATTTTGTCCACCTTGTTGGTTACTGCCTTGGCTTTGATTCTGAATTTGGTTGCTGCCCCTTCCACTTGTACTTGCAGGTTTGTTTCTTCCTCCGTTCTGGCTTCTGCCTCTACCTTTTCCTCTATAGTTTGATCTGCCTTGACCTCTTCCTCTTCCAAGGAACATTTGCGTCTTGAAGGCATGCTCCAAAGATGAGTTTGTTGTTCTGATCAATCTTTGTTCATGTGTCATCAATGATGCATGAAGCTCATCAACAATAAACATTGAGAGATCCTTTGTCTCTTCAATGGTTGTTACTATCACATCAAATCTTGAGGGTAAGCTCCTCAATACTTTCTCCACTATTCTTATTTCTTCTATTGTCTCTCCATTAGATCTCATCTGGGTAACCAACCCAATCAAAAATGTGAAGAATGGGTCTATTGTGTCAGACTCTTTCATGCAAATGACTTCAAAATCTCTTCTCATTAATTGAAAATTTGTTGTCTTTACCTTCTCCATTCCTTGATAGGCTATCTGCAGGGTATCCCATGCATCCTTGGACTTCTTTGCTGCTACAATTCATGGAAATATGCTTTCATGCACTGCTTGATAGCGATAGAAGAGGGATTTTGAGTCCTTTTTCCTATTACTCTTGAACAAATTTTCTCTACCTCTGTTAAGGCATTAAATGCTTGTTCATCTGCTAGTTATTCTAAACCATCTTGAGATGCAAACAAAGCTCTCATTGTGATTTCCCAATAGTCATATTTCTTCCAATTGAACTATGGGAGTTGAGTATTTCCCATACTCGTGCTTGTGTTGGATTCTTCCATTGCTACCCTTATAGAACTATGCTAAAACTTGATTGTGTATCTTAAACAAACTTTCTCACTGCTAGAGAGATAAACTCTGTCTCAAGAAAATCTTAAGACTTATGTTTTATAGTTCTCTGGACTGTATTCTTAAAACAAACAATAACTCTGTTTTGTAAATACCTAACTTGCTGAACCTTCACACTGCTGGTCAAAAGCTTCAACAATATTCTTCTTCCTTTAGCTTCTTCAGCAACTGCTGAGAGCCTGGACTTGCTCCGATACCATGTTGAAATTTCTGATGGTTCCTTAACACACATCGAGGAAAAAAATGTCCTTTGTCAACATAGATATTTCACAAAAAAAACTTGCAATTGAAGCAAAAACAAACTATCTTTCATTAACAAAATGGTTCAAATACAATATTTAGAATCTTTAGTTCTGGTTTTACAACAAAATTCTTCTTCACTGGGCTACTACACACGCAACGCTCTTCTCTCACTCTCTCACATAGTATTTTATGCTTCTCCTCTTGGCATACACAATCTTCTACGTACAGCATTTCACACTGCTGTCTATATATATATTAAAACTATTAATTCTAAATTCAAACTTTATAAAATAAAACATGTCACGGTGTATTGTAAAACTATATGACATAAAATTATAACCTGATTTCAAACCTTATGAAATCATATTGCGACGGGTTTCAAACCATAATACAAAACTTTAAAAAATAATGCGATGTGTGTTTTCGCATCGATCAACCCACCAGATGACTGGACATCAAAAGCTTATGATAAGCTGCTATTGGTCGATGGCTTGTGAGCTGGCGGATGGTGGGGTTTCTCTATCACGTGATCGCGAAGAGCTCGTGACGTAAGCACGAGATCATGCGATACGATTCTGATTGGTCGGAGCTTTATGACATGGCATGGTGGGGTATGTTTATCACGTGGTTGCGAGGAGATGGTGACGTAGGCGTTGAGTGATGTGATCGGATTTTGATTGGTTAATGGTTGGGGTGACGTGGACCTGGAGGGCTCCACATAAATGACGTGGGATGTTTTAAGTTCAAACGAATTGGCGTGAGTTTTGAATGTGGTAGGTGCAAAGGTTAATGCAGGAGGTAGCATGGTCAAACCACAATTTGGTAGATCCAGAGAGGGCAACGACCTGTAAAGAAAAACGACTGTCTACAGGAGATTAAAACCGTAAATTCAATGCATGGTGGAGTGTAAAACAAAACAAGAAATTTGCTACTGCAGTGTCCTTTGATTTAAAATCAAAATTGACGTTTTGTCCTATTTTCCACAGATTGGTAGTTGGGGTTATCTCAAACAATATTCAATAACTAATATATATTTATTAACATAACTATAAAAATATATATCAAGATTCTGTGTGCGGATGTTGTGAATGGTTATGGTGAAAATTTTCCTTAATAGTATGGAATGTAAATTCGATATCAAACTAATCAAAGAGGAATGAATAAGTCCATTGAACATGAAAGAAAAAATATGAATACATGTTCACAAATTTTAAGAAAGAACTAAAAGAAATAAAAAATTGATAATACTTATAGAAACATAGAAATTAGGATAAATAATCAAATATAGATATATGTTGAGAATAAATAATAAATAAGAATATGGAACATTTTATATCTACTCTTGGATTTTTTGTAGATTTCCATGGAGCAAAGGGTCAATATTAAGTTGGATCATGACTTAAAATGATTTTGTATATTTGGTTGAAACATATGATAATGTAGAACCTATGGTCCCTAGAAGGATTAGTATTATGGTTGACATGGAATACAAATTCATTTGGTGAAGGGATTGGAAGTATAGCTTGTTACATTAAAGTCAACATTTCTCCTTACAATTCGTTTCATATGAAATACCCTTCCAATTAATATATATAGAGGGAAATTTTAAATATATGCTAAGATTTTTTTTTATAATTTGCTACTTTGCACTTTTAATTATAGATTTTATAAGAAAAACAATCTCAATAACATTTTTCTCTAAACAAATATTAGAACAAAACATTGATAGTGTGTAGTTACATTCATTTGGTATATGCATAAATAACATTCTTAGGATGCATGTTTGGGTAATGTGCATTATCCACATAAAATAGTGCATATATTCTTCTTTATACAATGTTGATTACATTATTGTGTATTTTTATTACTTCTACTTTTGAGTGATATTTCATAATTCATCATTTGCTTGAAGCTTTTTTTTGAGAGATCAACCATTTTCCATGCCCACATCAGTAAAGTATTAAATTTAATGGTGTCTCAATTATATCTCTTTAATTTGAATGGATAATAAATTATAACATGCAATTAATAGTGCTTGTGAATTTGAATGGATCATAAATTTACCTTCCACAAAATATTTTACCACATTAAATTCTAAATTAGGTAAAATTTTAAACATATTTACTCTTTATTAAAGCAAATACCATTTCTTAAATCAAAGGAAAAATGTTAATTCAACACAAGAATAAAAAATCCTTTAATTTTTGTATAAATTGGCTCCCAAATTTTTTAATATTCCTTTTAATTAAATATTTGTAACATGAATGTTTAAAAGAAAAAACATCTCTTATGGATAACCTAAAATGTTAAAAAACATAAAATATTTCTAGTTCAAAGTTGTAATATTTCAAAATATTTATTTTATGTAGTTTTATTACAATTTTTGTTATTATGTTATGTAAAAACATCATTAAGTATATTATTATTATTATTATTAAAAAATAAATATTAATATATTATGATATTAATATTATTAAATTTAATAATTTTCTATTAATATAATTTGTTAACTTTAATATAATATTAAATTTGTTATATTATAGTATATATTAGAATATTAGGATATATATTAACTCTAGATATATATGGGAGGGAAGAATAAAGGCATAGATTGACAGAGGTGAAGACATAAAGGGAGTGACAAGGAAGAGATGGAGATAAATTGGTGGAGAGAGGAAAGGAGGAGTGAAGAGAGAGAGAGAAGGAGAGGACAGGGAGAGGGAGAGAAGGGTTAGAGAGATGAGGAAGAGATAAAGATTCAGGGGGAGAGAGAAGGAGAGAAGGAGGGAGATAGTGATAGGGTTGGAGGAGAGAGAGTGAAGCAACAAAACTGATAGCTTGTTGACTTTAATTGTACAAATACACAAGAGGTATTTTGTAATAATAATTTACTATATATAAAATGCACAAGTGATCTATGAATGTTACAATGAGGGCCTACTTATATACCTAGGTAGGTGTCCTTTCATGATTGGGTATGTTTTTTAGACATGTATTTTCACTCAATTAATGAATACTTAACATTGACAATTTAGTATTTATATTTATTTATTTGTTATGAACTATATTCATAGCATTGCCTTCCTCTTTGAAAAGATTTGTCCTCAAATCTTATTTGCTAAAAATCCCTCCATCTTGTGCTTATCATCTCGACATATGTAGCTTGATATTTCATCTTAACCCCTAAAATTTTTCTTCACTTTTCTCACGTCATTTTTTAAAATTATGACGACTGTGACCAGTCACTGGTACGTCACATGTATAACCCCACTGGTGATATTATTTTGGATTTTTTTTTAAATATCTCTAAAATTTTATTTTTATTTATTTATGTTCTTTTTTGTATAAATTAATTAATTAAATTGAAACTATATAATATATATCGACCAGTATGTTATATAGTTTTAAATTTTAATTGAACGTGTGTATTGTTAATCGAGTGGTGACAACAATTTTTGACCTATCGTGAAAACGTTTGACCGACACTACCTTTATTTCGAGCTCGGTCGATGGATAAGTAGCAGTCAATGTTGGGGGACAACCTCATCGACAAGCCGACTAGCACCAGTGGCTGACGAAAATGCCAGATTGTGTTTACCAGTGGTCAATAATACCTTCATGTCTATCTTTAACTAGTGTCCTTTTATTGTTCATGTGCTTGAATAACCAACCTCACACCCTACTAATTTCTTGCTCAGATATTGCAGAAAACAAATCAACTTCATTAAGTCGAAATCTGATTTATCCCCTTTGAATGCTTTGATATCAATGGATTTGGATGGATATTGCTCACAAATAGGCTTCAAGTCATCGTTGAGCACCACATTCTTCATATCCAATCAAGAAATTGTAGCTCCATGAAAGAGTTGTTGTAAATGTGGTTGCAGAATTTCCTCGCAAGAAAATGGACACACATTTCTTGTAATTTATCTCCCGCAGAAGCACAGTGCTTTTGTCCAATGAAACTGGATGAGATCCTGGAAAATGAGAATTTCCATGGGACTCTACACCAAGCGCCATACAAAAAATCTTTTGCATATCGGTTTGCTAAGCTGAAGGAATTGCATCACCTAGGATATCATATTTTTTCATTACTTCATGTTCTACGTCAACTTCCTGCAAAGCAACCATATTTTCACCATCATCTTCATCCTCCATTGCATTGCCATTACGATGAACACTAACTGATATTTTCCATTATGGTGTTTAAGGGAAAATAATTGTTTCTAATTTTCTCTCATGATAGAACATAAAAAATGCATCAATATAATATTTTTTATAGGTCCTTGGAGGTCTTGCAAGAGCATTATTTGAAGCATGCATCAAAGATGGTAACATTGGTAAAGCCTATGAAATTAAGGCATATTTCGATGGGTTTGCATCTAATTGAGGAGTGACCACATCTTTTTGGGGAGAGCCAGTTACCAAAGAAGATCCTGCCTCCATTTGTACATTAACAGGTAATGTAACTATAGCTTTCGGTAGAGGCATCGAAGTTGTAAACCTTGAGACAACCTCAAAAATGGAGGTGGATTTCGATGGAAGTCCATCTCCCTAGTGAGATACATCTATTTTTCCTAAACTTACTGCTGCATAAGGATATCTCTTTCGATCTTGTACATGTATTTTGAGGATTCTGGATCATTTGGTAGAGGCATTAGAGATGGAAACCTTAAAAAAACCTCAGAAATGGAGGTGGATTTAGATGGAATTCCATCTGGTTGGGGAGATACTGTTTATGTTTTGACAGAACCCACTATTGCATAAGAACGTTTGATCTGATTCTATTAGAAATAGAGGTTGATTTGAATGGAACTCCATCTGGCTGGGAAGGTACTGTATCTGGCTGAGGGGACACCATATATGTTTGAGTAGGAACTCCCACCTGATTTTGTACATGGAGAGATATTATACGTAGAGCATCTCGTATAGTTACTGAAGATGGAAACCTTACAACAACCTATGAAGTAAAGGTAACTGTGAATGGAACTGCAACTTCCTGATGGGAAACCATATATTTTTTACCAGAATAAATCCTCTCATCAAAAGTTCGCTCATGGATAGTGTGATCAATGCTTCTAAACATTTTGACATATTGGATCAGAACTTATTCACCTTCAGTTATCATATACCCATTTTGATTATCATCCATGTCACCTTGAGAAGATATTCATTCAACATGTTCAACATTTTCCATTTTAGAACATTCTTCATTGTTTATGATATTGTTCATCTTCTTGTTTCTCAAGATAGTCCCCATCCACATCCTCTTCATTTGAAACCCTGTCTTGATCTATATCAGTTATTGGGTGTGGAGCCTGATTTTCATCTGATTTAGAGGTCTTTGTTTCAGTGGCATGTATACCCCAGGAAGACTATACACCCCTTTACGTGGGGGGTATGGGGGTGTCCAAGGGGGGGGGGGAGCGATCCCCCCCGACTGGGGGGTCAGGGGGCAGCGCCCCTGAAGCTAAAAACAGATGTAAAATTTCATTGTAAAATATTGTAATTTTGTAGCCAATATGGGCCATCCATTAGGCGGATGATCTGACGATAGAAGTTATGTTTAATGTAGGGTTTTTTGCCCTATAAGGAAACCCCTCATATTTGTATGAGGGTACTGCATGTGTATTATGAGTGAGAAACAGAAAGGGGTACTTTGAGAGAGAGCATAGGATATTACAACAGATCTGTTGTAGGTTGTGTCTCTTCATCTTGCTAGATAATATGAAGGAAGGACTGGCTATTCGGGGTGGATGTAACCCGAATTGGGTGAACCACATATATCTGTGTATCTCTTGTTTTATATGTTTTATGTGTTTGTGTTTCCACATATTTTATGTGTTCCATTGCTCTGTCATATATAATTTTTCTAACATCAACGTCATCATAATAATCTAATACTTCATCTCCTCCACCATCTTGATTGATATATTTTTCATATTCATCATTTTGATAAACATCTTCTTCCTTATTATGGATTTCTACATAAATTTTCTTAAAACATGTTGTAACTTCTTCACATGATTTTGATAAGTGCTTAAGTTTTGCTTGAATTTTTACTAAACTGCTCAATGCCTTCAAGACGTACATGTAATGGAATATTGTGTGGTAAAAAATGTTCAAAGGATCACAAGATTATATTGTGCAGCATGGATTTGTAACCACTGAAGCAACAAAACTGATAGCTTGTTGACTTTATTTGTAAAAATACACAAGAGGTATTTTATAATAATAATTTATTAAATATAAAATGTATAAGTGATGAATGAATTTTAAAATGAGGCCCTCTTATATACCTAGGCAGGTTTCCTATCATGATTGGGCATGTCTTTTCACTCAAATAATGACTACTTAACATTGACTATTTAGTATTTAAATTTATTTTTATTTATTTATTTGTTATCAATTATATGCATAACAGAGAGAGAGAGAGAGGCAGATAAAGGAAGGATGACAGAGAGGACAAGTGATGGAGAGAGAGCATGGAGGAGAGACAGAGGGAGAGAGATAGATTTGGATGGAAAATAGGGAGGGAATAAGAAAGGCATAGAGAGAGAGAGGGAGTGACAAGGGAGATATGGAGAGAAACTATGTATGTTTTGGGGTGATATAGAGAGACAAAGAAGGAGAGATAAAGAGAAGGGGGAAATAGAAAGAGAGAGAATGAGAGAGGGAGGGGGATAATGACAAAGTTGGAGGACAAAAAGAGAGATAGATAGAGAAACAGAGATGAGGTGGAGAGATAGAGGGAGGTTGGAGAGAAAGGGAGAGAGAGGACTTGAGAGAGAGGACTTGAGAGAGAGAAGGAGAGAGGGAGATATGAAGAAAGGCATACATAGAGAAAGGTAGAGAGAGAGAGAGGGAGTGATAACGGAGATGGAGAGAGGGAGAGAGGAGAGTACAAGGGAAGAGAGATAGAAGGGAAGATAGAGGGAGGGAAGGGGAAGAGAGAGAGAGAGGGAGAGGAAGAGGGAGGGAGAGGGAGAGGAAGAGGGAGGGAGATATAGATATATATGGAGAAAGAATGTGCATGCTTGTGGGGTGATATAGAGATACAATGAAGGAAAGATAAAGGTAGATAGAGATATAGATGGAAGGGGGATAGAGGGATGGAAGGAGAGATAGATACATATGGAGAGAGTGTGTGAGTGTGTTTGGGGGTTGAGATAGATAGACAAGTAAGAAGATATGGAGGGATATATAGATATACATGAAGGGGGAAGAGAAAGGGAAGAATATTGCTTGTACTAGATGCATTGATTTCAGTGTAGATGTTGATTTATAATCCTATTTGATTGCTTGCACTAGATGCATTGATTTGAGTGTAGATGTTGATTTATAATCCTATTTGAATGCTTTGTAATATTCCCAAATTTTCACATGATATTTGGAATATTAGAGTTCCTAATAAACCTACTTAATTGAGTAAATAAAAGGGTGGAGGGACCCATAATCCTCAAAGATGAATAAAATCCACTTTTGATGTGTGTATGTGGATATTTTAGATCTAGATCTACATAATGGGGTAGTATAGCAACTACTTAATGTGAATGAAATTGGAGATAATGTATCATTAATGAGATAGATCATGGAGGTTGATACAGTCAACTAAGATCTTGGAAGGGATCAAACAGAAGTTCATGGAGCATTCATGATGAGATGATGGAGGAAGTTGTGCAATTAATGCACACATGATGGAGAGGGTGTACATTGCACCTAGACATGATGGATGACTTGGAAAGACAACGCAGTCAAACATGGAGGATCTTGTCCACATGCACAACACAGTTTAGATGAGGGCCAAGGCCTGGGAAGGCTCATAAACTATATAAAGGAGATGAAGGAAACAATGAAGGGAGGCTATTGATTATATATTTTGAGGTCTGTTTAGATCTGGAATTGTCATGTGACACTCCATTGCTTTATTGGGTTGTTTAGAAAATATTGCAAGTGTTGTTTAGCACAGGGTGTTTCTGGTCGGGAATCCCAGCTATTTCTTTGATTAGCTCTAGAAGGAGTATTGTACTTCATTCTACATCAGGAATTGGTGTCACATATATTTTCCATCATCTACAGAACATATACTTCAAGAATTACGCAATTTCTAAAGATTAGTTTGGAAGGTGGAGGTCGTCTCCAGTATTTCAGCTGGAGAACCAGTGAAGGTTTATTCCTATCACCTTGGAATTGAAGATCAACATTCCCAGAGCTTTATTTTAGATCTAGCATCAGGCCAAAAGTTATTGACCTCCTAGCAGCAATAATTCCATCCAGAATTACGTTGCCCATCATTGTAGATCCAAAGGAGGAAGGAAGTTGCTAGAATTTCAGCTAGTAATCCTGTGAGGGATCATTCCATCACCTTTCCATCAGTATTTCCATCAGCCTGGAGTCTATTGCAACATATTTTAGCAGGCACAGAGCCTCTCTTTCCCTTATAGCACAGTTTTTATGAGAAGTTGTTTTGCAGTAGCTGTAATCATTAATGGATGATTGAGAAATTAGATCTAGAGCTTCTATCTTGTAGATCTGAAGGAGGGATTAGCCCTTCAAGCTTAGATCTGATCTTGTGACATATTTCAACCATCTATTTGTCATATCTAGCTTCAGATATGTAATCCCAGCAGATAAAGGATCAAACCCTAGGAGGGTGATTTTCCAAAGTTATAGATCTAGAAAATCCTTTTTGGGTTATCTTTGGATCCCATCATATTGGCGAGATCTTAAATCTTGGCATCATCTGAGATCTTGAGCTCCCTAGATCTGAATTTCCTTTTGCAGCAGTTCATGCATATCTTTAGAAGAAGGGACAACGCAATATTTCTTCTGTAATCTCACCAGTTACGTAGTGCTAGTTACAACACCATTGTAGGGTGATTCTAGGCCTTCTCTTGGGCTAGATCTACTCATTTTTTGTACATTGTGTAACTGAATCATCTCCATATAATAAAATGGCTCAGCTTCTCTAAATATTTTGATGTTAGGGCAGAAACCCGAACCTGGGTTACAGTTTTGTGAGAATTGCGCGTTGAAATTTTTTTTTGGAGTTAGTTCGGCCGAACATTTTATCTAGTTCGGCCGAACTATGAATTAGTTCGGCCGAACTTGGTTTTAACGTTCGACCGAACTCGTGATTCCGTTAAGCCTGACGGCCCACTTACGGCGCGGGCAAACAGAATTTTTGCCGGAGATTGGAAAACCGGCAACCAAAGTTCGGCCGAACTTATATAAAAGTTCGGCCGAACTTTTACATTTAAAATAGTTCGGCCGAACTATTTTCTATAAATAAATCGCCCGCGAAGTTATTCGGTTTATTGTTCCCGCTGTTTGCCTGTCACTGTTTATCTGTTCCGGTGCTGTCGCTGTTTCTGTGTTCCTGTGCTGTCGCTGTTTGTCGTCGTCGCCGCGCTGTTACGAATTCTGCTCGTCCTCCTCGTCGCCGCGCTGTTACGAATTCTGCTCGTCGTCCTCGTCGCCGCGCCGGGTATTTTATGAATTCTGTCGTTGTATGTTAACTTACGTATGATTTGATAATTTACGTAAATGATTTGATAATTTTTACGTAAATTATTTGATAAATTTTAAATAAAACATGAGGCACTTCTCAGAGTTGATACTGCAATACTGGTCAAGAAATAGGTAGTATAGACTCTCGTCAATGCCTGATTTAGTAGCTACACGCAAGCTGTTCTAAATTTCTAATCACCATAAGTCGTATACATTTATAACAACGTTTTATGGAGTGGATTTCCTTTTAATATCTCAACATGTGTGCAAGCACTGAGTTACAGACGATGCGTGATAACCTCTGTCGTGGAAGCAAAGCATTGTAATCGAAGCCATGTGTCTAGCAAGTGGAGTACCTCCACCTGTAAAGATTAGTTGGCCAAGCCTATGGAGAGCTAAACCAATGTCAGATCCTTCCTTCACAAACGTAGCATAGTGTGTCCATGCATCGCACAACTTTATTCCCAAGCCACTACGTGTTTGGGCCGATAATGCATGATGTGTCCATGCATCGCACAACTTTATTCCCATTCTTTATTCTGCATCCAAAATTAAAAACTTACTGTCAGTTTGTCTTTTGTAGCTGGTAATTGGAAGTTGGTTGGTATTCATTATGTAAAATTTGTGCTCGTAATTATAAAATATAAATTATACTTGTTATAAAAAAAAAATTATTTATTAATCTGTCAACAAAATATTTTATGAGACATGTTCTTCATGACCTTTTCAAAAGTGAGAAATTTAACTTTTAAGTTTCGATTTTAGACACCACAAGATGTCAAGTCAACCTACCTGTGATCTAAGTTTTCAGTACATTTTGCTCAGTTTTCAGTACATTCTGCTCTCATGTATTTTCTGTACATTCTGCTCAGTTTTCAGTATATTCTGCTCTGATGGAACTGATCATCAGGGTGTCTGATGTCTTTTTCTGTATCATCCTACCCTCGAGTTATATGCATCATTCCTGTATTCTGCTTTTGACTTTACAGATTTCGTCATATCCCATATGAGGGTCATATTGTATATTTCTACTAATTCTGTATTTGTTTAATATGGGGTTTTTTACCAATTACTGTCAGTTTTCAATAAAGTTAAACGCAAAAATACAAATTCTACATTCTGCTCTCAATTTGAGTCTTCCCAGTACATTATGTTCAGGTTTTTACGAATGTGATCATGCATTCTTATATTATTTTCTGTACATTATTTTCTTATTTTATTTTCTGTACATTCTGTTCAGTACATTATTTTCTTATATTATTTTCTGTACATTTTTATATTATTTTCTGTATAGTATTTTCTGTACATTCTGCTCATTTTTCAGTACATTCTGCTCTCATGTATTTTCTGTATAGTATTTTCTGTACATTTTGCTCAGTTTCAGTACATTCTGCTATGATGGAACTGATCATCAGGGTGTCTGATGTCTTTTTCTGTATCATCTTACCCTCGAGTTATATGCATCATTCCTGTATTCTGCTTTTGACTTTATAGATTTTGTCATATCCCATATGAGGGTCATACTGTATATTTCTGCTAATTCTGTATCTGTTTGATATGGGGTTTTTTATCACAATTGGCCAGGCCGAGTCTTCCTTTTATCCTGTTTGGATAAACATGGGCTCTCCCTCTGTGGGTGGACATATGTAATCGGTATATAGATTGTTTTCCCCTTTTAATATACTGAAAACAGTGTTTTTTTTCTCTTGAAAAAAAATCTTGTAATATTATGTTTTTATTCACATTTATTGTTTCCACATTGCTATTGAATTAACCTTTTAATACTCTTCTTAATTGTGGACATGTGTTGGTATATTATGGTTTTAGGAGGAATTTTTCCTGGCCAGTTATGTCATCAAACTGAAAACACATCATTTTTTTCCTTCAAAGAAAAAAAAAAACACATGTCTTGGTATATTATGCCATCAAACTGAAAACACATCATTTTTCTCCTTCAAAGAAAAAAAAAACACATGTCTTGGTATATTATGCCATCAAACTAAAAACACATCATTTTTCTCCTTCAAAGAAAAAAAATTAAATTTCAATAGGCTCTAGGAAATTTAATTTCAAGTCATTTAATTTCACTAGATTAGAATTTCTTTCAAATTCAAGAGCTTAGAATTGCTTTCAAGTTCAATAGATCAAATTCATTTCCAAGTCCAATAGAATAGTCCATTTACCTTCATGTTTGATAGAATCAAATTTCAAAAAGTTTTCATAGTATAGAATTTGAATAATTTGTTTCAAGTTTTGAATTCGATGCTTTGATATATATGTAGTCTTTGATAAATAACGTGTTTGTGCTAATTTAGATATTTTCATTAATTTGTTTTCTTTGGGTATTGCAATCATTTCCATAGGTTAATTTCCATTTTTGATTGAGAGTTAATTGCTTAGCATATATTGTGCAAGTGTACTTCAGAAGTATAAGAACCTGGATTGACATTTAATGCAAGTAATTTATCTCACAATTAATTTACCCATTAGGATGCTTTGACCTAGTAATCAATAACTTGAGAGATGAAAAGGATCCTATCACATTAACGTGAGGATCCATTTTCACAATGAACATTAGGAAAAGACAATATTCATTGCAGTTGGTAATATAGTCAACTAGTAGACTATTCAATTATTAACAAAGTTGATGAAAGAATGCAAGGAATTTAAGGTTGCATTTCAATTTTGAAAATTTTCTACAATAATTTTTGTGGGGTAATTTGTTATACAATATCATTTTCATAGTTTACTTTTATTTTTATTTTTATAATAAAAATGCTCATACCTGTAATTTCAATTATATGGTTGGTTGTATTTCACAAATTAATTTTTATTATATATTTGGTTATATTTTCCACTTGTATATTTATTCTTGTTGGATTAAGTATTTTTAGGATCACACACACACACATGTTAATTCAAGTTTCCATAGTTATTTATAATTTTTATTTTAGAAAGAACCTTCAACCAAAAATACCCCTAAGGTTAGTCCCCCGTGTGCCCTTTGAGACACATTAGGTCATCCCACCAATTCATGCCCCATGCTTCATGAGTTGAAGGGTATCCTTCATACCCCTTAAGCACCCCCATTTCTCCCCACTCCATCATGTGATGCTGCCACCTCATCACGTAATAAGGGTTTAAGAACCAACAACCTCTTGTCTATTTATGTGAAACACAAACATTATACACAACATTGTCTCAATCTCCGACGATATCAAGATGTGTTGGTCACCATACATCATGCCTCAATAGTAGCACCACCACTTACACCAACCTCATATGTTTATGATTCCTCTTCCACCATTTATTATGTCACGAACTCGGTTAATTAGTATATGGCATGCCCTTGAGTGCTCTATGTTAAAGACACTCATCTCATCTATATGTGTCCTTTACTCATCAAATACCATCATCACCGCATGCATCAAGTGACATATCCCCCTCATCAAGATCCCAATCCGCCTAATTTTGGATGCTCCTCATACACTAAGTACCTTGACCATATCAATGGAATACCCAACTCCTAGCATGGTTCCCACCACACCAACACAACTATTGGAGATTCAAACGACCTCACCACTTAGAAAATGATAAGAAATTATTTCACCCCCTTGTACTAACAATACATAGAAAGAATAACATAATTAATGGAAGAGATAAAAATATGAATTAGAGAAAGGGATGGATCACATGTTAAAGGAAATGTAAGCCAACCTAGGAAGAAACCGACTCTTCGCTCCCACTTCAAATAATTTTTAAGAGTAAACGATGAAAACAACAAATTGATCTATGTACCAGATGTACAACATTCAACCATACCTATATAAAGAGTGTACAATGAAATTAATGTTGGTTTACTTCAACACTTGGAAAATATCTTGTTTCTATCCCATTTGTGGAAGTTATGCAAATATGAAATAAAGATACAAGGTTAAGAAGTTCTTAAAATTTGATGAAGTAGATGATCCTACTTTTGAGGATTATCCTATAGAGTTATAAAAGATGAACCAAGGGAATAAAAATGTAATTCATAAACATTTTCATATATTCCTACTAATAAATAAAATATTATGACACAACTATATGCTAGATTTAGGAGAAACAACTGATGTAATTCCTTTGAAAGTGATGAAATAATTAGGCCTTACAACAACTAGGGCATATAGAAATGTATGTGCTATGGATCCTATGAAAATCAGGATGGGTAGAGTAATAAATACACATGTGTTTTGAAATTTTTTGAGGAGTAACTCAAAGCATGCATATATACAAAATGAAGTGGCTACTTTCTTCATATTCCATGAGGGACTATTGTTCTTCCTAAATACTATTCATTTCATGTACCTCTGAATTATTTCTAGTGAAATTAAATGACTTGAAATTAAATTTCCTAAAGCCTATTGAAGTTTCTCCTTCAAAATAAGGATGCACTCCCATTTGATTCTCACGGATAGGTTGTAATCATGAGGCTCTCGCTCAAGAGTGGACCTTCGCAAAATCTTGTGACGTCTTGTCACAAACAAAACCATCAAACTGAAAAGACATCATTTTTCTCCTTCAAAGAAAAAAAAAATTCACATCATGTGAATGTCCATGTACTCTTACATATTGGTGTACAAAACCATCAACCAAACACAAGTTGACAAAACATGCCTCTTCAAACAACTGACTCTTTCAACATAGAGCTCATGTACTTTCAACATCTTGCTTCATGCAACATGCACCATACTTTGAATTTGCAAAGAAATTAATGAAACATCAAAATACATGCTAGGCCTTAATTGGATGAGAAATCTAACCATTTGTTAGCAAAACATTTCAATGGCGCTTCTTTTTCTTTCAACTATGTTGAATTTAGTTTTAAGTTATATTTTTAATTTTGGAGAAAATAACTATTTATTTCATGTGTAATTAGATTATTGATTTCATGTGTTAGGGTTGTGGATTCAGGCATTGAAACAACACTATTATATTTCAAATTTAAAAATGATGGTTTGAGTCCTAGGTAGCTTAGAATCCTACTTGTTTTCAAAATAAGGATGCACTCCCATTTGATTCTCACGGATAGGTTGTAATCATGAGGCTCTCGCTAAAGAGTGGACCTTCGCAAAATCTTGTGACGTCTTGTCACAAACAAAACCATCAAACTGAAAACACATCGTTTTTCTCCTTAAAGAAAAAAAAAATTCACATCATGTGAATATGTCCATTTTCTCGTACATATTGGTGTACAAAACCATCAACCAAACACAAGTTGACAAAACATGCCTTTTCAAACAACTGACTCTTAAGTCAAATAATAGAGCTCATGTACGAATTCCCATATTTGTTGCATTTAAATGTGTCTAACATAACTCTACTTTCAACATCTTGCTTCATGCAACATGCACCATACTTTGAATTTGCAAAGACCTGAATTCTCCACACCCCATTAAAATGACCCTACAAGTTGATTCTTTCAGTTTTTTCACTCTATAAGCATGAACGTACGATTATGCATGATGGAGAATCTCTAGCGCTTTCCCTTGTTAATATATTTAACAAGGGAAAGCGCTAGATATTCTCCATCATGCATAATTGTACGTTGGATTTGGTGATAATTGCCTCCATATTTTGGCTTTCTGACCCGCAAAACATAATTATTTTAGAAGGGAGGGAAGGAGGGATGATCACATTGACTTGCTTGATGACCTGTCTATGAAGATTAACTACCTCAAGAACTATTTTTTTTGCGTAGGGAAAGACACATTCCCATGTCTGAGCATGAAAACGTTCTTTGATATTGTTAATGCCTCTAGTGTTTACTTCTACAAGTTCTATAGGCAGAGTCTGTAAAGGGCCAGGTAGCCTCTGCATCTCATCTTTTATGAAAGGTGACATATCTAGTAAATGCCCCTGCAATCAATCTCTGGAATGGATCTAAATAGAAGTTCTACATTTTAATATCCGTAAAACACAACAACTTTAAGGTAAACTATGTACATTTTCCATTCATCATGAACACAAACCTCACAAGCCTCCTTGGCTTTGGAGCATTTTCCATGTTTTCCATAACCAAGACCCAAATAATTAGGCCCTTCTTGAAGAACATTTGGCTCAACTATGCCCTTCTTAAAGAACATTTGGCTCAACTATGCCTTGTACATGCTTGCCTTTAAAACCCTTTACTTTCATAGCACATTTTCATCAAAAATTTGGATCTTGTTCCTCTAATGTCTCTAATGTCTCTCAAAAGCACGTACACATTCATTTTCAGAGGAAATTGAAGGTACTCTAATGTCTCTAATGTCTCTCAAAAGCACGTACACATTCATTTTCAAAGGAAATTGAAGGTAGAAACCAATAGCTAATTCTTCTAACTAACCTTGACTAAATTGAGCTAAATTGTACTTTGATACGAACTTGATTTAAATTGTCCACCCCACATTAGGCACCAATGATTATAACCTTTAATGGGCTAGCACTGGTTGGTAATCATCATTTCAAAATGACTTAGTAGATGAAAATTATCATGTTTGTGATCATCGTTTCACACCATCTACATATGACCCTTCTACACATTATATGATTGAATTTATGGTAGGTCATCCCTTCTATCTAGACCATGATTGATTGTGACATTAGGTGAATAAAGGAAATTTGATAAGGAAGAGATCACTATAAGTTTGTCCTCCACGCACTCCATATCCAGTGATTGCCTATTTTTTCTTCCAACATTTTATTTTGGAAATTCATTTTGGTAGTTAATTCTACTAATAATCACAACACACCTGGAAGTCAAAGAAATTGTTATATACACTACTAAACTCAATTAACATTGTTTGTTATTGGACTTTACAATAACAAACAACGTAGAGTTCATTAATGTAGTAGTGTATATGATAATTATATGTATAGTAGTGTGGCTATCGATAAAATTAGCTGCTAATGAATTTCAAGAATAGAAAGTTGGAAGTGGAAAATTGAGAAATCACTAGCTATGGGGCGGATGGAGGAGGACAAGCTAGAAACTATCTTCTGCTTATAAATTGTATTTTATTCACCTATTGTCACAATCATTCATGGGATAGGTAGAGAGGATGACATTTCAAAAATTCATGCATATAATATGTAGAAGGGGTCATGTATGAGATGGTGTGAAGTGATGATGATTGACATGGTAAATTTTCATCTGCCAAGTCATTTTTAGATGATGATGACAAACCAATATTAGCCATTTTAAGGTTATAATCATTAACAAGAAATATGGGGAAGGAAATTCAAAGTGCCAAATTCTAAGGAACAAGCCATATTTGCTTCTCAAAAAATTTATTTGATATATTCTTAAAAAACCAAGTACAAATTTTAGTAATCCTAGAATCATGCTTTACATAAGGTAAAATTGGGGAACTCATGACTTGTACTATATAGATAAAAAAAACATTTACACTTACCAAAAAATATATGATAAAAATTGACAAACTACATAAGCTTAAGCTCAAGGGGATATAATCATTCTTGCCTTCCATATAGATAATGAAAATGATTGTTCTAAGTCTCATGTTGCTTCTCATGTTATTTTATAAACCTTGGTTGGAAAGAAAAATAGGAGGGCTGAAATGTAAGAAATATAGAACATACTGGATTTAACAGCCCCAAACTGGATTTTACTCTGAGGTATTGATTTTTTTGAAATCTATTTTGTGAATGTCGACCAATAGATATATATCATGGAGGATGAAAGACGAAGATCAGCCGAATCCCATATGGAGGCTCAGGGATCGGAGGATGTTCACGGTATTTAAATATAATCTTAAATCTCCATACATGTGTGTACATATGGAATTGATTTTTTTATTAACTTTGTGAGTGAAATTAGTTGTTAATAAGTTTCATATTTTAATTTTTAGGAGGAAAGAGGAGAAGGCTTTCTACTCCATCCATGGAGCGTGGCCAAGGTTCAACCGGTCGAGGTAGCAGGTTGCGGGAAGGGGGTGAAATTTATTCCCCCGAAGGTCAGCAATCAACGGCTGCTGGTTCTCAACAGGGTCACTGTGGGTCTGGTTCTCAGTAGCATCATTCTGGGGTTGGTTCTTAGCAGGGTCATGTTGGAGATGATGTTAACCAACAACATCAAGGTTGACATCAATTTCAATATTTTTTCATTAAATTTGTACAAATTTTTTTACACGTGTTTTTTCTAATATATGAAATTTTACATATATTGATGCAGAGGCTGAAAATGTTCGAGCCAGTGGTCAAAAAAGACGCAGGGAAGTGCGCTACATTGAAGAAGAAGGCTGTCAACCTAGCACAACTTATCCGGCTGAGATTACTAATATACCATGGGAAACGAACATGGCGGAATGCACCTTACAAAGGTGTCAAAGCCTTTATGCAAAATTGCAAAAAGATCTCCAAGATTTGTCTCTACCTGCTGAGAGTAGACAAAGCCTAGAAATAGTTACACATTCATTGAGTGAAATGGTAAAAGTGTACAAAGGTTTGGGGCCAACCACTGATTCGTTTGTAGAAGTGATGAGAAAGAGAAGAGAAACAGTGATAGGTCCCGATAAATGGCAGGACATCAAAAAAAGTGTTTCAAGAGCGCAGGCTAAGTCAATGTTTAATTATAAGGAAGGGCCAAAAAGAAAGATGTTGAAGGTGCAGTATTTCAAGCACCCAGACATAGCACAATATTTGTATAGTCGACATCTTTCGGCCTTTGGAAGGCTTCCATGGAACGATGAGGTTCCTCTTTATTTTGCACAAATGTTTTATGCATAATTTTTTTTGGGTATGAAACCAGACTACAATGACCTTCCTTTAGAATTTTTTGGCCCGGGGAGAGGTCGATTATGTCAACGTAAGGGCGCTAAGCGAGATGTGGAGTTGCCTCGCCCTGAGCCGCCATTGGTGAGTCGACCGTCTCGAGTCGAAACCCTGCGATCAGAGATGGATGCGACTTCTCAAATAATTCGTGAAGCAAGAGATGTTATGATCGAAAATGTTCATAGCGGATTGAGTGGAGTCGATCTTGGCTTAAATCGACAAAGAGCACGTGAATATGCACGTGCCAATTTTGTTTATCATACAGATGAGGAGATTTACAACATGAATGTTGAAGATCTCCGAACATACGCAATAAATTGTCACAATGGTCTGCAAGACTTAATTTTTCGTGAGGAAGAGGGCACCGGAACGGTATGTGTTAGTGACCTTAGGGTTTGAAATTATATTTACATATACATGTGTACAATTTGTAATAAATACATGTGTATGTACACATGTATACATTTATTTGTATGTGTACATTAATCTAACAAAAATGTATGATTATATGTTAAAACACCATTTGCAGTTCTCAGGAATGATGCGTGATGAAAATGTTAATATTACGTTCGGGACCTCTGGCTCAAACGATGCAGCTGGGTCTGACCATCATGATCTGTTGGCACATGTATGTTAGTGTTTTTTAAGTGACTCTAAAATAAATAATTGTTGCCACACATGTACATGTATGTATATATATAATTCGATAAAATGTTTTAACAGGTACCGATTCCGTCTGATGTTTTTGGGATGGCGGTACCTTCTTCTTTCTTAGGAGATATACCTTCTACTTCATTGGGAGATGTACAAGTATGGACAATTTTTCACAAGTTCAAAATTTATGTTACCTCAAAAAGTTCCATTAAACATTGAGATATATAGAGAGAGATCTATATTTTGAGTTATTTAAAATTTTTTGAATTTAGGTTCGTATAGAAGATTTTTTTAATCCGAGGACTTTAGCGACGGAGATAGGAACATCCACAACATTTGAAGAAGTTGTCTTTAGTTTTTTTTTTTAATATTATTGTTCAAATAAGTTTATATATGTACACGTGCATTTTCATTCGAAAGTTTTTAATTTATATAAATTATTTATGTATATATATATATATTTATATTTAACTGTACATGTATATTGTACAGGTTACCACTGGATATGTTTCTATGGCAGATCCTATTCATCAAATGGAGAGGCAACCTTACGAGGTATTGCGCGATTTTTTTGTTATATTTTGTTTTTTACATGAAGTTCTAGATATATATATTCTCATTCATTTTTAAAACTTCAAATTTTAATGTTCAAGTACATGTGCATTGTGTATGTCCGTTTCTTATTTACAGGATAGGGAGCTAACCGAGACCCAGAGGCTAGATCCTCCATTTGATGGACAAGATATAAAGTAGATTTGATATGATTTCAAAATTTAGATGGTTTTAAAATTTGTTAAACTTGATACAGTTTGATACTTGAGTGAGATTTACAATTTTTGGACATATTTTATTACAATATGTTTTTTGGACATATTTTTGGACATATGTTAAATTTTTTTGTTGGATAGTTGAATTATAATTGGCATGGCATGTGATATTTAATCTTAAATGTTTTTGTTAGATAGTTGAATTATAATTGGCATGGCATCTGAAGTTTTTAAAACTACATGAATGATAGAATGTGAACCTACATTTGCACATGTGGTAAATTGAAATGTTACTTGTAACAAGACAATCCCCATTGATTTCATTACAGTATATGTTGATTTTTGATTTGATATAATTGCATACATATGATGGTACATTACTTGTAAAGTCATTGGATTAATAACTTGTTCATTGATTTCAGTGTTCTTTGGATGGTTTTAGTACTTTTGGCATGTGAATGTGAAGTAATGTTGTCATCTGAATTACATTTGACATGTGATATTTAATGTTAAATGCTTTTGTTGGATAGTTGAATTATAATTGGCATGGCATGTGATATTTAATGTTAAATGTTTTTGTTGGATCTAGTTGAATTATAATTGGCATGCCATCTGAAGTTTTTAAAACTGCATGAATGATAGAATGTGAACCTACATTTGCACATGTGGTAAATTGAAATGTTCCTTGTAACAAGACAATTCCCATTGATTTCATTACAGTATATGTTGATTTCTAATTTGATATAATTGCATGTATGATGGTACATTACTTGTAAAGTCATTGGATTAATAGTGTTCATTGATTTCAGTGTTCTTTGGATGGTTTTAGTACTTTTGGCATGTGAATGTGAAGTAATGTTGTCATCTGAATTACATTTGATGTGTGATATTTAATGTTAAATGTTTTTGTTGGATAGTTGAATTATAATTGACATGGCATGTGATATTTAATGTTAAATGTTTTTGTTGGATAGTTGAATTATAATTGGCATGGTATCTGAAGTTTTTAAAACTACATGAATGATAGAATGTGAATCTACATTTACACATGTGGTAAATTGAAATGTTACTTGTAACAAGACAATCCCCATTGATTTCATTACAGTATATGTTGATTTCTGATTTGATATAATTGCATGTATGATGGTACATTACTTGTAAAGTCATTGGATTAATAGTGTTCATTGATTTCAGTGTAAGCGCAAAATTTTTTGACAATATAGAATGATTTTTGTGTTATAATAATTAAACCTAATAATATTGGAGAGCAAGAGAGACTTGAGGTATGGTGTTTACTACAAGAGTTTGAGCTAAATATTTAAATGGTTTATCTATCTTTCATAAAATAGTTTAAGATTGATCACAAGAATTAAGAGAATGTTTCGGTCCATCATTGGTATGGTCCATCATAGAATGATCATCCATGTCAATGAATCTTAAGTCTATCTTTCCAAACCATGACCCTACTCTCACATGTGTGCTTTTCATGACACCAGTCGTGCTACTTTTATCCTTGAGTTGACCGCCTTGAAAGCACTCAACTCTTTCTCGATGCTAGCCTTCCTCTTTCTAAGAGATGAAGCTGCCTTTCGACTTAGGAAGCTATGGGTAGCCCCCGTGTCTATCAAAGCAGAGAACTTTTTCCCATGTACGGTTGTAGACATGAATCTCAAGTCCAAGGAACTTTCATCATCATTCCTCCTTGTCTTGTGCCTTACTTTCGCAATCTTCTTCAACATTTCCTCTTCCAATATGTTTTTCGAACTAGCCCTTGGCTTAACAGTGCTTTTCACATATCTCTTCTCATGAAGCTCCATAGAACAATTTGATCCTGGGCCCGCTTGAATTGGTTCAAGCTCTTTCCTTTTCGAATTCTGTCTAATTGCTCCAATACGACATATATTGACTCCTTCCAAACGAAGTGCACCAATCCTCTTAGTGTGGTCGTCTTTTTTTCCAAGTGTGCCAACACATGCATTTTATTTCTTCAAACCAATAGGTTTCGGATCAAGAAAGTCCCTCTTGATCTTATCTTCCATGTTCTTGACTTTAGCCTGCAACGTGGTGCTTCTTTCCTTCAAGTGAGCCCTTTCCATAAAGAGTTTCTGAAGTCTTTTTCACCTTGTCGTATCTCCATGTCAAGCTTTTCAATTTCAGCAGTTTGTCTAGAAAGTCCATCCTTGGAATTTCTTGGGTGAAAAACCAAGTAGGTTGAACCAACTTTGGTCTAGTGCATTGGAATTCATTAAAGAATTGGTCATTGGCGCTGCTTCAAGCTAGGAGTGAACATCGTCACCAACCTACATTGAATATTTTACACTCCCTAGGGTGAATGATACTTTAAATTGATTGACAGTCTAAGACTTTCGAATTTTTCCGAATGCCAAATGATCTTACAAAGTTAGTATTTATAATATCCTAGTGTGCCAACACTTGCATTTTCTTTCTTCAAACCAATAGGTTTCGGATCAAGAAAGTCCCTCTTGATCTTATCTTCCATGTTCTTGACTTTTGCATGTAATATTTAATGAACTTTAAATGTTAAATGTTTTAATGATGCACAATATATAATCAAAAGGGTTTTAAAACTTAAATTTTTGGATGGTTTCAATTTACAACTTAAAGTTTTGGATGGTTTCAACCTACATTTGCACATATGGTAAATTGAAATTATGTTACTTGTAACAAGACAATCCCCATTGATTTCATTGTATATGTTGATTTCTAATTTGATATAATTGCATGTATGATGGCACATTACTTGTAAAGACATTGGATTAATAGTGTTCATTGATTTTAGTGTAAGCGCAAAAAATTATTGACAATGTAGAACAATTTTTGTGTTATAATAATTAAACCTAATAATATTGGAGAGCAAGAGAGATGAGGTATGGTGTTTACTACAAGAGTTCGAGCAGGTCATTCGGTGACAACTTTTAGTGGAAACTTGAAACAAAGAGAATCTATCTTTGGCTAGGACATCATGTAAGATGCTTGACATAAACAGTAAAATTGTACTTAAAAGTTGAGATTCGGGCAAGTGGGGACAACCACTTGTTATCTCGTCCCTTGGAGGCTAGGCCATATGGGGACCGAATCCGACCTTACAAAATAAAGTGAAATAATTTGTACCATATGGTCGGAGAACATATACAAGAACAATTAATATACAAGAACAATTAATTTCATTCTAGAATATATATATATATATATATCCAATACATATAACATTTTTAATCAATGCACATGTATAGAAAAACTACTTTCAGTTGATACTAGAGCACGTGGTTGTACTCAAACAATTTGTAACATCTGCAAACCACAAATAACATAAGCAGCTCAATTTTTAGTTGAGTACTGAAAGTTCTAAAACATATTTAATCCAAAGATAATAAATTGTTGGACACTTAACTCAAAAAAATTCTAATGGAATTCCATCCTCAATAATCCGTTCATGATCGGATTTTGACATTTTCCATTTCTTAATTTTTGATTTTTTCTTTGATTGAACTTCTATCAACTTTATGCGTGCTGCACACACCAAGTGACTATATTGAAAACTTATGGAATCAGGGTCATAGTCTTCGAAGTAAACAAAGTCTCCACTTTGACAAGTTTGTTTGAAAAAATAACCTTTCAGTATAATAGACCCTTTGTCATACTGAAATCCGTGATCATTATAGTCTTGTAATAATTTCATTTTTTGTTCAGTGCAACGCATCAAATAATACTTCACATTTTCATCGTTGTCAATAGGTGCAATTACAGCAAAAACATCTCCTCCACAATAAAATAAATTTAACATTTAATTATGCATATTTAAATTTATTTGTAGATCTTTAAATCATTAAAAAGTAATTCAAATGTTACCTTCTCTAACAAGATCAGAAACTCGATCACCATCGGATGATATTGTAGTTTCATCTGATTCCATTTCTTCAATCATTGCAACAGACATTTTTCCCTTTGTATTTAGCTCTGTATGTTTTCAATCGTTCACATACATTTTGTTTTCACAGACGTCATTGGATTTTGTGTTGTCTATGCAAACATCACAAAAACAAGAATATTTTCTTTTATCCAATGCAAACACATTTGTGGACAATTTTGTTTGAATTGAATGCAATTTTCGAGTCCCTTTATTGTTCCAACTTCATTTCCAATTGATCTATTTACGTCTCCGATTCCAATATGCCAGAAAAACCTTTATATGGAAAATTAGAAAAAGAATTTGTAAATATGATATCAAAATACAATTAAAAATAATCATTGCATGATAAATGTACAATGTTTAAAATTAGATTTCCAATATAAATTAAATTGAATGTACCTTCGCACTTCTCTTGATGGGTTAATCTCATGGCTTAGAGCATTTTTGTACCATTGAACAACTTCTTCAGCGTTCACAAGTTGGCGTGCAAAGTGGTTCATTTGATATCTTCGAAGTACTCGTTTTATGCATGCTCCTGCACCGTCATGTTCTCCTTTTCCATGGCCAGTCTCAAAGAAATTCCAACAATGTTTAATGCAAGTTTTCTTATGAAGACGACACAACCAAAAAAATGATCGTGCAGATTTGAATTGACCTGCGCATCCGTCTGACCATATCCAATGTTCATTGAATGTTATTCCACAATTTTTCAATGAATCATAAATTCTTTCAAAACAATGTTGTACAAAACATGTATCATGTGTACGATCGTCACTGATATAAAAATGATATTTTTTAATGATATGTCGATTTTCACTCGTGCTTTCTATATGATCGACATTTTGTTCAGCATGTCTATATAGAATATGGACGAGCATGGAGACTTGGTCAGAGTGATAGTATTCACTCTGAATTTCTTTTTGTGGAACAAATGTGTAGTTTTCTGCAAAATCAATCACTGACAAAATGGTTCCCGGTGGAAAAACTTCACGAGATTTTTTGAATTGCAAGTCTTGCCATCGAGCTCTATGGGAATGCATGGTGTATTTGTAAATTTCTGCTTCAAACTTTCTCAAAAAGTCTATTAGAAAATTTTCATCTTCTCGTAATTCGATTCTTTTAACACTATCTGCACCTTGAATCGATGTACTGGTATATTCATATCTCTTCCATTTCACTTTCATGTTGGACAATGATTGATCATTTATATCAATACGATATTTGTTTTCAAATTTAGTCAAATTTCCACAATCATTGCATTTTTTACCACCAACACATTTCTTTTTGTAAAATAGTTCGTCGCTTTCTCTTTCACATAGAATTTGAGATATGAATTCACGGATAGTGGAAGGAGGAGGTGAATCCTTCCATAATGTTCTACCGAAATCAAGGAATGTGTCATAATATAACTCAAATTCCACATGATAACGGCAACAACAAGTGTCGCGTACGGTGATAGGTTTTACATACCATGGTTTTTGTTGAACAAAAGCACCGAGTGAAACTTGAATTTGACGATTCTCTTCTTTGAACTTGTTGAATAACTCTATTTGAGTGGTTTCCAAGAGATGTTTTTCATGTTCTTCGTATTGATTTCATGCTATTCTTCTTCGCATCACATCTCTTGCAATGGGTGAAACACGCGAATTGTTCTTCCAATATTCATATATTATTTTTTTAACATCTTCTCCAAGTCTATCTTTGTATGGTTGCCTACAAATAGCTCTCCAACAAGCGATTTCATCATTTACGTCTATTTGCAGTCGAAATTTTCGATGTTTGTGCAGAGTTTTTCGCGAGGTTCCTAGTGCTCGTGCCATAGATGTTAGATTCAAACGATTCTCTTGAGTACTTGGTGAAACCATTGCCATTTGTATTCCTCTACGTATATTTGAAACATCTTTATCTCTAGATCTCTTAATTGACTCTATAGCACTACTCATATTTTTATCACCTCTTCTTTCATTTTTTTATCTTTGGTTGATTTTCGAATACCCAATAGTGTCGTCGCTTCTTTTAATTTCCTTGATGATAGGAGACCTTTCAACATTTGAGCTTGAGCTGTCACTTGTTCAGTTTTGAAAAACATTTCCAAAATTTTATCGACACGATATCGTATAACATAGTCAAGTTTTTTATCTCCATATGTGTGAGTGTCGACATTTTCTAACATCTCATTATCGATAGTGATTTCATCTGTACATATTCGAAAAAATAGTACATATTCAATAAATAACTAAATTAATAAATATGTCAATAAATATTAGGAAAATTTTAAATATATCAATAGATCAAAATATTTACATTTACATACCCGATTCAATTTCTGCTTGAGGTTGATTTTCTTCTTGAATATTTTGAGGAGTATCTCTGTCTGTTCACATTAAACAAAATATTTTTCAAACTAGTTCATCAAATAAAAATTAAGCTTCACATTCTACATTGGAAAAACTTTAAAAATATATCAATAGATCATAATATTTACACTTACATACCTGCTTCAATTTCTGCTTGAGGTTGATTTTCTTCTTCAATATTTTGAGGAATATCTCTGTCTGTTTACATCAAACAAAATATTTTTCAAACTAGTTCATCAAATAAAAATTAAGCTTCACATTTTACATTAGGAAAAATTTAAATATATATCAATAGATCATGTAATATTTACATTTACATACCTGCTTCAATTTCTGCTTGAGGTTGATTTTCCTCTTCAATATTTGAGAGAGCTTCTAATTTTCTTTTGCGATATTGTCTCGTCTCTTCTCTACGTTCTTCAGGCTTTCTTTTTCGATCATATTTTCTCACACAAGTTCTTCGATTTCCCATGATAATAGGGTATGAGGTTCAAAAATTTTCCTTTAAAAAATTAGACAATAACTCAATTACAAACAATATCACAAAATATTTAATTTAAAAAAATCTTTTCTAAAAAATACGTAATCCAATCCAAAACACGTACATATCTCTAAGAAAAATCACACCGCCTTCAAGAAATGTCTTCCAAAAAAATTCTTTAAATCCAAAATGTGAAGAAAATTTTTTGAACAAAAAAGCTCAAAAGATTTATTTTAACACAAAACATGTACATACCTCCAAGAAAAATCACGTCGCCTCCAAAAAATGTCTTCCAAAAAAGTTCTTTAAACTCAAACTTTGAACCTCCAAGAAAAATCACGCCGCCTCCAGAAAATGTCTTCCAAAAAAATTTTTTAAACCCAAACTTTGAAGAAAAGTTTTTGAATTCAAACCAAGTTGTAAAATGAAATGACACTATCTCTAGATTTATTGTTTACTTAGTTGTAGTTCTTATATTGTGTTTAATTATTACTGCATTGTATCTTTTGGGATATTACAGTGGTATCATAGCATGATCTTTGGCTCAATTCCATTTCACCTTAGAAAACCAAAAACGACAAAAAGTTAAGAAATAGGTTATCTTGCACATATAGTACGCCGCACTTCATCAGCTTACGATTCCCGGATTGACAAATTAAATGCAGCAATTTAGGACACTCTAAATTGACCAAACAGGAAGAATCCAAGAAGAAGATTTGAAGAGGAAGGTCCAAGCACTTTCTATCAGCAGAAAAGAAAACCAGAGAATCATAGATCTCCTCATAGATCTATTATGCCCACTTTCTTTGAAGGAGGTGAGAGGTATAAAAATGAATATAGAAGAGAACCTGAGACTTACGAGACTCTCAGTTTGTATCTTGAAGAGTACAAGGAACAGTCTAGAGCATTCAAAGAGAGTATAACTCTCCAAGAATTCTTTGAACTCAAAGAAGAAAGGAGATCCTATAGCAACAATAGAAGGAAGAGGCACAATAGATTCTATTTGCCTAGATTTGATGGGTATTCCTCAAGAAATTTTAAGGCTTGGAGGAAAAAGTTAGATTCATTTTTCATGCTACATCCTGTGGCTAAAAGAGAGGTTGTCCAAATTGCAGCACTTCATCTTTTAGGTGAAGCCAATGTTTGGTGGTTTAGTCACATGGAGCATGCAAAGGTGACTAAATATTCGGATTTGTTTCACAAGTTGAGGAAGAAGTTTGATGTAAAGAAGACAAATATGGGCCACAAAGAGACATTTCCTAAGGAAACAAAAAAGGATGTCATTATTTTCACTCTAGACAAGAAGTCACTTCATTCACCACCAGCTGCAGAAGTACTTGCATCTAGAGAAGAGACACTTGCAATCTTGCAAGATAGTCTTGAGCTCTTGACACATAGAGTCCCATGCATGATTCAGGAGATGCATGAGGAAGAGAAGGAAGATTCCAGCGCTGGTACATTGGTATAAGAGAAGCCATCTCTCTTACCAGCAGTTGGAGACACCATTATCCCAGTTGGAGGAACTCTTATGTTTTGTCAATAGGTTCCCACATATCAGTTGATCCAAGGTATGCATACACATTCATCACCTATTGTTTCAGTAGATCTTATTGAAACTTATGAGGACATGCCATCAAGGCCAATGCATAACCAAGGGTTAGAAAAAAATGTTGATTTGAAGCAGCAAACAATCACAGTGAAGAGGACCTTTGATCTAATCAAGGAGAAGATGGAAAGCTATCCCAGTTTGTCATGGATGGACTACATTCAACCTCTTGAGTTGAAGTGTAAAGTTTCAAAAGAAGGGATGAGCATGATCCTATGTACAATGACTAGTTACGATCAGTATTGTACCTTGCTTTGGGACAATATATGTATTGCCCTGCAGATCTACAATGTTGTCACTTATTAGCAGTGATAATGAAGAGGCCCCATTATTCTTGGAGCATTATGAAGGTAGCTTCACTCATGAAGCAATGGAGGATAAGATGATGAATGGTAGACATCTTGAGGTGAGAAATATTTTCTCCTTTCTAGATGACACTTTCTCAATGAACATCTCACAACTCAAAGAGAGACTTCTACCTACAGCAGATCCAAAATCTCATTGGTTTTGGAAGGCCATGGATGAGAAGAAGGTCTCATTAAGAGATCCCATTGGAGGTGCACTTCAACATTTCATGGAGTGCAAAGTTCTTCATCAGTTTGAGGAGGTTGGTGTCTTACAATGGGAGGATACCAAGTATTTGCAAAATGAAATCCATCATCCACATTGGAATTAATGGTTGATAGTATGGAGCAAGGGGTTTCCAAACCACTTTCAGATCTATGATACAAGCCAGCAAGAAGCATGGTTGCGCTGGTTGCTCTTGGGTGAGTATGGTTACTACCCAAAGGTTCATATTTTATTGTCTCATGCCTTATGACTCAATGATAGAATGCATAATAAAAAGGCATGGCTACTATGGTTTTTGAGAAGAGAGTTTGGACATCACATGATATATCTTATGTCCTTATATTTACTCTTGTTTGGGATATGTCTCATGACTCTGCATGTATTTATGTTTGGGATGTATCTCATGTTCATGTATGTACTTGGGTTTGGGAGAAAGAATAACTCTCACGTGATGTGGCATAAGGGAGCTTGTTTGTATTATGTTGATGAGACATCTCACATGTCCATTACTTTATTGTTGCTCCATGACTTGCATCATGATAATGCAAGGAGGCAACAAGAATCCTTGTTACTATGGTTACTATTGGGAGAGTATGGGCTGAATTCTTCCCATAAATTGCATGACATTGTTGGAGGATGGAAACAGGAGGCCTTACAGCATTGGATTCTGTCGGGGGATTATGGTCATTATACATGGTATAATGATGATGTGATGGAGCAAAAGATGCCTTATTGAGGTGGCTTCTCTTGAGAGAATATGGCCACTACATTTGGTACAATGATAATATGGTATGGCAGCAAGAGGCATTGTTGAGATGGCTTCTATTGAGAAAGTACGACTCTCATATTCGCATTGATGACTTGGCATGGCAACAAGAAGCATTATTGCGGTGGCTTCTTTTGAGAGAGTATGTCTCTCTTACTTGTTTTCATGATGATATAGCATGGTAGTAGGAGGCTTTGCTGCATTGGTTGTTATTAGGAGAATATGGTTTGACATTTTTCATGTTTTCCCATATGTATCAACTTCTTGTTTTTCAATATGATGATGTGATTTTTTATTCCTACATGGCCAACATGGCTAATGAGGAGGGCATTGATGTATGTAATCTACTCTATGTATTATGGGTTGGAGAGATAGTTCATGAATTGGGACTTTCCACTTTGGGAATGAACCACTTTATCCTATGTATCTCATGTATAGAGGAGAACTTTGGTCATCATATGGTTTCCACTTAGAGATTCATTGATGGGGATAGGTATCTAACTTTTCAGTTGGAAGCCATTCTAGACATTCTAAAGAGGCATATTTGGAGCTGGACATACATGACACATGGTGACAGGTGGGGTTGGTCTTCCACATGAGGATGCCATTTGGATGGAGGATGTTTGCTGTAGCATCCACTTTTGCAGTGGCTTGAGGACAAGCAACACTTTGCAGTGGAGGACTGTAATATTCCCAAATTTTCACCTAATATTTGGAATATTAGAGTTCTTAATTTTCTTAATGAATTAAGTAAATAAAAGGGTGGAGGGACCCATAATTATTAATATGAATAAATGTCCACTTTTTGTGTGTGAATGTGGATTAATTAAGCCTAGATATACATAAAGAGGTAGTTGAGCAACTACTAATGTGAATGGAATTGGATACCATGTCTCATTAATGAGATAGATCATGGAGGTTGACACAATCAACTAAGATCTTGAAGAGATCAAATAGAAGATCATGGAGCATTCATGATGAGATGATGGAGGAAGTTGTGAAATTAATGCACACATGATGGAGAGGATGTACATTGCACCTAGACATGATGGATGACTTGGCTAGACAGTGCAGTCAAACATGGAGGATCTTGTCCACATGCACAGCGCAGTTTAGATGAGGGCCAAGCCATGGGAAGGCTCAAACATTATATAAAGAAGATGAAGGCAAGAATGAATACATGCTTGAGATTATTGATGTTGAGGATCTGTTTAGATCTGGAATTGTCGTGTGACATTCCATTGCTTTCTTGGGTTGTTTAGCAAAGATTGCAAGTGTTGTTTAGCACAGGGTGTTCATGGTAGGGAATCCCACCTTTATTTGAGTAGCTCTGGAAAGAGTATTGTACTTCATTCTACATTAGGCATTGGTGCCACATATATTTTCTTACTTTCTGCAGAACATTCATATTTGGAAATTGCAGATTTATGAAGATTAGTTTGGAAGGTGGAGGTTGTCTTCAGTATTTGAGCTTGAGAACTGGTGAAGGTTTATTCCTATCACTTTAGGCTTAAATATTAGCATTCCCAAAGCTTCATTTGAGATTTGGCATCAGGCCAAAATTTATTTACCTCCTAGCAGTAGTAATCCCTTCAGGAATTACGCTGTCCATTTTGCAGATCCAAAAAGAAGTCGTTAACATCTCAGCTAATAATCATGTAAGGGATCATCCCCTCACCTTTCCCTCAGTATTTCCATCAACCTGGAGTTTATTCCAGCATTTTTCAATAGGCATAGAGCCTCTCTTTCCCTTACAGCGCATTTTCTATGAGCAGTTGTGTTGCAGCAGCTGTAATCATCATTGGAGGATTGAGAAGCTAGATCTAGAGCTTCTAGCTTGTAGATCTGAAGGAGGTATCAACCTTCAAGCTTAGATCTGATCTTGTGACATTTTTCAGCCATATTTTTTTCAAATCTAGCTTCAGATCTGTAATCCCAGTATATTAAGGATCAAGCCCTAGGAGGGTGGTTTTCCAAAGTTGTAGATCTGGAAAATCCTTTCTGGGTTATCTTGGGAATCCATGACATTGGCCAGATTTTGAATCTTGGCATCATCAGAGCTCCAGATTTCCGTAGATCTGCATTTTATTTTTCAGCCTTGAGTCATATATTCATATTCTACTGAAGGGACAACGCATTATTTTCTTCCAACAACTCTCCAGTTATACAGTGCCTATTGTGGCAAGTTTTTAGGGTGATTATAGGCCAACTCTTTGGCTAGATCTACTCGTATTTTGTACATTGTGTAACTGAATATTATCCTATATAATAAAATGGCTCAGCTTCTCTGTAAATTTTGATGTTTCCTTGAGATTTTTTGTTTACTTAGTTGTAGTTCTTATATTGTGTTTAAGTACTACTGCATTCTCCCTTTTGGGATATTACAACTGGGTTGAAGAAGTACTCCTTCAGATGAAATAACAGTCGACCAAGGTAAAAAGTGGTAAGACCAAAAATTTCAGTTATGGGTCAATTTTGATCACTTTTGTTTTGGAGCGAGTTCCATTGATGCAACTACAGCATGTGATGCTGGGATTAGCTGGTCCTAGAGATCCGCGGATGTAATGGTGGGTCGAGATGATGGCTAGGGATGCTAGTCAGTCATAAATCTCGTTTTCCACTGCATTCTTTAGTTGCCTCCGAAGATAGAATATCTTCATCAAGGATCATCCATATGCAGAGATGGATTTCCACGAAGATCCAAATTTGATTTTACAAGCCATCGCTCAATCGGGTGCTATAGGTAAAATGTTGACCATGTTTTTGATATTTTGGGGTTTTTACATATTTTTGTGTTTTTTTTTAATGTTTCCAAGAATAAACTAAAAATGTTTTATGTATCCAGATGTAGGTACCATTCGACCAGTGGTTCATGCACGACAGGCGGGAGAACCAGCAGAGAGGACTATCGAAAGAGAAGTACTACAGGATTTGGATTTAGTCGAGACTCTTGCTGAGTTGAGAAAGCATGTTGAGGGATTGACTCTTGGGATACCAGATGTCTGGATCGACGAGTTACCTATGAGGCTGCAACGCCATACCATTGGTGTGCCTAGCCATTGGATGAGGTTGTTGTGCATGATAGCCCAATCAGTGACCTACTATAATGAGCATCACTATGTTTACTTAGATTATGCTATGTTTATATACATTTTGAGGTCAGATGACCATCGTGTCTTGGACACAATTTTGTAAAAAAATCTATATAAATCTATTTTACTTTCAGTGTTTTTCTATGATTATGTGGAATCCTATTCAATTGTATGATGTGAATTGAAAATCTATCTTTACATATGTAACAAATGTCTATTTAACACATAATTCGCTAGTTAATCAACCAGTGTTAAATTTTATGGAAATATGTTGATATTGAATGTAATCAAAATGTCTTTCCAAAAACTAACTCTAAGGAACATGTGATGAATTGTTGCATTGAGGACAGTATAGATGCCAGTAAGCTAAAGTACGACAAGTTGTGATTCCAGCCTCATGATGATGCGGTGAATGCCAAATGAAATAGCATCAAAGAGTAGTTCAATCAACCCGCTATACTCAATAATATTGTTGGTCGATCGACCAATACAAATCCCTTGGAAGATCACTAACTCGCCACTTGGATCAAATATGGCCCACGCAACAAAGGCTAAATTCTGAGTACTACGACTAGCACCATCGGCATATCCAACAAATGGTTCTGAATATTATGACATATGCGAAAATGAAAAAGGGATTACTAACCACATGAAAAACTCTAAAAGGCACACTGCTACACACACGCAATAAAAACATATAATAGAGAGTTTACTACGCAAAATCAAGCATAGTAACATTTAAGATACAGCCATTTTGAGGCTGCGACAATGGAATCCCATCATAATATACCAACTCGTAGCCACCCTTAGCCAGGTTGCGCTTGACAATGTAGGGCCATGAAATAATGGTTCAAATTTCCTTGTTCTTATCTTATCATCTTCTTGATCATAAATAAAGACCAGGTCTCCTTCCGAGAAGGTGTGAGGCTTGACATTGCAGTCATAATGTGCCTTAATTTTTCTCTTATGTGCTTCGTTGGCCAATGCAGCTTCATGACGCATTTCATCTAAATGGATGAGATCTAAAATATGTGCCTCTTATTTAGAAGTGTCAATATCAGGTCAATCGTGAGTTTCAACGATGGTATTTCACATTATATCGATAAGATATCTTCCAGACCATAAACAATCTAAAAGGGAGTGAATCTGGTCGTGTTTCTCACTGAGATTGGATATGCCCACAAAGCCGAGTACAGGATCAAATGTTAGTTTCGTTTATGAACCCCAATCATGCGTTGAAGCATATGCTTAAGAATCTTTTTGATAGCTTCAACTTGTCCATTAGCTTGCGGATAATAGGGGGTAGAACTATCATGTGACAGTCCTAACTTAGCATTCAACTCATCCATCATGTGATTTCGAAATTGTTTTCCATGATCTATGACTATATCTTGCAGTACACCAAACCGTGAAACCACATGGTTAAAAAAGAACAATGCAGTTGTCTGTCCCATTTTGTTGAATGTAGGCATCGCCTCGGCCGACTTGGTAAAATAGTCAACAGCGACAATAATATACCCATGCCCCCTGGTCGAGCGGGGATTACATGTCATGAAGTTAGTTCCCCATTTTTCAAATGGTCCAACAACGACGACAGGATGCATTGGTGCTGGTGGCAAGTGCATTTTACGATCAAATATCTGGCAATCATGACAACTTCTAACCGCGGTAATGCAGTCGCGAAATATGGTAGGCCAAGAGTAACCAGCACGGAGAATCTTTTTCATAGTAGCATAGCCAGAAAAATGTCCACTGCATGCACAAGAATGGCAATCATTTAGAACTTTGTTGACTTCCTCATGCGTGAGGCACCTACGTAAAATCGTATCAACACCACGACAATAAAGTGTATCGTTGATGATCAGATAATATTTGGCTTGGTATCGAATATGTCATTGTTGCGAGTGAAAGATATTAGGCCGAAAAGTTTGGGTCTAGAGATAGATGATGAAATATCCATACCACGAGTCAGATGACTCGATTAGAAACAAATACTCGTCTGGAATTGATGATTCCGTAGTAGGATCGATACTACTCAAAGGAAGGTCACAAATAAGCTCAGAAAACACCAAATACTTCTTTGACTTGGATTTGATGAATTCCAAATCAAACTCCTACAAAATGACGATCCATTTTGAATATTTTCTGTCGAGTAATTGACGTGACAGAATGTATGTCATAGGGTTTCAATCCGAAATGACAATGGTCTTTCGGAACAAGATATAATGGCGAAATATTTGTACAGCTTGAACGCCTTCCAAAGCGAGCTTCTTAATGTATGTGTAATTAAATTATGTATCATTGAGATTATGACTCAAATAATATATCGGATGTTCAATCCCATCTTCTTCTTGGACTAAAACCATAACGATGGTTGTATCTGCAGTGGTGAGATACAAGAGATAGTCACTCTGATAATTTAGGGGATATATTAATGATGCTCGAGTCAGGGAATCTTTAAGAACACCAAAGGAAGCTTGCGCAACCTCGTCCCAATGGAAGGGTACCCCATTTTTCAAGAGTTGAGTAAATCCTTTGGCCATTTCGACATAGTTAGGAATGAACCTCCTTAGAAAGTTAGCTTTCCCTTGGAGTCTTGTAACTGAAGTAGATTGGAAGGAGCAAGCAAACCAAGAATAGCCTGGACCTTCAATGGATCAAGCCGAATTCCGTCTTTCTACATGATGAATCCAAGAAAACGACTAGAACCAATACCAACACACACATTTTTTCAGATTAAGGCATATTTTATAGTGACGACATCTTAAAAAGATCGCTCTCAGATGTAGCGGGCAGTCAACCTATTTTCGTGAATGTGCAGGTAAGTCATCCGGATACGGTTGAACTATGTGCTTGATGTCATGAAAAGCATAATTCATTTCCCTCTGGAATGTGGCCCCAACATTATTTAAACCAAAAGGGAGCGTGCAATAAGTGAATTTGCCCCAGGGACAGATAAAATCCATTTTATATTGGTCCTCTAGGCGTATATTAATCTGATTGTAACCGGATAATCCATCCATGAAAGAAAATATTTCACATCCGGCACATTCATCAATTATCTGGTCGACAAAGGAGCTGGATATTTATCTTTTGGATAAGCATGATTAACATCCCGATAGTTGACACACACTCTAATTGTCCCATGTTTCCTCATGACAGGAACAATGTTAGATACCCAATCGGTAAGTGGAATAGAGTAAACGAATCCAACATGCAAAAAATTTTCAACCTCTTATTTAATGGCAATAACTTTATTAGGGTGAACAGGATGAAGTCACTGTCGCACTGTCTTAACATCAGGATACATTTTAATCTCATGTTCAACAATGTTGGAGTCAATACCTAGCATCTCCTCATATGACCAAGCGAATACATCTCGAAATTCACAAAAAAAAAACGTGGTAAGTGTCAATTTCACATGGAGAACAAGATGCACCGACATGAATATTTTAAACAATACCAATTTTGGTAGAAATATCAATGGAAATCGTTTCTTCGATATTTGATGGGTTTCCCTCGGAATCGACAGTGTGGATAGGAATAGAATTCATCAAGAAATCAACGACAGTAGGGTGATATACTTCAGATGGATTATCTTCACTCTAATCAGGAAGATGGGATCGTTGATGTGATGATTCCCATGGTTCTTCTTTCGGCATCATGGATTCCATAATGCTCTCGTTAGTCTAGAATACGCATGAAAATGGATTAGAATAAGTGCCAAAATCTGAAGAATGATCAACCCAAACGGTCGACAACAATGGATTTGGATTGGCCGCATAATCCAAGAAAATTGATTATTATGCTAGCTCATTTGGACTTAGTGGAATGATATCGCCCAGCCTAACTACTTCAGAACCATTGGGTATCTTTCTTAACTCAGATGAAGTGGAATATATCATGTTGCAGGTCTATATATGTGTGATTTCCGCCGATGTCGCAGGCGAAGGTAACAAAAAGGTGCCCACGAGGGAAGTATCCTTAAAGAGTCCTACACCAATTTTCTGAAGAGAAGGTGGGGGTCCATGAACTAACTGAACGCTTTCAGTTACCTAGGAACTAGAGGTGAAGAACGAGAGTTGATCAATGGTTGTGATACTTCCTTTATGGGGGAAGATGATCATAATAAAATTGGTAGATACTACCGCACCCATCGCGTAAACCCATGGTCTTCCAAGTAATATGTTGTATTCTATGGGTTCGTCAACGACCTCAGCTTCAACAGTAACTAGTTTCCCCCCTGGTTATACTTGCAGGTTATTAAGAATTCCACAAGGCTTATATGTAGGACCACCAAAAGCTTTCAACGTCATAGGTGATTGTGAAATATTCAACGAACCAAGTGACTTCCAACAACTCATTGAGATGATGCAAGTAGATGCGCCTTCATCAATGATAGTGTGATTCGGGACATGTACTTGAATCAAGAATACTAACTATGCTGGTAATTTTGGCACGTAGCCCACGTGATTAAAGACTACAAGATTTGAATCCATCGGATCAATTCTACCGATCGCGGACAACAAAGCCTGCTTCTAGGAGGGGAAATTCTGAAGAACCTCAAGCGTTGACATAGAAGAAGGTGACTGACCCAGGTCTTCTACTACATTATAATTTTGAGTTTCACGAGCTCAAGGGTTGAATGTTGATTTGTGAACTACTCCCTTCGACAGATTTATCGTTAACTCTAGAAGGATAGGTGGTAGAGCCGAATTAGATGAGTTCGAAGTCAAAGTGGTAGGTTGATCTATAGCCTAACCATTAGACAACGACAATGGATTACTGTAAAATTTACTTCGATTTGACACCAAAACATCATTTTTGGGCTTCGTGGCGGATAGCATAAGCACTTGCGAACTAGAAGGAGGATTCATAGCAACCATATGTGTTTCCGGGTTCAGAAAAGGAGTTTTCAACACTCTAGATGCGAAAGAAGTCTTAAGAATCTTTGGGACTTTCGAGCAATAAAGACAATCTCACGTAAAATTCTCCTCATTACATATCAAGAAAGGGTAACGAGGTTTCCGAAAAGAACCATATGAGTCAGAAGATTTTTCCTGCGGGGGTGAATTTGATTTCTTATTTTCTTTCCCCTTCTTCTTATTTCTTGGTTGCTTATCACTTTTGCCTTTGTTAGATGACACGGCATGGATTTTGGAAGAAGACACAAGATCAGATGTAGTAGGGTTTTGATTTGAAATAGCAAGCATAGGACCAGATAGTCGATTTGCTACCTGAGCGCTAGCAGAACCAATCACACCTTCGTCAGCATGAATGTCTTGACTAGGTGGAGCAGGAGGAACAATAAAATTTGGTCACGACGCGTTTGGAATATTTTTGTAGAGTGTGCCAGAATAAGTCTAAATCTGATCCAAATACTAGGCATGAGCAATTATTTTCTCTTCAGTGACAACACCACCTTTGTCCACATCCTCAGTGATATATGGAAACAAGGACTTAATAAACCACTCGGCTAAAATATGATCAAGAAAAAATGTTTTAACCATTCGATGATGACGATGCCACTCATGTATATGATCTGATATATGAGTAGCAATGGTTTGTTTAAACCTGGTCAAAAATTTTGTTACAGTTTCTTATCTAATGGGTAACTGGAAGTGGGTTAAAAAGGTAGTGGCTAAAGCTGTAAAGTTATCAAGCGAAGCCTGTGGTAATTCAATGTACCACTTCACAGCCAGACCAGTAAGTGTTAGCTAAAAAATACGCAATCTAACATAATCATTATTTAAGGAGTTCGATGAACACCATAAATGATAAGTCATGACATGCGTAGAGGGGTCTTATCTAGAATTTCCATTGAATTTTGGAATGTCTGAGGGTAGTCTATGTGGAATCACCGACCACCAAGGTAAATAATGAATTGGATCATTGGTGAGCTGATTTAAATATGGTAATTCTCATGTTTCAACAAATGGAAACTGTCAATTAAGGTAAGGTTGAGCATAACCAGGATAAGATGGAATCCCCTGAGAAGTAGGCCTTTGCATACCAACAAATGGATTATGTTGTTGGTAACCCAGATAGGGGTGGGCTTGCTGACCAGGTCTTGGATAAGCCTGATATTGTGGGAATGGTTGTTATGGCTGCCATGGTATCTGATAAAAATGGTTGCCTGCTAGGATAATTCGGACCCGGTTGTGAATATAGAGGGCCAGCAGAAGCCTGTGACAAAGGTAAACTAGCCTATGGTTGCGAAATTCCCGATACAGATGGTTGTTGAATAGCAGTCTGGGAATACTGAGTCTCTAGACCCGAAACTTGTGGGTTAGGGGTGGAAGGACCCACTTATGCAGATTGAGCAACAACCATATAATAAATTACAGGCGTAGTATGCATAGATTGAACATGTTGAATTGGTTGATATTGATACATAATCGCTTGTGTTTGAACAGGAAAAGTAGGCTGCCATTGGAAAACATGAATTCCATCATATGATGGACCTAAATACGATGGATTACAGCCATATGGACCAAACATCTGTGGCTTCCCAACATATGGAGTATAGGGATATTGCACATACTGACTTTCATATGAAGGGTATCCAACCTAATATTGAGGGTCAGGTCGTTAAGTATTCGTAATAGATGAACCAGATATAATTCCAGACGATGACATGATCGAAGCCCATGGACTAGAGGAGACACTAGAGTAGGTTCCATTTAAAGCCTGGTAACCCAGTGGGATGAACGAACCACCATAAAGATGTTCCTCGGGTGTCGTCGAAAACATTAAAGACGAAGCAACAGTAGATGATGTCGCGGTCGTAACATATGGTATAGTCTGGGATGTTGTCTCTATCATGGCTAAATAACCCAGCAAATACTCTGACGAATATACTGGAACTTGAGAGTGAAAAGGATCAACGGAAGCAGAGTAGGTCAAACGAGGAAAAGACTAATATAAATGAAGCCCCGCCCTAAAATGAGTGGGAGTCAAAGGGGTTGTCTCTTCCTGAAGTTCGTCCTCTATCGAAATAAAACCAGGTGGAAGCACTTCACCATCAAGCCCAAGATAAATTTTAGGCGTTAAACTCTGCGGTAAAGAGGCAGAATCGACAGTTACAGATGGCTAAGGATCAGACGGTTACACCGGAACAAGTTCTTATTGTTCGAATTCGGGATCAACTACTTGATTGACTTCCAATTGAACAAGCTCATGTTCAGGATTCATCGTTTCAATGGATTGAATTTCAGTGTCCTCAGGTAACTGTGAGATTTCCATCTCGACAATAGCAGATAAACCGGGATCAGTCGAAATGACTCGAGACTCGATACTCAAAGGATCAGATGTCTCTGGTAGATCAGATGATGTAGCACAAAGAGTTCTAGAGGTACTAGACTCGGTAGGGCAATCACACCTTCGTCTAATAGGAGTAGCTTCTGGTGGTAACAGAGGTTTATTCACTGTCATACGCGAACGATGGGGAAGGGTTTGATCTTCTTCCACGATTGTTGATTAATTTTATACAAAAATAAATAAACAAAAAGAGGGTGATACTAGGAAAAAGGTTTACCAAGTAACTATGAACTGCAATATACTGCCTCAGTAAACCAAGGACTTATTATACGTGCAGGAAATATCGCCGAATGTTGTGTTCGATGTATCACAGGTACAAGGCGACCAACTCGATTACCTATGGATGGTAATCAACCTAAATTTCTCCTCCCAAATATACGTGGAGGTACGTGGAGGCCCAATCCGTATTAGCGTTGTTTAATGCGAAACCGCACAGTGAGAGCATCCCCTTATACTTTTCGTACTAGAACACTGCCTGATATAACCGAAATTACATGGACGAGCTCTGATATACTTACGTACATGGAACGAGGTATCACACTTGGAATGTGTCGCAGATAATTAACGACAACTACTATGTTTATGACGCTGAAACATGTCTTCTAACCTAGACCTCTAAATGTTATCGTTAATGTTACAATGCTTCCTTAGATAAATTCAGATAAATTTTATGTTGATCTTGATTATCAGTTTGTCATTCAAGTTCACCGCGAGATGTATTGAACATTCCTAGAATGCAATTAGAATGATAAGCATTCGTTTCGAATTGATTTTCAACAATGAAAAACTAGCTACTAGGGACAGAGAAATCATATAATTTGCAATCATCAATCAGCGCATCTAAATGCAATTTTCCCCTAAAATATTTCTTAAGTAGCACTCACAATCCCTAAATTCAAATGCATGTTTTTCTTTTCAGTTTCCTTTAGGTTTAGATGAACGAAAAAGAAACTAATGCACAAACAATCACTCAAAATTTTCAGGAGAAACGAAGACTGAAACGACAATTCCTATTTTCTAAAATAATGAATTGATTAAATGTAAAGTTTAACTTTGGAACTATTCACAATGATAAGGAAAACACAAAGAAACATTGATCAAACAAATCCAAAGTGAGTCAAGAAGAGTAGAGGAAAACAGGTCTCTGGAGGTATTCAGTCACTCAAAACTTCAACAAGTAAACACTGACATTAATTGCAAAAAGACAAAACATATAGATTTTGGTTGGTCACAGGGGCAACGCACCTGAGTGGGAGACAGTGCATTGCAGAGCACTGTCCCTTAGCCAACAGTGCTATGCAGAGCATCGTGTCAAGACCAATAGTGCGTTGATGCCAGAGGACTCTGTGAAAAACCAAGAAATCACACTACTTTTACTAAGACACATTCAAAATTACTGAAAATAAGCAAGTAAATTATACTAGATGTTTATGGACAAGGAAAAAACCACCGGGGACGATCCTTCGATCCCCAATATGGTCGCCAATTTGTTTTACAAAAATACAAACATATGGATAAGTATTCTTTCCCTAAGTGGGTGGTTCACTTAGAACAATAGAAAGAAAGATATCTAACCTTTTCCTTAAAGTGAATAGATAAAGGGAGAGAAACCCACTTGTAATATGTTCAATTTCCCTCACCTCCCTTCGTCGCTTTCGTCACTCTCAATCCAACTTCACTCGCTTGATTGATACCTGCCATCGCAAACAGAAAACATAAAACAACATAAAGGCAATACGATCTATTCAAGATAAACAAATTGAATCGATTAAATTCATTAATACACATATAACATCATTGACACGTGCGTTAGGAAAGGAATAAATGTCTTTATTATGAAGTAGAAGGAAGAGTACAACCAGTTGTTAGATTTGTTGTCACTCATCTGGCTTGAGTCCCATCCTCATTACATCCAGCATCAACAATCCAACAACATCACAGTACATGCACAATACCTTCAAGAGTTGATATCTCACCAACATAACTCTACTTAACACAAATTCTTTCTCTCTTGTGCACTATGTTCAGTGCTCTATTTATAAGTAGATGAAGGTGGTTTGACATAAGTGAATCATTGAATGGCTTTCCTAAAAATTGATGAAGAGGTTTCCTTGTTCATGGGAATAGGAAGATAAGAGGTTTAATGACTTAATGGGTTCCAAATTCGAGGCTATCATATGAGGTGAAAGCTGGAACAACTTCTAGAAGTCACTAAAAGTCGAGGAGATTATCAGAATCCAAAGAAAAATTCGCTCCCAGTTGGCTAACACACTCCAAAGTCGGCCTAGATCCTTTGCAACACAACCTTGCATGGGAGTAGATGCTCTGAAAAGCAGTTAAAGTTGTCTAGGAGTGCGTTGATGGCTCAATGGGGCACTTCAACTGGCATCTAAGCAGTGAAACTTTCATGAAGGAAGACCATCAATGTGATGACTTGTTTAGTGCATGTAGCAACCAATTTAGAGTATGATAGACCCTAATGAATATTTATTTGTGTTTTGGGATGATGCCCAAATCGACCTGTAACAGGCCGCTAGAGGAGGAAGAAAATCAAGCTCGGGAGAGTCAACCCTTTGCGAGAGGGGCTGAGAATGGTTTGAACCAAGGATCAAAGAGGAAGAAGGGAAAGGTCATCAAGAACAAATTTGAGTGCATTAATTTAATCCTCGAGTTGACATTGAAATATAAAAGGCTATGGAGGCATCAAAACTTATCTTGGTTGGTCAAGCGAGAGGAAATTCCTTCTCAACAGAGTATATCATCGAGTGGATAGAGATTTCTTCGAAGGAAGCTCTAGATAAGAGGGTTGAAGTCCTCACCTTGCCTCGAGGTTATTTTATGGTGTGTTTCAACCAACAAGAGACTCTGGAATGGGTTCTAAATTGAAATTGTTGTTTTTGGGTTATCGCTAATTTTTTTCAAGAAGTGGACGCTCCTATTCGATGCCCAGAGATAAAATATGGATGCAATCCTGGTTTGGGTTCGCCTCCCTCCCCTTCCTCCACAACTTTGGATAGAGGATGTGTTTCAGGCCATTGGTAACTCCCTGGGTTATACTTGGAAGTGGACATGTCCTTCATGGAAAAAAGAAGAAGAAATATGGCGTGTATCTTTGTTAGACTTTACCAATGAGAAGGATTGGGCAAAAAAATTTAGTTACAACTCCAAGGTTATTCTCACTTCCAAATTATTGACTATTAACATCTTCCCTTGAGATTTTATAGATGTCACAAGTATGGACACCTTTCCCATGATTTCCCAATTGGATTCGGGTGAAGAAGAAGGTTGAGACGTGACCCCACGATCTAGGGTGGGATGTCGATGGATGGGGTGGTAAATGATCAAATGGCAATGGAGGAGACAGTGCCAGAATGGGAACCAATGACGATGGAGATTCAGGAAGCAAAAATTGAAATTCAAAACCTCAATGTGTTGTCAGTGCAAGATCAAGTTCAAAGAGTCCAGGCAAAATTTGAAACATCTGATCGGGCACCTCCCCCGGTGGGTGCTTGTTATCTCTCCCTTTCTCCTTTACATGAAACTCGTCAATCTCTGTTAAGTGTTATGCCTCAACCTAGTCCTTCCGGACTTTATTTGAATGAGTAGTTGGTTGCAAGAAATTTGTCACTTGACTTGGACAACATTATTACCTCCATCCTTGCACTATCTCTTTCCAAGATTCCTATGGCAGAACCAAATCCTTTTTTCCCTTAAAATGGACACCCATGAGCTCCCTCCTTATAATCTTTTCCCTCGAGAAAAAATATCTCTTACTTCTGATTCTATAGGAGGGATGGAAATTTCCGTGGAACTCATGAGACTACGGAAATCACGTCGCCGAAAGACAAACATATCTAAGGCTCAACTCAAATCTAAGCTTGATATAGCTGATGGAAAATAGTTATCCTTAAAAGGGGCGATTAGAGTAGCACAAACCCCTGTCATGGTTACTAAATGATCCTATTATCATTCAATTGTTGTGGCTTTGCTAGTAGCCATAAGAAGTTTGCTCTAAAATACCTATCTCAATCATATTGTCTTCATATCATTATGTTGCAAGAAAATCTGGGTCATGGGGAGGCTGTAATGCTTTCACTTTGTAAATTGATACTTGGTTGGACTTTCATTACAACTTCTGCGAAAGGTAGATCCAGAGGTTTTCCCTGGGTTTCAAAGATAGTAGTATGAGGTTTTTAAACTCTTGGGGGTTAGACCTGGTCTTGGAGGTGGATATCTACTCATCGAAATTTTTCTCTGAGATATCACAGGTAAATATCTATGGACCGTGTGAGGACGGGGTTTCTTTCTGGAATTTTGCAAAATCTTTCATGAAATTCCCTAATTTGGTGGTTGGTGGGGGGGGGGGGGGGTACCAAAATTTTTCCATGGGATTGTCGTAGACTTGGGGTCCCCAAGCCCAAGCCGACCCATTGGCAGATTTATTTCTGAACAAGATTCAGGTTGTAAGATTCATTGATCCAGGTGGATATCGATGGCCGCCCACCTATTCCATTTGGACCCACCACATCTCTTCTCAGAGATACGCTGGAAGTGAAAACATGCAAGAATTGATGTTGCAGGTCCAAATGGAATAGGTGGGCAGCCACCGATATCCACCTGGATCATTCATAGACCTAAATTTGATAAAATCGTGCCCCACCTAGAGGAATTGAAGAGTTGGGGAGGCTCGAGTGGCTAAGAGATTAGACCGTTTTCTGACAAATGAGGCTTTATTAAACAAAATTCCCTCCTTCAGGTAGTGGGTAGGATCTGGAGGGGAATTAGATCACTTTCCCATCCTTTTGGAGTTGAAAGGGCCCAGCAAGAAGCCCGGTGTTGCCTTCAAATTCAATTATGGTTGGTTAAAATAGCCTAGCTTCAATAAACTAGTTAAAGATATCTAGAGGCACACAGATTGAACGCAAGACACATCCCCCACATCAGCCTTCATGGATAATCTAAAAAGATTGAAACATGAAACTATCAGATGGGCAAGGGCTAAAAAGTCAAGGGATGAAGCGGATCTTAAGAAAATTGGGCTGGCGGTGGAAATCCTAGAAAGCCCAGAGGTGTATGGTTATGAAACTAAGGAGAAGAGAGAAAGGATCAAACTTTTAGAAACCAGGAGGAGGAAGATCCTAAACGATTTTGAAGAACATTGGCGCCTCAAAAGTAGAGATATTTGCCTTACAACAAGGGACGGAAATTCAAATATTTTTCAAAATTATGCGAAGGGAAGGAAGAAATCCATTACTATATAGGAAATGGATCGGGAAGAAGGAGGCAAAGCTAGATATTTCAATGAGTTGGCAAGTTTTAGCAAAGACTACTTCAAAAATATTTTTAAGGCTCCTGAGGCCACTGCCATAGCCAAGGTCATCAGGGTGGCTCAACATTTTCCTAGATATGTGGAGGAGGAATAAAATTAATTACTCATGACACCTGTGTCAAAAATCTAAATCGAAAGAATTCTAAAATCCATGCAAAAAGACAAGGGTCCAAGGCCTGATGGTTGGACGGTGGAATTATTCTAACGTTTATTCGACTTTTTAGGGGATGATATAGTTGAAGTGGTGGAAGAATCCAGGATTAGGGGTCATGTCCATGAGCCATTCAACTCTACCTTTTTAGCTCTAATTCCAAAATCAGATGATCCTGGCTCTTTTGAGGAGTTCAAACCAATATCCCTTTGAAACTGTATTTACAAAATCATTGGAAAAGTAATAGTGATTCGTCTAAAGCCAATCATATCTAGGAATATCTCAAAGGAAAAATTTGGTTTTCTGGATGGTAGACAGACCCATGAGGCCATTGGAGTTTCCCGAGAATCGATGCATAATTTTAAAAGAAGTAAAATAAAAGGCTTGATAGTCAAAATTTATTTTTCAAGCGCTTATGACATAATCAGTTGGTTATACCTTTAGCTTATTATGACTCATCTAGGGTTCTGTATTGGTTTCATAAATTGGATCATGGGATGCATACCCAATGTGTCATTTGTAGTCCTCATAAAAGGGGCAAGTTATCCCTTTTTTCATAGTCAAAGGGGGCTTAGGAAAGGATGCTCTTTGTCTCCCTCCTGTTCTTATTGGCAGCTAAAGGCCTTAGCCAACTGATCTTGGCTGCTAAGCAGAATGGCGACCTAAAAGGAATTGAAATTGCAACAAATTTATTCATCTCCCACTTACTATTTGTATATGTTATCCTTATATTCAGCAATGGCTCTAGAGAGGATATTTAACAGTTGAAGACGTCTCTTGAATTTTTCCTCAAACCAACTGGAATGTACATTAATGCTCAGAAGTCATCATTCCAAGCAGGTTTTTCAGGGATTGAGGTGGATATAATCACCTCAATCCTTCCCTTTGACTCAAAGCCTATGGGATACAACTTCAAATATCTCGGTTTTCATCTAAAGCCAGACTCATACAAGAAAATATATTGGAACTATTTGATTGCAAAAATTGAAAATTGTATTAACTTATGGAGTTTCAAGTGGCTATCAAGAGCGAGAAGATTGATGCTAATAAACTTAGTATTAATGGCTATCCCGGTATATTGGATTTCTTTAACATGGGTGCCAAAAGGACTACAATCCAAAATAAGAAAATTATGCAGTCGGTTTTTGTGGGCAGGTGTTAAGAGGATGAGGTTCTTCCCCGTGTTGCATGGGACAAAATTGTGTGACCTAAATCCTGGGGAGGCTGGGGGATAAAGGAGATCTAATCTTTTTCTATGTCCTTGGTGGTTAAATCCGGGTGGATATTGTTAACTAAGGATAATTTATGGACCGTTGTGGTAAAAAGGAAGTACATAAACCCAGAACCTATTGATGATTGGATGAGGAGAGTAGATAAAAAAACAAATAAACTCTTCTGCGATATGGATGGAAACAATTGACACATTCAATATTATGGAAGTTAGATTAGCCTGGTATGTTGGTAATGGTGAAAAGCTCTAAATTGGTCTCAACCCTTGGCTTGGATGCAATGAGGATTATGCTCTTTCGAGGGAGATTCTAGATTTTCTCAATAGCCATGGGGTAAAATTCCTAAATCAGATCGAGAAATATGAATACTATACCATTTGGCATCAAGGATGGAAATCAACTGAGGACCTACTATTAGAACCTCCTTGCAGAGAACAATGGTGGAGATTCATTGAATAATTAAGGCGCACAAATGTTAGGATCAAAGACAAATCAAATTCCATCCGATGGGTTCATGCCCCATCAAGAATTTATTCTCCAAAATATGGTTATACCTACTTGATGGCTATGAAATAATGGGGAGTGAAGGAGTGGTGGTGTAACTTGCTATGGAAATTGAAAAGCCCTGCAAAATCAAGGCTCTTCTTCTGGTGCATTCTAAAGAACAAAGTTCCCACTTGGGATAACCTTCAGAAAAGGAAAAAACATGGGTCGGGTTGGTGCCGCTTATGCAAAATGCTGAAGAATATGTCTCCCACTTATTCTTGCAATGCCCATTTTCTTCCAAGGTTTGGGACGACACTCCGAAATTGATAGGGATAATATTTACTTGAAATGAGATTAATTGTAAGGAAACTTGGAAAAATTTGTGGAATTCGGCATCAGATGAAAATTTAAGGAGCATCCCACTGATCATCTCTCAGGGCCTCTCGTTGGCTCAAAATAAATTCATTTTTCAGGATCGTGCAACTTTTCCTTATTCGAATGTTGTAGAATGTACCTCAATATTTGCTCTAATCCATGTTTCTTCCCCTTCCCAAACCCAAAGGAATATAAGGGAAGAACATATTAGGCCTGACATGCCTTGGGCATAATTTGATGGTGCTTCTGATGCACAAAACAAGTGTGGGGTAGGACTGGTTATCTTCCTAAATGAGAATAGATTTTTCAAAGCTTCAGTGGGCCTTGGCATGGGCTCCAATAATTTTGCAGAGTTACTGTCACTGAAACTCCTAATGTGTTGGATAAAACATATGGGGATTGGTTTTGTCCAATTTTTTGGTGATTCTATGAATGTTATTAATTGGTTCAACAATTTGAAGCAATGCCAAAATCATATTTTGATTCCAGTCTTAGATGAAATCTTACAAATCAAAATGTCTTATGATAGTATATCCTTTTGCCATATATACAAGGAACAAAGCAATGCAACAGACCTCCTTTCTAAGGAGGGTATACAATAGATTTTGGGAACTTGGAGGACAGTCGAGCACAACGATGGGACGATCCGTGTGTCGGATCAACAACCTTTCAACCTCTAGCCGGTCCCCTCTGTTTTTGTTCTTTTTCACATATCAGAGATCTACAATTTTTTGTACTTTGGTGACTTATCTCGTGGGATTGTCTATATTTTTGAAAAAAGAAACTTTTAGCTTATTGTATAACTAGTATCTACATGGGTTGTTTTTTCCTTAAGGGGAGGCCCAGGTATTTTTGGTCTGGAATTTTTGTCAGGTTAGACCTGTGAGTTGCTCTTTGCTCAGTTTTTTGATGTGACTTATAGCCTGTTCTTGACAGACATATCACTTGTTTCAGAATGTTTATAACATCTACTATGTAAATTTTTAGTCCATTAATAAAAAGTTTGATTTTTCCTTAAAAAAATAAAATTATATATATATATATATATATATATATATATATATATATATATGTATATATATATATATGTATATATATATATATGTATATATATATATATATATATATATATATATAGATATATATGTATACATATATATGTATACATATATATGTATACATATATATGTATACATATATATGTATACATATATATGTATACATATATACATATATATGTATATATGTATACATATATACATATATAACATATATATGTATACATATATACATATATATATATATATATATATATATATATATATATATATATATATATATATATAACTAGAATTGGTATTTATTTATTTTTAGATTAAAAAAATGCATATTAATATTTTACTTATTAAATAATTACCTTATAATGAAATCTTTGCTCAGTTTTTTGATGTGACTTATAGCCTATTCTTGAGAGACATGTCACTTGTTTTAGAATGCTTATAACATCTACTATGTAACTTTTTTATTCCACTAATAAAAAGTTTGATTTTTCCTTAAAAAAAAAATACTATTTAAAAATATTAGTGACTGGATTTGGTATTTATATTTTTTTAAATAAAAAATAATGCATATTAATAATTTACTTATTAAATAATTACCTTATAATAAAATAAAATATTTACTCAATTTCTTGAAGTGACTTATAGCATGTTTGTGAAATATAAGTTGTTTTAGAATGTTTTTTTTTTTCACACTGAAAAATGAGCTTATATTATATAATATAGAGTATCAAAACATACAGTGAACAGTTATCACAGACATATCCCTATTAGTACCACACATTCCACCTAACCTTGACAAAATTAATAGTTCAGTATTACATTCCACATCCTCCCTCCAAAATATTATAGCAATAGTATGTACCAGATATAAACCATAATTACAAGAAATAAAAACACAAATTGTTCAATATTACAATCTTCTAAAGATAAATGTAATTATGATAAACTAGATTAGGACCATGTCTAGTAGTGTAGTATATTTTTCCTTCCTCAGCCAAAAGTGCTTTCTTGGAGAGTCAATCAGCTTCAGTATTGTATTCACGGTAGGTATGACCAGCAAAAATATAGGTGAGGGAACAACACAGCTCGCGGATCTTGACCATCCAGAATTCCAAATTCATAACCTGTAATAACGGATAATTGTTAAACCAATCAACAATAATCCGTGAATCCCCCAGCATACTCAACTATATAATCTTCAGGAATCTCACAAAATAAAACAAACACCAAAAGGATAATAATTCCCCTTTAGTATTGGATCCTGAGCCACAGTTCATCATAACACTATAAATACTTGTTTTAGAATGTTTATAACATATATTATATAACTTTTTATTCCACTAATAAAAATTTTGATTTTCCTCGGGGAAAAAAATAATTATTATTTAAAAATATTAATAAATAGATTTAGTATTTATATATTTTTAAATAAATAAATAAAATACATATTAATATTTTAATTATTAAATAACTACCTTAATATCTTATAAAACCCAATAATATGTAATATTAATAATAATATGTAATATTTCATACATTAATCATAATAAGAATCAAATTAAAAAAAAAAACTTTGGTTTGAGAGTATAGTGGAAACTAAAATCCATAAGCCAACATTTCCGCACAAAATTATGTAACCTCTTCTCTTCATTCACTTTAAAAATCCATTACATTACACATTTTTCTTCATTCTTTCTTTCTTTTAACTTTATACTTTAATAGTATCTTAAAATTAAATAACATTACTTAATCCAAATAAGTAATGAATCGTTATTGCATAAAGTATTTCAAGTATTTTAGGGAATATAAATTCTAAGTATATAATACCATATATCTTATGTTATTTCCCTTATGTTGATCTTCAATCTTAATTTAATTATTGATCTTTCTATAATTTCCTTATTGAGAAATTTCATACAATAATCATAATAAGAATCAAAGAAAGATAAGATAAATTTTGCTTTTAAACTATAATGGAAGCAAAGATCAACAATTGAACATTTCCACACAAGATTATGCAATAGTTTTGCTTTACTTAGAAAATTCATTACTTTACACGTTATTTTCTTTCATTATTTATAATATTATATCTCAATACTATTTTAAACCTAAATAATATTACTCGACCCAAAAAAGTAAATAATAAGCGGTTCCTGCATCAACTTTTATTATAAACTAAGTATATAATAGCATATATCATATATTATTGTAATTATATTAATTTTCAATTCTATCCTTTATCTATTAATTCTTAACGAGTCTCATATATAAATACATACTTTCTATTGTGTATATTCCAACCTATCTTATGATAGTAAGAGCAAGCCTTATTTATCCTCAACCGTATTTAAAATGTCTTTTGGAATTATAACACGATACAATTTTAAAATAATAATAATATGTTAGTTTTCTAAAATAATAAATCTTATCTCATACCTTTTTTTTTCTTATAAAAAGTTTATATAAAATATGTTTAATAAAAAAAATTAAAAATTAAAATAAATAAGTTAATGTTTATTTAAAATTACAATAAATCCATCTTTATTATAAATTTTCGTTTTCCAAAAAAAATCTTCAAAGGACATTAATTTATTTAAATGATAGTTATCATGTATGTCAATATGGTATTAAGCAGTTAATATTGCTTTGTTTGTTTTTTTTTTTTTTTTTTTGTCATTTATCCATAATTTAACATTAAGAATTTAATTTTGGAATTTTTTTATTTATTAGGCTGATAGGTTTTTTCTTATGAATCAATATTTTTTTTGTTTTCATTAACATTTCTTGTCTATATGTGACATTTGTCTTAGGTAGATATTTCATATAACTCTGACATTTGTCTTAGGCAGATATTTCATATAACTCTGACATCTGTCTAACCATAATTCCACATATTATTCGCCCTCTTCACGTAACTAGAGTTCCGTAGATAAATTATGGCTCAGGATTAGAATGGTCCACTGGACTCAGCCTTGCTGAGGAGGAATATATTGACAGTGTTTACAGGTTGTATGCAGCATTCAGTTCCTTCTTTGTTTTAGTGAGCCGTTCTGCCAAGAGTCTAAAAACAGATACCAATTCCAGGGTCCCTCTCGTTGTTTGTGGAAAATGAGCAAGAGAATGCATCATGACCGTGAGATGAGTTGTTTGACCAAACTACATCACTTAAACTTCGATTTGTTTTTCCTACCGGAACTCTTTTGATTTGGAGGATGAGCACCAAGGGCCATCGATTTCTGGTCAAAAACTGTTTGATTTACTCAGGGTGATTTAATCAACTCCGGTTTTTTCCAGTGACTCCTTTTTTGCTTCTACTGTGCACTTGTAATTGAACAGAGTATGCCAATTTATTTGTTTGCTCGGTCCAATGGAACCAGCTTGTGAAACACATTTACAATCTCTAAATCCAATCTTAGAATAAGATAGATGTACATCCACACGATAAACAATACATCATTAAATTGAAGAAATTGAAATTGGCACGAGATCAATGGACTGTGGTGATAGAGACGACTTCAAGCACACATTACATTACGAGTGGAAGTTTGCCTGTGATATCTAGACTCTTAGTTCCACAAATGGTAAGCTTCAAGGTCTTCAATTTTTTTTTTTACTTTTGCATCTTTGGTTGTTATTCTTACTTCAACTTTCATTGACACCTGGCGAAGAGAAACATTTTTCCATTTAAAAATAACATAGGAAATAGTTACAACCCCCACCAACGCAGTGAGTAGCCACGCCAACACGAATAAACCAGAATCATAAAAAATACCTTGATTGTGAGAACTCAATAACTCTGACAAACACCTTTAAGCTTTCCATTAAAGGAAAAGAGCTATGTGCAGATGATTTCAAACTATTAAAGTAACTGCTCTCTTTTGTTTATTTATGTGGTTGAAAGTGTTGTATTATATTTTATTTTTTTTATTTTATTTAAAGACTATTATTATTTTTAAAAGGGATATTGGGTAAATTACAAATTGAGGAGAGAGTGTATTACACATTGATGGCAGTGTGGGTGCAGGCATTAAGGAGAGTTGTTCGAACTTTTGTACAATGTTTTCTAACTCAGGAGGAATCTGATCCTGATCTCCCTTTTTACTCTCGGTCATCAAAATTTATCAAATTTTTGATAAATTTAAATAAATGCCTTCGGAAGCAAAAAGTCCCTTCTATCCTTAGAAAAACATTATAACACACTTTTGTAAAAATCGGAAGAAAAATTCCCCTTTTCCCTTATAACAATGTTAGCCCTTTGGAAACATTTAAAACCCACTTAAACCAATGTTTAAAACCCTTCGGGAGTATAATACTTTGACTTTTCAAACAGTACCTTAAACCTTCCGGAACATAATATTATAATGTGTTTTAATCAACGTTTAAAGATCTTTGGAACAAAGATCCAAATATTCAGACCTTATAACATTAAAACCATCGAGATGATTGTTTAAACTCTCGGAAATGTAATGTTGTAGTGTATTTTAAACAGTGTTTAAAACCTTTCGGGCCCACATATCCGGATTTCAAATGTTTAATAAAACTCTATTTCAATAAACTTCGGTCCATACCTTTCTTAAACCTCCACATGAGTTCTGATGCGACCACCGTTGGATTTCCACAGAACTTGATCGGACGGATATCGCGTGATTCGACCCCTGGCTTTTAACGGTCAAAACTTATGCGAAACGGGTGGTATTGTGGTTGCGACGTGTCGCAACAGAATACGATCACGTTCAAAACAAAGAAAACCACTCACCCTCCGAAAGCGGTGCGAACACAGTATAAGTGGTTTTCCCAAACCACTTAACCTCAACTTTGATTTAAATCACATTTAAACACGATTTCTGGTGTTCCTTGTTTAACTTCAACGGATTTATGTTGTTCCTTTCCAACTGCAAACTCCACGAGGATTTTTGTTGTTCCTTCTCGATTTTCTCCAAACCTTTATACACAGAGTTTAAATATATTCAATTCATACACAAAGAGTATGAAATTAAATGGGTTTTCGAGAACTAAACCTCTCTTTCACACAGAGACAAATGTAAATTCAATTTACGCTCAATGCCTACACAGAAGATATATATATCAATGAAATTTCGAAGGCGAAACCCTTCGAGGATTGCCAAGTATAACAACAGTTTAAGCAAACACTGCGATTTTATTAAACAGAGGCCAAACCCTCATAAGAATTTTTTATACGGCCAACTTCGAATTCCTCTTCCTCAGAGTTTACAATTTATAGTTCTCTTACATAACCATCGACCTCCTCAATTAGGATCGAATTCCCTAAATTTAGAAAAATCCTAATTACGCAATATCTTCATAAATCCTATCAACTGAAGCTAAATATGCTGAAACAAATATAAAGTTGTTCAATCCTCCTAACTACTAGTTCAACCCTATCTAATAAAGGTGGAAATTGACAGCTAAAGGTACCAACACCTTTGCTTGGAACATTTTTTTTGGAATTTTGGAATAATTACTGAAGTCTTCTATCTCTAAGCCTCATGCCCCTACATCAGACTCCTGAGGACAAAAATCTTCGTAGGCTCCTATCTATGAGCTCCTCTACAGAACTGCCCCGTTTCTGCAGCATGGTTTCTGTCATCCAGGTAGCATCCTTAATTGGATGATCCTTCCACTTGATCAAGCATTGAAAATACTCCTGTCCTCTGGTCTTCTTAAACACTTTCTTGTCTAGGATCCTCTCTGGCTGTAATGGCTCTGTTGTGGGTAACTGTTTTACCCAGTCAATCTTTTCCCTGTCTTCTGTTCTGTCATCTATGCCACCATTTTCATATATGTACAAATCAACAACATTGAATATTGGAGATATTCCAATATCATAAGGCAATTTAATTTCATAGGCATTAGCAGAAAACTTTCTCAATATCCTGCATGGTCCTATCTTTTTGAATTTTAACTTGTTATACTGCTTCTTTGGAAATATTTCTTTTCTCAAGTGTGCCAAAACCAAATCACCAACTTCAAAATTAACTTCCCTTTTTCTCAAATCTACTCTACTTTTGTACTTGATACTGTTGTCTTGTAGCTGATGCTTTACCTATTCATGTATTGCTTGAATTTCTGAAGCAAACTCCTCTCCTTCAGCACTTCTCATTTCTGCTTTTCCCAAGTTCCTCAACTCAGATACTCCTCTTGGGTGCATTCCATAAACTATATGTAATGGAATCTGTCCTGTACTTATGTTAGGTGAATCATTGTATGCATATTCTACCTGTGGTAAAATATGATCCCATTATTTAGGATGTTCTCCTGCAAGACTTCTCAAAAGATTACCCAAACTTTTGTTCACTATTTCAGTCTGCCCATCAGTCTAAGGGTGATAAGCTGAGCTGAAACTCAGTTTAGTACCAAGCTTCTTCCATAATGTCCTCCAAAAATTACCAACAAACCTAGTATCTCTATCAGAAACAATACTTTTAGGTAATCCATGTAATCTAACAATCTCTTTGAAAAACAAATTGGCAACATGAGTAGCATCACTGGTTTTATAACATGGAATAAAATGTGCCATTTTTTAAAATCTGTCAACTACAACATAAATTGCATCATTTCCTCTCTGTGTCTTAGGAAATCCTAAAACAAAATCCATACTTACCATATCCCAAGCTCTGTCTTGAATAGGCAATGGAATGTACAAACCTGCATTTTGACTTCTCCCCTTTGCATATTGACAAATTTTACAATTCTTCACATACTTTTCCACTTCAGATCTCATCTTTGGCCAATAATAAAAATGACTTAATTGCTCATAAGTCTTATCAATACCAAAATGTCTAGCAATTTCACACTATGCTTCTCTCTGATTAAAATTTCTCTCATGGAACAATTTGGTATGCATAACTGATTTCTTTTGAACAATAAACCTTCTTGCAAGAAATAATCTAACCACTGACTTCTTTCTATCAAAACAGGATTACAGCATGCTTCAAATGCTTCTTTGAAATTCAAATCTGTTTTATAGAGTTCTTTAAGAAAATCAAAACCTACCACTTCAATTTGAATTTCTTGAACAAGAATGCCTTTTCTACTCAAGGCATCAACAACCTTATTTGCTTGACCACTTATATGCTTCAAAACAAAGTTAAAACCTTGAAGATATTCAACCCATTTTGCATGTTTGTGATTTAATTTAGGCTGCTGCATAATATACTGTAAAGCATGATTATCTAAATATAGCACAAATTCTTTAAACATTAAATAATGTCTCCACTTCTTCAATGACTGTATAATTGCATAAAATTCTTTGTCATATAAAGAATACTTCCTCCTTGTTTCATTCAGCTTCTCACTGAAATATGCTACAGACCTATCTTCTTGACTTAATATAGCCCCAATAGCTTCTCCACTAGCATCACATTTCACTTGAAAAGGTTTTCTAAAATCAGACAAAACTAAGACATGTTTCTCAGTTATCTTTTGCTTCAAAAAATGAAAATTTATTTCAGCTTCAGCAGTCCATTTAAATGGTTGTTTGTCCTTCTTTATGGTTTCAATGATAGGTGCATTGATCTTACTAAAATTCCTTATGAATTTTCTATAAAAAATAGCAATTCCATGGAAACTTCTTACCTCAAAAACATTCTTTGGTGAAGGCCACTCCACAATTTCTTTTATCTTTTCTGGATCCATCTTTAATCCTTCAGCATAAACAACAAAACCTAGATATACCAATTCTTCTTTCATGAATGAACATTTCTTTAAATTTATCAGTAATTTCTCTTGGTGTAACTTCCTTAAGACATAATTAAGTTGTCTCAGGTGTTCTTCTTTTCTTCTGTTGTAAATTAATATATCATCCAGATATACTATTGCAGATTTACCAATAAATTCCTTTAATACTTCATTCATGAGCCTCATAAAGGTGCTAGGTGCATTTGATAAGCCAAAAGGCATTACCATCCATTCATACAATCCTTCATTTGTTTTAAAGGTTGTTTTCCATTCATCACCTTCTCTTATCCTAATCTGATGATACCCACTTTTTAAGTCTAATTTTGAAAAATATCTTGCTCCACTCAGATAATCCATCAAATCTTCAATTCTAGGTAATGGAAATCTATACCTTATTGTTATTTTATTGATTGATCTTGAATCAGTGCACAATCTCCAACCTCCATCTTTCGTCGGACTTAATACTATAGGTACTGCACAAGGACTCAAACTTTCTCTGATCAAACCTTTGTCAATTAATTCTTGCACTTGCTTTCTGATTTCTTCATTTTCTGTAGGAGTCATTCTATAAGCTGCTTTGTTTGGCAGATTTGATCCTGGAATCAAATCTATCTGATGGCTAATTCTTCTCACAGGTGGTAATTCATCAGGAAAATTATCCACAATAATATCACAACAACTCTCCAATATTTCTTGAATTTCAATTGGCAAATCGGAAATTTTAGTAGAAGTAAATACTACCTTAGGTTTGCAGACTAAAGCAAAATTTACCTCATCATCTTCAATCTTCTACAAGTATTCTTTTCCACTCAACAATAAAGTCTTTGGATCAGACTTTTTGCTTGATGCATCTCCTTCTTCCATAGGTAACAATATTTGATTCATACCATCCTTGAAAAACTTGTAAGTGTTTCTCTTCCCATCATGTACTGCTGCTCTGTCATATTGCCAAGGTCTACCCAGCAATATGTGACACACATCCATAGGCATCACATCACACATGATTTTATCTTTGTAGCTGCCCATTTGCAATTCTATTTCACATTATTCCTTTACAATCAGCTGATGTCCCTTCTAAAGCCATGACACCTTGTAGAGTGTTGGATGTTCCCTTGTCTTCAATTTCAACTTCTCTATCACCTCTGTAGAGACCAAATTATCTGTACTGCCACTATCAATTACCAATTGAAAACATTTCCCTTGAACTTTGCACACACTTCTGAACAAATTCTTTCTCTGTGCTGGTTCAAGAACCTCCTTTGTTTGTTTCAAAAAAACCTTGTTAACCACCAAAGATTCTCCTTTCTCTGGCACAATTTATTTCTCTATTTCAGGAAACTTTGCTGCTTCTTCTCCGGTCTGAGCAACAATTGCATTTCTCTAGTTTGTCCCCACATTCTCTTTCTCTGGGCATTCATAGGCTCTATGTCCCAATTTGTTACATCTGTAACATCTCACTTCTCTTCCTATGCTTCTGCCTCCTCTTCCTCTGTAAGGACTCCTTCTTCCACTTGCATCACCTTCTGTGGGTGCATGTTGAGGTGAGCTGTTGTTAGCTCCATCCCTTGGTGTTGTAGATCTTCCTCTACCACCTTGACTTCCCTTTCCTCGGAAAGTACCTCTTCCTTTGGCAGATTGCTTTCTCAGGAGTTTTTCTTCAGCTTTTAAGGCCATCTGGTAAGCCTCTTCTACTGTCTTAGGAGACAATATACTTATCTCATCTTGAATCTCCATTCTGAGACCATTTATGTACCTGTCAATCTTCTCTGTTGTAACTTGGATTTTTCCTGCTCTTATGCTCACTTTGTAAAATTCTTCTGTGTATTCTTTCACTGTCATTAATCTCTGTCTAAGATTTTGCATTTGTCTAAATAATGTAAGCTGATAATCACTAGGAAAAAAATTACCTCTCAGCTTTGCCACCATTCTGTTCCAATTCTTGATTGGTTGTTTACCAACTATCCTTCTCTCTGCTTGCACTCCATCCCACCAAAGTGATGCATGTCCTTTCAACTTTGTGACAGCAAATTTAACTCTCTTTTATTCACCCATATCTTCATAATCAAAGCATTTATTCATCTCATTGATCCAGTCTATCAACTCTTCTGGATTCAATCCTCCGGCAAAAACTGATACTTCAAGTCTAGGTCTGGATGTAGAGCTTAAAACTGATTTAAAGAACCTCATATAAGGGGTAAGCTCAATATTTTCTTCTTCTTCTTCAGCTTCAACTTCACTGACATCTTCAAGATCTCTCGGGTGTCCTACTTCAATTGCTTCCAATCTGGCTTGAATCTGCTGCATAATCTCCAGTACTTCTGCACTTACAACTGGTCTACCCCTTCTTCTACCAACAGCACCTCTACCAATTCTGACAGCCATGCTGGATTTCTTTTTCTGACTCTTGGAAGCTTGTTCAATATTTCAAAAATGCTCTGAAGACTGCTCTGATACCACAAATGTTGGCAGTGTGGGTGCAGGTGTTAAGGAGAGTTGTTTGAACTTTTGTACAATGTTTTCTAACTCAGGAGGAATCTGATCCTGATCTCCCTTTTTACTCTCGGTCATCAAAATTGATCAAATTGTTGATAAATTTAAATAAATACCTTCGGAATCAAAAAGTCCCTTCTATCCTTAGAAAAACATTATAACACACTTTTGTAAAAATCAGAAGAAAAAATCCCCTTTTCCTTATAACAATGTTAGCCCTTTGGAAACATTTAAAACCCACTTAAACCAATGTTTAAAACCCTTCGGGAGTATAATATTTTGAATTTTCAAACAGTACCTTAATCATTTCGGAACATAATATTATAATGTGTTTTAATCAACGTTTAAAGATCTTTGGAACAAAGATCCAAATCTTTAGACTTTATAACATTAAAACCATCGGGATGACTGTTTAAACTCTCGGAAATGTAATGTTGTAGTGTATTTTAAACAGTTTTTAAAACCTTTCGGGCCCACATATCTGGATTTAAAATGTTTAATAAAACTCTATTGCAATAAACTTCGGTCCATACCTTTCTTAAACCTCCACATGAGTTCCGATGCGACCACCGTTGGATTTCAATAGACCTTAATCAGATGGATATCGCGTTGATTCAACCCGCGGCTTTTAACGGTCAAAACTTACGCGAAACAGGCGGTATTGTGGTTGTGACGTGTCGCAACACGATACGATCGCGTTCAAAACAAATAAAATCGCTCACCCTCCGAAAGCGGTGCGAACATAGTATAAGTGGTTTTCGCAAACCACTTAACCTCAACTTTGATCTAAATCACGTTTAAACACGATTTCTGGTGTTCCTTGTGTTAGTGTCAGTCTAGTCATACTGCCATTAGTAATCAAAACTGCTCTTTTGCATCTGCATATTAGGTGTCTCATACCGAATAAATTTCACCATTCGTTAGGTCATGGATTCATTGATGGTAGTAATTTTTATCAGTTGTCCCTCATGAGGTACTTGCTGATTTTCCTTTCTATGGTCTTTAGTCATTAGTCACTTTTATTCTCAAAATCATATCATTAGGTCATAGGATGGGTCTCATTAGTTTCTAGGGTCTCACAATAGTCAAATTAATGAGTCAAATGTTAATAAATATCAGCAAGGTCATGAGGAAGCCAATAAGCTCAAAGTCACAGCACCAGGAAGAATTAGAGAGCCATTTTATTCAGTTTGATGTAATTCTCGCCTCAAAACCATGTTTTGAGGTGAAAACATGATATTTTGTCTTTATTATTATCATTCATTATGTAATTCTATATCATCATATGTAATAAGTCACAATTCAGAAGCTGTTATCTCCACAAAGTGATGTCCCTGCCTTCAGAGAGTGTTCTGAAGCATGTTCAGTGCCAAATCATCTTCCAAGAAGATCCATCAGAAAGAGCTCGGAACGAGCTTTCCAACGGTATACTACACTCTCAAAACTGACTTCTGGATTGAAATTTATGCTTAAGTGAAGTAAAAGTTCCTATATCCTCATATATCCCCTATTTCCCATTTTTTCCCTTAAACTTTGTTTTATTGAAGTTTTAATATTTCCCTTAAAAAACCCTTTTCCCCCTTTCCGATTATAAATTCGCATTATAGATCATTTAATAAAAATTCGATTTATATGTTAACCACTTCCCATCCATGCCTTAGGACTTTATAATAAAAATCTTTATATTATAAAGTCCCGTTGTTATAAACCACTTCCCCTTTCCATCACCCGTAAACTTTATAATAAAGTTTATGTTATATATATAAACCTGTCGTTCCCAACCACTTCCCCACCACACTTTATAATAAAACTTTATAATAAAGTCTTATGTTATAAAACCCACCACAATCGCAAACCTTCCCTTCCCCTTTGAATCGCATCGCAAATATTAACGTGTCCCCCCCGATTACTCCAATCGCTCGAAACTCCGATGCGATTGATCACATCCCTCCTCTCGATCACCCGATCGCATCTGTCCTCCCGATCTCTTGATCGCATCCCTCCTCCTGATCACCCGACCGCACCTCCTCCTTCCGATCTCCCGATCGCACAAAACTCCGATTGCGATCAATCGCAAGTCCCTTCCCCGATCCTCCGATTGTAACAACCCCCGATTGATGTGGCATCGTTGATCTCTTCCCGCTAATCCGACGGCTCAAATTCAATCGGGCCCATCGCATCGGCATTTCCATTTGTGTTGCACTCCACTCCCCTCCGATGTTGCGATTACGATTGACCCTCGGGCCTACCATACGGTACTTCCACCCGTTCATATATAAAATGCCCTGCCCTTTGTTAATTCGGAATTTGGTTATATTGATCACATATAAAGGGTTCTCCCCAATCGCATAGGAACTTTTGTTTCTCCGTTTCATATAACATCCTCTCCCGATTCCGATCCCCGATTGTGATTGATCGCACATAGCAAAACACAATCAGCGAATCCAATTATGTGATACACCCGCCCCAATTCCTGATTTTGATTGCGACTGTTCCCATGGGTCCCACCACTTAAACCTTCCGCCCATTCATTACGATTCCCCTTTTTCCTTTGTAAAAGTTAAAAATTATCCGTTTTTCTTATTACAAAGGGTTTTCCCCAATCGCATCGGAAAATGTTGTTTCATATATATCATTCCGCCTACCCCACTCCCCGATTCCGATTGCGATTAATGTGATTTCCACCCCATTTCCCTTCCCTTTTCCATTTTAAATAAATTTTCCCTTCACTAAAGGAAATATTCATTCCAAAGGTATGCTTATTAAAAAGTTAGTTTTATTTGAACGGAAAGAAAACAGTCAAAGGGCCGAGAGGTTATTTAAAACAAAGATTGTTACAACAAGCAGCAAAATAGGAAATCTAATCTGTTCATCGATTTACCTATTTTCTTTCATACAGCCTAACAACAAAATATCCAAGTGGTCAAATGCAATGATGTCCCTTATTTTCAAGGGCAGATTGTTGTATTTCTTACTATGATTGTATTTCAGTTCTTCAGCTGTTAAAACAAATCCCTTCTCTTGTGGATCTATGTTCCCACACTTTAGCCTATTTAATGTAATTGTAAATCATTTGTAAAGCAGTAGGAGTCTAAGTCTGAAAGTAGGGGAAAAGTGTGAAAGAACATCTCTGCGCTACATTGTATAGTTTGACAGGAATTAATAAGAGATGCAGCTCTGATTTGTGGGATCCATGTGGTATGAGATTTAGCATTTGTTTTTCTCCTTTGTTTCATATGTGAATTGTTATGTGTTCCATTCATCCATAAACATTTCCTTTTGAATGTTTTCAAGATAGAAAGGTAGAATCCATTTTATATGCTCTGCCTTGGGAAATCATTCACACTCTGTATTTTTCTTCTGTTTGAAAATGATCCATTTATTGTGCCCTTTTCAGCTCCTCACCAGTCTTTCCATCCCATCCTCATTAAATTTTAATTGCTAATTTTCCTGCCTATCTTGCCCCATGAAATACCCTGTGTCCTGATTTAATTCCCAGTTTCAACTGTCCCTTTATATCCCACACATCCCTGAAATTCATTCATTCATTTTATTTAAACCTTTTATCCCTATCATTTTACCTAGCCTAATAGCATATTTTTATTGCACTTTATTGAATATTCTTTTATGGAGAGAGCCCTCTCCTGTCCTTGTAGGGCTAGCTACATGGCTGAGCGTGGTTTAGTTGTTACCCTGATTTTCCTTTTGCAGCCTGGGGTCTAATTCAGGTGCTAACATCTCTGGCGACCATACTGGGGATCATATTGTTTAGCATAGAAGATTAATCACCCCAGTAATATTTTCCTGGTAAAGAATGACAGAGTATTATATCTGAATGTTGATGGTGAACAACAATCAGATGCATATAAAGGTTGAAAACATTCACCTGGAGACTCCATTCACTGACAGATCCAGAAAATCAAATCCTTCATGGTGACTCCACTGCAGGAAGCTTAGTAGCTTTAAGATCTTTGTTTTAAGATGGAACGTATTGCAAGAAGGTATGCTCCCATGAGCTAAGATCATATTCCGGGTTTCCCAAATAAAATGCCCAAGGTGGATTGGCTTCAGAATTTGCCTATGTTCAGAAATGTGGAAGGTAATGACGCTGCTCTTCATCTGGTAAAATTTCACATTCATGTGCATAAATAAAGATCGATTTTCCTGAAGGCTGTTTGATGAAAATGTTTATGGCTACTCTGGAAGATGAAGCTCGATCTTGGTATGAAAGTTTCCCCCCTACTTGTATCTATGGTTTAAAAGATTTTCATACCATATTATTTGAAAGGTACAGAGAATCTTGTCCATCTTTAATTTTAGTTCAGAACTGTTGCAAACATGTTAGTAGTTTCATTGAAAATCTTGAGAATTTTTATGGAGATGATGAATTCATGGACGAAGAAATCATGGAATCGCTCTATGAAAATCCATTTCAACAGCACACAAAAATATTTGAGGATACTTATCAAGATCAGCAGGTTGAATATTTCCATATGGTTGAAAATCATGAAAGAAGAGGTTTTATTTCAGATCTGATTGAAATAAAGGATGATATGTAGGAAAATGATGTTCCAGTCTCAGATAGCGATAGAGTTAAACTAGAACTGATTTCAAAATGTGAAGAGGAAGAATACATTGTACTAGATCCCATAAAAGAGAGTTTTACTTTTGAGGCCACCTCAAATGAAGAAAACAGAGTTATAGACCTGAGTGTTCTCGTTCCATCAGAGAAGAGTCTTCACAAGGAGGTAATCCATTCCCTTAATGAAAAACAAGATGAGATCTTTGTTCAAGTAAGTGAAAGATTTTCTTTGGATGAATTTATGGTAGATGATAGAAATGATAGTGTTGGATCTCAAGAAAAATCTGAAGTTTCTTCTCTTATGATTGATGAATATGATGAGAAACATGACAATCTGGTTGTCATATCATATGAATATGACCAACAATATATTCAGATTATAGAAGATCAGAGCGTTTAGGATTTCCATTCAGATTCTTCTTCCTATGTCTCATGTTTTGAAATATTTTTTCAAGAGGAAATTTTCTCATCTACTTGTTCAGAATTTTTTGAAGACCAGGAACACACTCTTACTGAGGTACATTACGAAGAAAGATCAAAATCAAAAGAAAAATATACCTTGTTTCTTTAGCAGGAGGTAAATCTTCATGTTTTTTCAGGATCCAGTGGCAAATTTATTGCAGTCAGCAGTGAAGGTAATTATTGCAGTATTCAGTGATGAAGGAAATCATGGCCAACCATGCTTTTGGATGCCTAGTTGCAAGTATCTATGGTTGACTAGAGGATCTGATTAGGAGAATCAATCAAGGAGGCATCTGCTTGATTGGTTAGATTGGCATTTTGATATAGCCTAATGGTATGTTGGCCTTCCAGAAACACAGGTGGTTATCATCAAGATTTGAAACCTCAAGTCTTGGTCATATACTGCCATCAAGCTTTAAATGTTAAGTTTTGTCTAGGTTAGCTTTGAGTCACTTTTGAGTCAGTTTGTTGGGTCAAATTTCTTTCAGTATTCAGTTTGGTTTTTAGCTATTGACTCCATGCCCAATGGATAAGGCTACTTGGTCTACGGTGTTCTTGGCACCTCCAAGGAGCTACCATCCCCATTGGAGCCAATGTTAGTGTTAGTCTACTCATACTGCCATCAGTGATCAAAACTGCTCTTTTGCATCTGCATATTAGGTGTCTCATATCGAATAAATTTCACCATTCCATTAGGTCATGGATTCATTGATGGTAGTAATTTTTATCAGTTGTCCCTCATGAGGTACTTGCTGATTTTCCTTTCTATGGTCTTTAGTCATTAGTCACTTTTATTCTCAAAATCATATCAGTAGGTCATACGATGGGTCTCATTAGTTTCTAGGGTCTCACCATGGTCAAATTAATGAGTCAAATGTCAATAAATATCAGCAAGGTCATGAGGAAGCCAATAAGCTCAAAGTCACAGCACCAGGAAGAATCAAAGAGACATTTTATTCAGTTTGATGTAATTCTCACCTCAAAACCATGTTTTGAGGTGAAACATGATATTTTGTCTTTATTATTATCATTTATTATGTAATTCTATATCATCATATGTAATAAGTCACAATTCAGAAGTTGTTATCTCCACAAAGTGATGTCCCTGCCTTCAGAGAGTTTTTCGCAACATGTTCTGTGCTAAATCATCTTCCAAGAAGATCCATCAGAAAGAGCCTGGAACGAGCTTTCCAACGGTATACTACACTCTCAAAACTGACTTCTGGATTGAAATTTATGCTTAAGTGAAGTAAAAGTCCCTATATCCTCATATATTCCCTATTTCCCATTTTTTCCCTTAAACTTTGTTTTATTGAAGTTTTAATATTTCCCTTAAAAACCCCTTTTCCCCCTTTCTGATTATAAATTCACATTATAGATCATTTAATAAAAATGTTATTTATATGTTAACCACTTCCCCTCCATGCCTTAGGACTTTATAATAAAAAGCTTTATATTATAAAGTCTCGTTGTTATAAACCACTTCCCCTTTCCATCACCCATAAAATTTATAATAAAGTTTATGTTATATATATAAACTCGCCGTTCCCAACCACTTCCCCACCACAATTTATAATAAAACTTTATAATAAATTCTTATTTTATAAAACCCGCCGCAATCGAAAACCTTCCCTTCCCCTTTCAATCGCATCGCAAATATTAACGTGTCCCCCCCGATTACTCCAATCGCTCAAAACTCCGATGCGGTTGATCGCATCCCTCCTCCCGATCGTATCCCTCCTCCCGATCACCCGATAGAACCTCCTCCTTGCGATCTCTCGATCGCACAAAACTCTGATTGCGATCAATCACAAGTCCCTTCCCCAATCCTCCGATTATAACAACCCCCGATTGATCTGGCACCGTTGATCTCTTCTCGCTGATCCGACGGCTCAAATTCAATCAGGCCCATCGCATTGGCATTTCATTTGTGTTGCACTCCGCTCCCCTCCGATGTTGCGATTGCATTTGACCCTCGGGCCCACCATACGGTACTTCCGCCCGTTCATATATAAAAGGCCCTTCCCTTTGTTAATTCGGACTTTGGTTATATTGATCACATATAAAGGGTTCTCACCAATCGCATCAGAACTTTTGTTTCTCCTTTTCATATAACATCCTCTCCCGATTCCGATCCCTGATTGCGATTGATTTCACATCGCAAAACGCAATCGATGGATCCAATTATGTGATACACCCGCCTCCATTCCTGATTGCGATTACGATTGTTTCCATGGGTCCCACCACTTAAACCTTCCGCCCATTCATTACAAAACCCCTTTTTCCTTTGTAAAAGTTAAAAATTATCCGTTTTTCTTATTACAAAGGGTTTTCCCCAATCGCATCGGAAAATGTTGTTTCATATATATCATTCCTCCTGCCCCACTCCCCGATTCCAATTACGATTAATGTGATTTCCGCCCCATTTCCCTTCCCTTTTCCATTTTAAATAAATTTTTCCTTCACTAAAGGCAAAATTCATTCCAAAGGTATTTTTATTAAAAAGTTAGTTTTATTTGGATGGAAAGCAGACAGTTAAAAGGCTGAGAGGTTATTTAAAACAAATATTGTTAGAGCAAGCAGCAAAATAGGAAATCTGTTCATCGGTTTACCTATTTTATTTCATACAGCCTAACAGCAAAATCTCCAAGTGATCAAATGCAATGATGTCCCTTATTTTTAGGGGCATATTGTTGTATTTCTTACTATGATTGTATTTCAGTTCTTCAGCTGTTAAAACAACTCCCTTCTCTTGTGGATCTATGTTCCCACACTTCAACCTATTTAATGTAATTGTAAATCATTTGTAAAGCAGTAGGAGTCTGAGTCTGAAAGTGGGGGAAAAGTGTGAAAGAACATCTCTACGCTACATTGTACAGTTTGACAGGAATTAATAAGAGATGCAGCTCTGATTTGTGGGATCCATGTGGTATGAGATTTAGCATTTGTTTTTCTCCTTTTTTTCATATGTGAATTGTTATGTGTTCCATTCCTCCATAAACATTTCCTTTTGAATGCTTTCAAGATAGAAAGGTAGAATCCATTTCATATGCTCTGCCTTGGGGAATCATTCATACTCTGTATTTTTCTTCTGTTTGAAAAGGATCCATTTATTGTGCCCTTTTCAGATCCTCACCAGTATTTCTATCCCATCCTCATTAAATTTTAATTGCTAATTTTCCTGCCTATCTTGCCCCATGAAATACCCTGTGTCCTGATTTAATTCCTAGTTTCAACTGTCCCTTTATATCCCACACATCCCTAAAATTCATTCATTCATTTTATTTAAACCTTTTATCCCTATCATTTTACCTAGCCTAATATCAGATTTTTATTTCACTTTATTGAATATTCTTTTACGGAGAGAGCCCTCTCCTGTCCCTGTAGGGCTAGCTACAAGGTTGTGCGTGGTTTAGTTGTTACCATGATTTTCCTTTTGCAGCCTGGGGTCCAATTCAGGTGCTAACAAATGGAATGAAACCTTGAATGAATAGTGAAAGATGTTTCGAAATAGTGAAGGTGGTATTCGCGTTGCAAAAAGGCGGTAACTTGTTTTATGAAAAAAAACGCGATATCGGTTTTTGTTTGACACGCGTCCTAGAGTGGTAATGCAAGACCATTTTTATCGCGTTTTTTCTGAGTATTAAAGTTTGGCAGTTAAAAAAACGCGATATGTGCGATATCCGTCCGGTCGCGGGTTAGAGGAAATAAACGATGGGCGCCTCGTGAAGCTGCATGTAAGATAATCAAGGTATGGCGAGCAGGTGTTTAATTGAAAATTATGATCTGTTGTGGGGCCTGAAGGCATTATATAAGTGATCACTGGGGATTTAACCCCGAAACCAAAGGTTTATTTTGATGTTGAGGACGTATTATATGTTAACGTGTTATGGTTGATGATAAGACATTGAGCCATTATTATATTGGCCCAAATAAAGTTTATAAAGGCAAGAGTTAGAGATTCGATATTCATGTGAGGTCGGTAATAACACATATGTTAATATGGTGTTGGCCGAGGGCTATTCTTTGGGTTGATCAAAGGTTTGCTATAATGGTTTGTAACATTTGAATTGGGTGTCGCAATATATTTTGATATATATATCATGTTGATGATAAGCTGAACCTTGTATGAATGAGTTTGTATGCTAGGGGCATATTATAGTTCTATGAAAAAGGTAAGCTTTGGGCATAGAATATATTGGGCATCAATGAGTTAATTTTGGGTTGAATTGTAATTCGAAATAGTTAATTCAGATATTCATAGGTTGTAGTATGATTTAGTCATGAGGTTGGAAGAAAGCTTCCACATTGAAGTTTGATTGTGGGTCATAATTATAGCCATCTAAATAAAAGGTAACTTCCACATGTTAATGTTTGCCCAAATTTAAAATTATTTGAGAAAAAAACTTGGAGTGTAGTTTTGTGTGCACAAGGGAGTGTGATTGTGAGTGAATAAGGTTAGCTCGGGCATCAGTAAAGTAGGGTAATAAATGAATAAAGTTGTTATAATGCTATTAGGGTTTTGAATTTTAAATCAAGGTTGTTAAAACTGCTTTTGATCGACATTAGTTGTTAACACACACATTTGTGACAAATCTTGTTGAGTACAATTCACTCTAACACCTCATTATTTTGCAAAAGTAACCATGATTAATCACTCTAATAATTTGTCATCTAGGATATATATTTTCAGTTTCCCTTAAAAGGTACTATGGGAAACCCCTATGGTGGACCACTCTTGTAAAGATCATAATGAGCTATTTATGAGAACACTAGCATTCTTAACTCAAAGAATCTTTCAGTCATTTTCTGGGATATCTTTAATAAGTCTTTAGGGTAGAGGAATTAGCCAACAATGATTAGTCATTAAAAATTTTTAACACCATCCTATACTCTTAAGGAGTAGATCTGTCTCCCCACTTATTAAGTAACCTTTAAGGTTAATCATAATCAGAGCTTACAAATATTTAGGGAAGGATAGGAGGTCTCATGATGAGCCGACCTACCATGATCATGAGACCTAACATGCATGGCATTATTGCTACTGGCCACCAAGCCATAGTAATGGCTTTCAGTCTAAAAGCTGGAAGATAGGAGGTCTCATCACAATCCGACCTGTTCATCTATGTTACTTCTTGTGAGTGGCACTGCCATCAACTGGTTACCAAGCCAGGACAATGGCCTTCATCTAAAAATTCAAATACGCTAACTCTGAATCCATGCCTAGTAAGTGGAACACAAACATTTTTATGGGTCAAAAGACATTCCTGCCGAGGTTATGGACACCTGTGGGCAGCAGGGCCATGTCTGTGGTATTAAAGTTAACTACATACTATGATTTTCTTGGTTATCCTTCTCTTTCCCTAAGACTCATCCTTTTTCTTCGACAATGGTTTTAAGACAATTCGAACATGATGCTTTGAGTTCTATATTTCAAAAATTGAAGAATCTTTATTGATGTGGTACCCTTAGTGAAGGTTATTCATTGTACTAAATTATGAGGAAATTTAGTTTTGAATCTGGATGACAACGTAATAAAGAGGTTATTGATTTGTATCATAACTCAATTTAATTTTCATGGTATTCAGAGTGATGAATTACTTAATGGCGATTACTCACGGGGTGTTGGTTTCCATCAATGTGTATTGATTGTAATAGCCTCTAAATATGTGCTGCATGACTAAGGTACGAGAATGTTATAGTGAGTGCAGGAATCTTGTGTTATTCTTTTTGAAACTGCACTTTTTCAACAAAATTTGATTTTTATCATAAGAATTTGGGAAAAAACAAAATATGGGACAAGGTAACAGGTATGTGCAACACTTTTCCCCATAATGTCTACCCGATCTTGTTTTATCATTTGACATGGTTTTAACTTGTACTGTAATAGTAATGTTGCAGGTTAATGAATGCATTATCAGGCATCCTCATCCTTCCTTGATAAACTATTTGCTGACATTTTCCCTACCTTCTTTCATCGTCTTATAGTTTTGGCTTGCACCAGGATGTGCAAGAAGTTCAGCGTGGGGGGATGTTGAGCTGCACTTTTGCCCAAATTTTCACGATATTTATCACATCATTATATGTTTGTACCTGGTGTTTTTGTCCTTTTAAGATGATTATTAGAGGCATTTAGAGACAATAGTTGTTACTATATGAATTCTTCTTATAGATGAGTGCTTGTGTGTAGAATTTATTAATAGATGTCTTCTTGGTAGCAGGTGAATAAGTCTAGTGCAGAACTACATTTAAGCACGGATCCATGCACAAGAGCAGAAATATATGTTTTGCCAAGAAATATGTTATGCTGTGAATTACCTTCTAGAAGATAAACCTTCTCCATTGAGTCCTATAGTATAGCACAATGAAGTAGGGAAGATTTCGAATGGAACATGATACCTTACTGCTAGAAAATGCATAAAAGCAGCAGCTAGGTAGTTGAGTATGAGATTGTTGTAGGTTAAAATATCAAATTTTCGATCAAATGGAGAAGAATATATAAATTATGAGACATGGGTTTTATCCAGAGCACCATGTTTTATATAACCCAGAAACCATTTGGCATAATTCAGCTTCATGAAGGAGTTATCATCGGGGGAATATTCCACTGAAAAACTATTTCTGAACGTGAACATATTGGGTCAATTCGAGTCCGGTTTTTTGTAGAATGGTTTTGGTTGAAAAATTCAAACTTGGCTGGCTGAGACATGCTGCCTGAGACATTCCTTTTCATGCTTTACATCTTCAAGAGTTTCTAATGAAGTTACAGCTAGTGCAGTAACTGTAAGTGTAGAAGGAGAAACAAAGTCTTCTCAGGCCAAGGATTGAAGTCCTCTGAAAAATACCAAGGGAAGCTTAGGAAGCCTTGGTATGCTTACCGGAAAGACTAATGAAACTGGAAAAGAAACAACTGCAAATGGTGTTTTCTCTCAAAGTGGTGAGAGTGGGAGCGAAGGATCAAGTGAAGAAAGCGATGAAAATTCTCCAAATGGTTCACAATCAGAACAAAAGACACACTTTGAACAAGGATCTACGGAAGTCGATGATGCCAAAAATGGTAATGCAAGATATCGCAATGGAAAAAGTGCAAACACAAATAGTGCATCTGGAGCACAGCTCCTACACCTCTTTCTACTATGTGTGAACAATCTGCACGGAGTCAAGGAGCATGATTGAATATACGAATTTCTACGATATTTATCTTCATGCTAGGCACATCAATTCCTTAATCCAGGAAATGTGTTGTTAAGCCAGATCGATCAACTACAGCCCAACCTCTTCCAACATTTCGGAATCTATCTAATTACCATAACTGTCATATGCTTGTATAAGAAAATTCGATGGGGAAAGATAAATATTACACGGTGGATACTACTACAACAAATCAATTAACACAAATTTTAAATGACGTTCATAAATCATCAAATGACAAAGGAAGGATCTTCTGCCTCAAGTCAAAGCATTCAGTTGAAACGAACTTGTTGTTAACAACATTCCAACAAATAATTCATGGTTGATATCGGTTCTTGTGGTTGTGAAAATCGATCAATGTGTACATCACCGGTGATGTCCCATTAGCACTGACCCTCCATAATTAGACAAAAACTGGATTTCTAATACCAGTTTCTAATACCCGGTTTCAATCCTGTTGTAGCCAACCGTGATATTTGTAAATATGGTTCTAGCAAATGAGAGCAGGATTGTTTTTATAAAGCAGAAGTTGTGCACTAAGGAAAGGAGGAGTGAGTCTGTCAATTAGGAGAACTGGGGAACACGAATTCAGAAGGAATGTAGGAATTGAATGGAGTTAAAAGTGAATGTGCGCATCCAGATCCAGCATTGAATTTTCCATAATTGTAATGGGGAAGCAACAACTGCTGTAATTTTTAATTGAAATTTAAACTGATGTTTTGATTTAATTCAATAAATTCTAGTTTCGGCAATTGGTTTTTTTATGTAAGTACTGAAATTTTATTTATTTCTCAGCATTGAGTTAGTTTAGGGCTTGCTCCAGGGAGTGGCAAGGATCCACCGCAACCTGGAGTTGAGTCCCTTGTTATTTATAGCTGTAGGAATTGTGCTTTACTTTACTGCATGAATTATAACTTTTGTGAATCGTTTTCTAAATAGAATTGTAGATTTCTCAATTCTGTAATTAAAATCATCGTTTTGTTTTCTTGAATTCAATGAGTGTATAGCTGGAGAGTCTTAATGAATATAGGAGTTCAACTGTATATGGTTTGAATCACTTTAATCTCTTTTTTGGATTGTGAATTTCATTATTCGGAAGAGGTTAAGAGAACAGCATAGAGAACTACATATTTTCTGGAATTTGGTTACTGTAGTTATGAATTTGAACACGATTTTATTTCTGAATTAAAATGCAATAATGTCAATACTATGGGCAGTTGATTGCGGGTTGTGTATATTTATTGTGAAACATTTATCTCCCAGGATTTAGCTTGGTATTTATATCTCTTCTCTTTTTTAAGACCTTTCTTATTTTTCATAGTGTGAACAAGTTAAATAGTGATCTTCTCAGTGAAGTTTTATTTTTATAAAGTGTGATAGCTGGTAAATTTGGGTTGTAAATCATGAATTCCTGAGCATTTTAATTTACTATTCATGCATTTAAGATTAAGAATGAGTTGATGTGTGAGAGTTTTCATAGAATGAGATAAGTTAAAGTCAACATTGTGTTTCAATTTCATTTGGATTTCGAATAGGATTGAGTAGTTTTCCGCAAAGTTTTGAAGTTTTCTCATTAGAGTACATTAGTTCTCTTCAAAAAGCATTAGAGTGATTTGTCATATCTAAGATTTCGAGGTTTGATGCATTACCATTTAGAGAATGAATTATGTTTGATTTATATTGCTGATTTAATTTGACTAGTAGCCATAGGTGTAAATATTTCCATTTCTACAATTTAAATTGTTTAATTTGTTTTGTCTGCTTTATGAATACCGTTTGAGCTATTAAATTTTCATAGGATAATTTAGATATATTCTTCTATAATGTTTCGTTACAAGTAAATATATAATTAATCATTTTAATACTTAGAAGTTGAAAAACTTGTTGAAGATTTTAGTTGAAGTTAATCTCATTGCACCTTTATTTCAAAGATTGTATTTTAATTGCCGAAAATTAGAATAAGGATTGAGTTACATAGATTTCCTTCAGAATGCTTCGTTTTTAAGTGTGAGTTTGCTTGGCTAATAAAAGAGTGCTTTTATCATTTCATACTTAAGCGATCACGAAAGGAAACTTATATACTCTGACCATTAACTTGAGCCAAGACGCAGTACAAATCGCATTTACGACTCCCGGATTGATAATTAATATTGAGAGGTTTAATCCGAGAATTAAACCGACCAACACCATGTTTGACACCAACACATTTATTCGCATGGCTAGATTCATACATTGGGTTGATTGAGATCACAGTGAAGACCCTGGGTCACATCTGATTTTTTATCCAGGCTACGGGGAGTTATTGGGTATTCATGATTGTATACATGATCCTATCTATATGGATGGTTGTGTCCATACCGCGGATCCATTTCTATGATATATTTAGATGGATGGCTGCAACCATGCCATGGGTTCATGTACTATTTTATGCCTATTGCAACATTATGTGGTTAGAAATATCCATACCAGAGATGTCATATATTGTAAAATGTTTGATTTGGCACGTTTTCCTTAGGTGGTTTGTGTTCTTTTCCTTGGTTCATAAATAATTTCAACCATCACTCCCTATTTTAGCTTCATGTTTTAAGGGGCATTTGTTACATAGTAATTTTTCATCACACTCATTTTCTCATCCCTGATCCTGAAATTCCCCATTTCAGATCCCGTGCAATGTTTCCACCATTAAGAAATATGCTAGAATATCCCCTGAAGATCCGAAGAAGACTGCCTTGGAAGATTACTGAAGAAGCTTTGCCAAATTCCTATTTTCCTCGGTCAATGCTTTTTCTAGTGTCATGACCACGTTGATGTCCTTTTCATAGTTCTAGCTTAGTGCTGTCAACACCCTTATTTCTTGGAAACCCGCATTGATCCCCTTTCTGGAGGTGTTTCCTCAAATGGAGAAGAAGCTTCAACCTCTAGAAGCTCAAGGGCGGCGAGTTGGTTGTTAAATGATGGTGATAAGGTCGAGCTCTCTAATTTTAGAGCCTTGATCTCATCCATGGGGGGTTCATCCCTTAGAAAGTGGGCCTTCCACCTCCTTTCATGGGCTCCCAACCTCTTATCCCTTCCTATAAATTCACATTCCTCATTCCCCCAATTTTAGAGCTTGGTTGGCCATTGTGAGACTCGTGTGAACTCTCATCCCTTACATCCTAGCATTGTGATTATGCCTAAGTGTTTGGGAGAAGGAATTCTTTTGATATTCGGTGAAGGACTCAGATTTTCCCCAAAGGACACATCCAACATCAAGGCTTGGGTTGTAAGCTCTCCTTTTGTATTTATCAATAATAACATCTGATGTTTTCTTTCTATATTTTTCTAAATGTTTATGAAAATATTCTGGTACTCCTTGATCTGCTAGATAACTAATGTTTATGATTATTATGTATTGTATCATGTTTGTTGTTGCCTCTTGACCATCCACAGGTATTCATGTGCCATTAGTAGTAGGAAGCATGCCTAAAAGGATCGTGGATCAAGGTCATCATTAACGGACTCAAGTGTAGCGTTGGGAAAAAGGTACTTTTTCCTCTTTTCTCGTCGCATTGTAAATGTTAGTTAAGAGAGATTTGCATTTTAAAGAATCTCGTGTTGCTAGAACTACTCTAGGGCTAAAGAGATCGCCTTTATCTGTAGAGGGGATTTATCTTGACAACATACATTGAGCTTTCTCCGGACCTGCAAGAAAACCTTTAATGGCTAAGAAAGCCCTAGCCACTCGATGTTGTAATCTGCAAAGCTCTCTACTAGTTAAATTTTAACAAAGTATAATTTCTAGATTTTTAATGGAAATGTTGTTTTGGATTTCTTAAAATGCTAGTGCAAACATAAATGAAAACTACCCCTATATGAGGCATCTAAACTCACTATTTTTGGTAGGAAAAATAAAATCACTAACATCATTATTATTAATATTAATATTATCTAATTCATTATTTATTAAGAAAATCCTTTGTTGGATTTGATTGTGGGTGGGGATGTGAATAATTAATCTTTTTAATCACCCAAACTAAACTTAATTGACATTTTTTATTCATCTATATACAATTTTTTTTTTTTTTTATAAATATAAATATGATAATGTATTTTTATATTTTATAACAAAATGCATATTTTTATATAATTAGTATTTTATTTAATTATTTGTTATCTAATTATATTTAAATTTATTTATACATTTAAATATATTTATTTTAATTAATTTTATATTGTTGAATCTGGAAACAAAGGTTCGCCAAATTTTTATTTTGAAAATTTTGGATCTTAAAATTGAAACAACTTAAAATTAACACTATATTTTTATAAAATCCAAATTTAATGTTATTAATTTTTGTGGACATAAAATATAAAACTATTTAATTATTTTGTTGATAGACATGTCTATTTTAAAATAGGGCTTCTAGAATTTTAATTTGATTATTCATATAAATTAAGTGATTGGATAAAAATCAAAACATTTAACTTCACACCCAAGATTAAAATTTATTAAATTATAAATTTATTATTAAATTATTATTTTAAAAAGAACTAATATGTCATTTAAATACATAGACATTTAAATATTATGTAACAAGATTTTTAACTATTTAAATTCACCCCACTTTAGCATGAAATTTTTTAACGTGTTAATAGTTTTTGTTAGTTAATTTATATCATACTTTATAACATACTTGTGGGGTCTTATGGATGATAGGGTTTGATTTTAAAATCTTCCTATAACTTTATTTATTCGTTTGTTGTTATATTATTTAAATTTTAATTTGTTTACTTTCAGCATTGTATATAATTGTTTATATGATCTCTCTATTTATTTAATTGTTGTAAACAATTTTCGTGTATTTAATTTTACAAATATGTTGTTAATAATTACAATTTAATTATGGGCATTAAACCCCTGACCTAGTCCCATTATCTCAGTAGCCTAGTGAGATTTGAAGTTGTTGGCAACAAAGCATAAGAAACTTTTCCGAAACATAGGGTACTAATAAAATTACATAAGGTCTAGGGTATCTTGTACTATGTAGTCTAAAAGAGATGTTGAGAATAATACAAATTTAACTAGCACGGAAAACCATTATGGAAAAGGAGCTAGGTCGTGAACTAGGGGATCAAGGGATTTAAAATATGGGGCAATATCATTCAAATCTAATAGTCCAAATATTAATTGAAAGAAAAAAATGACAAAGAAGGAAAATTACTAAGTACCTTGAACCAAAAAATGTTGCAATTCTTTATTCTTGCTACACAGGCTATCAATTTCATCCTCGGCATGTTGGATTTTCTGTTTAATGTCAATATGAAACCCCAATTAATCTATCCTTATGGATATCTTCTGATTATTGAGAAAAGGTGAAGGATACTTGCTTGAAGGTCCATTTCTATGCAAGCTAGGAGGGATGAAGTCTTCGACCACCATTTTGTCGCCTTTGCACCTAACTAGAGACAATAAACTCCAAACCAAAAAATCCATGCATGAAACTCCCCAACGAATTTCCTAGTTACATGACTAAATTTATGAGACATGTGTTGGAAATATGATGCAGAGTGTTGTCCTTGATGGCAACCCACTGAATGAAGATGAAGACATGAGACTATTGACATGTGTTGTCCTTGATGGCAATCCACCTGATGAAGTTATTCGTGACTTGATGGACTTAGTAAATGATGTAAATTTGATATGAAATGATGTTTGCTAGCCATATGATGCTGAGTGTTATTCTTGAATAGCAATCCACTTGATGAAGATGATGGAAACTTACTTGATGAAGTTGCGCTTGATAGAATATGTTCTTGATGAAGTAAATCTGATGTATCTACAGTGTGTACAGAAGGCAATGAAGAAAGGAATTCAGCATGTGCTAAATCTTGATGAAAAGAGTATGTCTCTAGGCATACGCGGATTTGCCTAAGGGAAGTCGCGTATGCACGCGGGAATCAACGTGCCAAGTAGCGTATGGGGCAAAGCGCTCTTAAAGTGCAAAACTGTGGCACCACCATGGTATCGACCTTACTGTAATGTAATGATTCACCGACCTGACCCCGTCCAGAATACCACTTCCGATGTAATGTGGTTTTGGCTCATGGTATTGAAAGGGCTCAGTAGGACAGTGGGTGGTAAACCTATATAAGGAGAAGAAATTAATAGCAAAAGGGTGTAAGGGGTGATGTCCTAGCTTGAATGCACATTTCTTTGAAGTAGATCTTAATGGAAAGGGTTACACTTGAATGATAACTAATGTATGATGTACCACGATGAAGAGTGATCAGACTTAAAATACTTGTATCTCGCTAATCCGATTATGGAAGACTTAGATCCAAATAGGCGGTAACATCTCAGTTCTAAGTAAAAAGGTAAATCTGAACTGAATATCTGATCTGTAGAAGTATGCTTCTCTGTAATGATTGAAGATCTATACGCTACTTCGCCGCGGAGGAAGCGCGTATATACACAGCTTCGATGAAGAGAAAGCGTGTATGCGCAATGAAATATACACTGAGGTATACGCTGGTTTGTGTGGACGGAAGCGCGTATATACGCGACATCAGTGAAGGGAAAGCGCGTATGCAAACTAGGGTTTGCTAAAGCAAGGGGTATGAAATATCTGATCTGTTCTGCTGTGTTTCTGCTATCTGATCTGTGTTGATAAGTATCTGTTGGTGATGTATGTTTGTGCTTAAAAGTATGGAAAGGGTCCAGTTTGAAAATATGATGAAATGTGGCCTGCAAGTGGTGTTCTATTGAAGTTGTTGGATCCAATGTGAAAATTGATGAAACGTGGTCCAAGGTGGTGCTGAAGGTTGTAGCCTTCAGTCAGGGGGTTGTAGCTCCCTTCCAGGTGAGGCTGGTAAACGAGATCGGGGGGTCGTAGCTCCCTTCCAGGAGAGGCCGGTAAACGAGTCAGGGGGTTGGAGCTCCCTTCCAGGAGAGGCTGGTAAACGAGCGCAGGTGGGTGCCTGCGTGCTGGTCAAGTCTGCGCCAGCACATATGTTGTAAGATGTTTTCTCTATAATAAAATATTGAAGGGTGAGCAACTGCAGCGGTGGTTTTCTCCCGATTTGGGTTTCCACCTAAAAATCCTGGTGTTCATGTGTGATGCTTTGTGTGATGGTTTATTCTGTTCTTACTGCACATGTTTACTGTTTATTGAACATCTGATGAATGAATGATGGAATGATATAAGTGAAGAACTAATGGCATAATTAGATCTCTGTGTATACGCGATTTTTATGAAGGATATCCGCGTGTATACGCTAGTTGGCTTCAGCAAAGTAGCGTATGGGTTTTAGAGCATGAAAAAGTAAAAAGTTTTAGTTTGCCCTAAATACTGATTCACCCCCCCCTCTCAGTATTTTTCCCAACAATTGGTATCAGAGGGGGTCCTTGTGCAGAAGCTTGATCGCTTAAAGGAGATCCGTCGCAATGGGAAGTCATGAAGGAGTTGTCTATAAAGCCACCTTCATTCAATGGAAGAAATCTGATATTCTGGAAGGTACCAACAAAAGCTTATCTGCAAAATCTTGGTGCAAAAGTATGGGCAATATTGAAAGGATGTGAACAAGAATTTAGAGAAGAAAAGGATACTTCTGTGGATGCTCTAGAAGACAATAATTTTCGTGAAGAAAACACTCAACTCAAAGTAAGCCTAGAAGAAAAGAACATAATCATAGAGACTCAAGCAAATCAGCTTGAATCAAAAGAAAAACACATTGAGGAATTGGAGTGTGAAGTAGTAAGTCTAAGAAAATATAATGAGAAAGTGAAATCTCTCAATCTTAGATTTGCTAAAGGTTCAGAAACCTTGGAAGAGATTATCAAGGTACAGCGGTCCCCTCTTATAAAAACAGGTCTTGGATATATTGGGGAATCTTCCCAGACTTCAGCACCAAATTCTCTAAAAACAACCACAGCTGGTTCTCTACATTCAGCCACTCAGCAAGGGAACAAAGGATCTTTACAGGTAAAGCATGATCATCTCAATTCAAGGAACACTAACAAGGAGATCATTCAAAGAAGCTACAACCAACAGGTAAATTCTAATAGAAGATTTCATGATCACAGAAATTTCTACTTCAATGGACAATGTTTCTCATGTCACAATTTTGGTCATAAATTTGTTCAATGTGTTGCATATAAAACCATCATGACAAGAGAAGCAAGAAAGAAAAGGATGAATATTGAACCAAAGAAGAACACCTATAACAACTTTTCTCCTCTTCAAAACGAAGTTGAATGTACTTATTGCAATAAATTTGGTCATGAAGAATCTGAATGCAGGAGCAAGGTCCAACCAAAAGAACATGTTCCCTCAAGCTCTAAAGTGTGGAAAAAGAAAGAAATACCGGTTGAAAATTGTGGGATAGCGTTATTTGCAGAAGGTGAAGAAAATCAATGGTACATTGATAGTGGGTGCTCAAGACACATGACAGGTGACAAAAGCAAACTTCTTGCATATGATGCTCTAGAAAAGGAAAAGAAAGTTACATTTGGAAATGATACTCTTGCTATAATTAAAGGAAAAGGGTCAGTTTTTCTGAAAGAAAAGGTAAAGGCTAAAAATGTCATGTATGTGGATGGATTAAGGCATAACCTGTTAAGTGTAAGTCAAATGTGTGATCAAGGAACAGAAGTGGTCTTTAGTTCAAAAGAATGTGTGGTTCGTGATCTTGATACAGGTAAAATCATTATTAAAGGAAAAAGAAATCCAAGCAACCTGTATGTACTGAACAACATAGATCAATGCTACTTGAGCAAGTCTTCAGAAAATTGGCTATGGCATAGAAGGCTGGGGCATCTGAGTTTCTCTCAAATCAACAAAGCAAGCAGACTTCAAGCTGTTCGTGATCTTCCCAAGTTCAATCTTCCGGAAAGTACCATATGCAAATCTTGTCAATTTGGTAAGCAGACCAGAGTACGATTTAATGCCAAAGAAGGATCATCAAGTAAGCCTCTTGAACTCATTCATACTGATATCTGTGGACCTATGAGGAAAAAGTCATTACGTGGGGAAGAATACTATATCTTATTTATTGATGACTACTCTAGAATGTGTTGGATCGAGTTCATTAAACACAAAGATCAAGCATTTGAAAAATTTCAGAGCTTCAAAGCATTGGCAGAAAATGAACTAGATCTAAAAATCAAGTGTCTTAGATCTGATCGAGGAGGAGAATACTCATCAAATGAATTCTTTGACTTTTGTGAACAACATGGCATAAAAAGACAGTTCTCTGTAGCAGGCACTCCACAACAAAATGGTGTAGCAGAAAGAATGAATAGAACAATTGTTCAAATGGCTAGAGCTATGCTTGCTGATTCTGATGTTCCTGACATGTTCTGAAGTGAAGCAGCACATACAGCAGTTAACATTCTCAACAAGGCTCATGTTCGGGTAAATAGTGACAAAACTCCATATGAACTCTGGTATGGCAATTCTCCCACTGTGAAGCATTTTAAAGTTTTTGGAAGTAAATGCTTTATCAAAAATAATGATGAAAAGCTTGGGAAGTTTGAACCTAGATCAGATGAAGGGATATTTCTTGGTTACTCATCTTCAAGCAAAGCATTCACATGTTACAATAAAAGGCTTCGAAAGACTGTTGAATGTATTGATGTTGTTATTGATGAGTCTCCTACAGCTCCTAAAGAAGAAAAACAAACAACAAAAGAAGATGATAGCAACATATGGCCTTCTACATCAGATGGAAATGATATAGACAGTGGATCCAATGAAGAACCTGAAAATTATCTATCTGAAAAAGCTCCATCCAGATATGCTCAAAAGAATCATCCTGAATCTCAAATCTTGGGAGACAAGGAATCAGGTGTACGAACAAGGAGAACTCTTGTAGGATCTTCTAGTAATCTGGCACTTCTATCCACAATTGAACTGCACAATGTCAATGAAGCTAGCCAAGATGAATGCTGGAACCAAGCCATGAATGAAGAGATTGATCAAATTGAAAAGAATGACACTTGGGATTTGGTACCAAGACCACATGATAAAAATGTCATTGGAACTAAATGGATCTTCAAGAACAAGTTAAATGAGAATGGGGATGTTGTAAGAAACAAAGCTAGACTGGTTTGCAAAGGGTATACTCAACAAGAAGGTATAGACTTTGAAGAAACTTTTACTCCTGTAGCTAGACTTGAAGCCATAAGAATGTTTCTTGCTTTTTCAAGTTATCAACAAATCAAAGTTTATCAAATGGATGTTAAATCTGCTTTTCTTAATGGTGATCTAGAAGAAGAAGTATATATAGAACAACCGGAAGGATTCATTTTGGGAAATGATGCAGATCTTGTTTGTAGACTTAAAAAGGCTCTATATGGTCTCAAACAAGCTCCAAGGGCTTGGTATTATCGTCTTGACAAATATCTTCATCAACAAGGATTTTCAAAGGGGTCTCCTGATAGCAACTTATACACAAAAGTTGAAAATGACAAACTATTGATTGTGGTTGTATATGTTGATGATATCATTTTTGGGAGTAACGAAGAATCTATGAGTCAAAAATTTGCCTCTGTCATGCAACAAGAATTTGAAATGTCTTTACTTGGGGAACTAACATTCTTTCTCGGCTTGCAAGTGCATCAAAATGCAAATGGTATATTCCTATCACAAGCAAAATATCTTAAGCAAATTCTGAAGAAGTATGGCATGGAAGAATGCAAACCTGTAAGTACACCAATGATAACCGGATGCAGTCTCAGTTCTAATGATGATTCTCCCACAGTGAATCAACCAGAATACAGATCGATGATTGGAAGTCTAGTTTATCTCACTGGGACCAGACTAGACATTATGCATGCAGTTGGGATTGTTGGACGATTCCAAGCTAATCCAAAAGAGTCTCACCTTCAGGCTGTCAAAAGGATATTCAAATATCTACAAGGAACTCAAGACTTTGGTCTATGGTATCCAAAGGATGCTGATCTTACTCTTCAAGCTTACACTGATGCAGATTGGGCTGGAAGTGTTGATGATCGGAAAATAACTAGTGGTGGTGCATTCTATATGGGACCCCGGTTAGTATCTTGGTTCAGCAAGAAGAAAAATTCTATTTCCTTATCTACAACAGAAGCAGAATATGTGGCTGCCGCATCTTGTTGCACTCAACTCCTTTGGATGATGCAAACCTTACAAGATTTTCAAATCAAATGTACTCCTATTGTCCCCATTAAGTGTGACAATACAAGTGCCATCAATATGTCAAAGAATCCTGTTATGCATTCAAAGACCAAGCACATTCCCATCAAGTATCACTTCTTACGTGAACAAGTGCTTGAGCAAACGGTGAAGTTGGAGTATGTTCCCTCCAAAGAACAAGTTGCTGATATCTTTACCAAACCTCTGCCCAGGGAAGCGTTCGAGTATCTAAGACAGAAGCTGGGAGTGTTCTCTTCCAGTCAAAAGAACAAATCTGCATAAATTTATAAGATGGCATTGGATACGCGGGTTTCATGAAACACAGTCGCGTATATACGCGAGTTCCTGCACAGAAAACCGCGTATGTTTGGTTGCTGGCAATTTTTGGTTGGTTCAGCTCTCTTCAGCACAGCTGCAGTGCTGTTTGGTATCTCTGATACTGTTTGGTATCTCTGGTGGTGTTCCAGTTCTCATAATTATTTTTCTAATGTTTTGATGAAGATGCCTTGATGATTTTTTGGTGAAAGTGTTCAGGATGCACAAACTAAGGGGGAGCCTTAGTCATATGAAAAGGATGCTTGGTTGCACAGATTCAGGGGGAGCATTAGCTTTGCTAAGTATAATGCATTATGATGGTTCTGTTATATGATCTCTCTTGAGGTCTTCTTGGTATTGGTTATGAAGTCATATTTGTATTTTGATGAAAAGGTCATGTTGAGACCCATGATGTAAAATTGTAAATTTCAGTCATGTAAGGACTTGTCAAAATTTGTAAACCCACTTGGTTGGGTAGCTGAGTCAATTTTTGTAAACCCACTTGGTTGGGTAGCTGAGTTGAAATGTGTAAACCCACTTGGTTGGGTACTTGAGTATTTTATGTAAATCCACTTGGATGGATCTTTGATGTAAGTATGAGTCATTGGTGATAGGACATTCATAGAGTCATGTACTTCATTGAAAAATATAGCATGAACTCAGGGGGAGCTTGGTCACTTCAGTGTATATCATATCTGCAGAACGCTTCTTCCACATGTGGAGAAAAGGGGGAGAGTATGTTGGTTTTTGTTCCGCCCTTTGCCCTTGATGTCAAAGGGGGAGAGTGACATGGTGTTTGAGTGAAGAGAAAGAATGGGGAGAGTGACATGGTGTCATTGTATTCTTAATGTACCTATCATTTGTGTGTGTACAAACACCATCATGGTTGCCATCAAGTCCAAAGGGGGAGATTGTTGGAAATATGATGCAGAGTGTTGTCCTTGATGGCGGTATTGCCCAGATGAAGATGAAGACATGAGACTATTGACATGTGTTGTCCTTGATGGAAATCCACACGATGAAGTTATTCGTGACTTGATGGACTTAGTAAATGATGTAAATCGATATGAAGTGATGTTTGCTAGCCATATGATCTTGAGTGTTATTCTTGAATAGCAATCCACTTGATGAAGATGATGGAAACTTACTTGATGAAGTTAAGCGATAGAATATGTTCTTGATGAAGTAAATCGATGTATCTACGAGTGTGTGTGCGAGGCAATGAAGAAAGGAATTAGAGCATGTGCTAAATCTTGATGAAAAAGAGGTATGTCTCCACATCTGCAGCAGTTTGCCTAAGAAGTCGCGTATGCAACGAAATCAACGTGCCAAGTCGCGTATGGGAAAAAGCGCTCAAAAAGTGAAAAACCAGGGGTAACCACCATGGTATTGACCCATTGTATTGGGTAATGATTCGCCTAATTGACCCCGTCCAGGAATACCATCGGAAGTAATGTAGTTTTGGGCTCATGGTATTGAAAGGGGCTCATGGTATTGAAAAAGGATAAACCTATATAAAGAGATGAAATTCATTGTGCAGATCATAAGTGTGGGTGCAAGATGTCTGAGCTTGAATGAATACTTCTCTTTGAAGTAGATCTGAATGGAAAGGGTTACACTTGAATGATAAATCTGAATGTATGATGCACCAATGATGAAGAAGGGGATCTAGATCTGAAATGTACTTGTATATGCTAGATATGATTATGGAAGACTTAGATCTGAAATGAGGCGAACATCTGTCTGAAGTAAAAGGGTAAATCTGAACTGAATATCTGATCTGAAGAAGTATGCTGCTCTATAATGATTGAAGATCTATACGCTACTTCGCCGCAGAGGAAGCGCGTATATACGCGGCTTCGCTGAAGAGAAAGCACGTATGCGCAATGAAATATATACAGAGGTATACGCTGGTTTGTGTGGACGAAAGCGCGTATATACGCGACATCAGTGAAGTGAAAGCGCATATGCAAACTAGGGTTTGTTGAAGCATGGGGTATGGAACATCTGATCTGTTCTGCTATATTACTGCTATCTGATCTGTGTTGTCTGAATTGGTAAGTATCTGTTGGTGATGTATGTTTGAGCTTAAATGTATGAAGAGGGTCCAGTCTGAAAATATGATGAAACGTGGCCTGCAAATGTTGTTATATTGAATTTGTTGGATCTAGTGTGAAAATTGATGAAACGTGGTCCAAGGTGGTGCTGAGGGTTGTAGCCTTCAGTCAGGGGGTCGTAGCTCCCTTCCAGGTGAGGCTGGTAAACGAGATCGGGGGGTCGTAGCTCCCTTCCAGGAGAGGCTGGTAAACGAGTCGGGGGGTCGTAGCTCCCTTCCAGGAGAGGCTGGTAAACGAGCGCAGGTGGGTGCCTGCGTGCTGGTAGAGTCTGCACCAGCACATATGTTGTAAGATGTTTTCTCTATAATAAAATATTGAAGGCTGAGCAACTGCAGCGGTGGTTTTCTCCCGACTTGGGTTTCCACCTAAAAATCCTGGTGTTCATGTGTGATGCTTTTTGTGATGGTGTATTATGTTCTTACTGCACATGTTTACTGTTTATAGAACATCTAATGAATGAATGATGGAATGATATAAGTGAAGAACTAATGGCATAATTAGATCTCTGTGTATACGCGAGTTTCATGAAGGATATCCGCGTGTATATGCTAGTTGGCTTCAACAAAGTAGCGTATGGGTTTTAGAGCATGAAAAAGTAAAAAGTTTTAGTTTGCCCTAAATACTGATTCACCCCCCCCTCTCAGTATTTTTCCCAACAACATGACCCAGTTGCTATAGACATGACCAAATATCATAAAGAGCATAATTCTCTTGAATGCTTGAATGTGGGGTAAGGATAATCCAACTGAAACTATGAGTGATGCTTTTAGAGTCCTATGTCAACATATGACACATTTATTTGAGAGATAATCCAAACACAGTATGTGTGACATGAATATCAATTGAAAATGGCAACAAGATCATAGAATAGGTTGAAATCTCCTCCTACCATTAATGAGTAAGGTTACTTCTTCTTAGTAAATGACATGCCTTACTGACAAATACATTGCCATATTATTTTACCTTAATGTATGATAAGAGAAAACCTAAAAAATAGAACCAAAACTCTACCTTCTTCAACCAAAATTGTACCTAATATGTTTATAAATTTTAAAATTTTAAAATATTTATATCTATATTTGTTGTTCTTTAAAAATTGATTTTATTAATAATATTTAACACTTAAATAAATGTATTATTTTTTTAATAGTAATTATATATATATATATATATATATATATATATATATATATATATATATATATATATATATAACTTTTAATATTAATAATTAAATTTAAAATATTTAAAATAGTAATAAATAATTAAAATACATATATAGCGCCATAATTTTTCAACACACAATTTATGTGTTTGAGATAAAATAAATTATGGTATATTGTTCAAATTGCATTCAATGCTACTTACTCAGATCCTTCTCATCACTTGTCAAGAAAATCTTAGCACAAAATCATGTAAATGGTGCTCAGGGACCGTTTGAGTCTTTTCAAAAGATTGGAGTTCTTGTCACCAGGTTCAAATCACCAAATGAAAAAACAAACTTTATCTGGCACCAATATGATATCTAAAGAACCTCGGATATTCCAATGATTAGCTCACCAAAATATATTTACACCTAAGATGATTCTTACTTTGAACCGTGTTATTACCCACATAAAGAGTAGAGGACTCCAAAAAATTTGTAGGACATTGTTTGACATAGATATTACATATTTTTGTTTGTAGCTCTCTCTGATAACTTAAAACCTGCAATTTTAGAGTGCTTATATTTCCAACAATTGCAAATGCAGATTGGGCTGTCCACGATGCAAATATTCCTTGTCATGATATCCCTAAAAATTAATGGATATATGAGTATTGTTAAAATAAGCTAATTACTCTCGTATGAAGAGTTTGCTATATTTAGAGAGTCATTCAACTGAGTATCGAGTCAAGTCGAGTTTAAGTGAAACTATTATTCAAGCAGTTGCTTCCTTTTTGTTTTCAATTTTAAATAATTTTCGTTATTTTGAAAAAATAAATAAATATATACATGGATGAACTTAGGGTCAGAACACGATGAGAGTAATTGTTTGATCTTGCTTCTATATTGAATCTAGATTTAATGTATCATGTTATAATTTAATCAGTGTGTACTTTCTATTGTTTTAGGCCTAAAAATTTCAACCCTTTGCGTGGTTAGCCTTGTATGGATCATACCCAACCACTTACTGTAGTTCCTACTTTAGGTGGAAAGGACATCAACACAAAAGAGAACCCAAAATTTGTCCCTAAAGTCTACAATGAAGTGATTCTGAACCAGAGATGATTATTTTTTGATATTATTGAATACAAATGTGCCTTTGAAAATATTAACCAGTATTCCTTGCTCATGTATGTTATAGATGATATTACCTTAGAGAATATGGTATGGATCTAGGTGTTGGAAAAACTGGAACATTGTAGATGGCATGTGTACACCACTAGAAACCTGAGTATGCATCTTACGTTGCAACATAGAAACCTATAAACTTAACTTTATGAATTTATAAGATTTATAATCATCTACTAAGATTTGAAACATAAGACTTAAACTCTATCAATTTGAAAAAACTTATAATTTTTCAGTATTCCCTACATGGGCTACATGTTGGATGTCACCACGCACTACTAGAAGGATGGATTGACAAGTTTTACATTCACAGTTTTATTTATACCAATTTTTTCCTTGTCCATTTTCTTCTCTTTGAAGTTTTATCCATGGTTACTTTTACGTTTTTTACTTAAAATATATACGAACTCCCTTTAACACACCCCTTGTGAGAAACTAATTTTTGCAAACTAATCATGCAATGATATGGAAATTGGAATTGATAATATGTTTCCCTATCTTTCTTATAAAGAATAGTTAGGAATAAATCATAAGATAGTGGTCTCTTCCTGACAAAAAAGTATTTACTATTATTACAATGATGAGTTAATAAGTTATTTGTCATTGGGGTATTATTTAAGGTTATTTTGATTCTTGTGCCTTAGGGCTAAGGGATTGTGCAGTAGGGCTTGGAAAAATTTAATTGTAGGATATAAAAGATGTATAGGTTATTTTGATGTCATATTCCATGGATATTTCTCACATGTCTGACCAGGAAAAGTAGAAATTTGAGTTCCATTATGGGAAGCTATGAGAATTTTATGGTGGCACAGGACTGCAGATTTCATATTTTCTCTGCTGAGAAAAAATAGAAGCATAAGGGAAAACATTGTGTGAATATAGTACGTACCTTTTTTGTAATTATCACTTGGAGAATCACAATTGAATAAGTAATAATAGAATTATTTAATATCTATTAATAGAGAGACAACGACGTGACTATTTGATGAAGAGATATGAAGAAAATATAATTATATGTGAACCTATTGTAACAGTCATTGGATATGTATCGATAAAAATGTCTTTCACTCTTAGCACTCTCTAACCTCTGGTATATGATCAATACCCTCTAAGGATGGATATTTTCAATCACTCGGCCATGTAAATATATTCTCTTATGACGAACAAATCAGCTCATTATGATTATCTTTTCTCTAGTAGATCCTATATGTTAGGAGTCAAGACCATGTATTCATTACAAGATCCCAATCTGATTGGTTTGAAATATTATTCATCCATGGTCTGTTTGAAAAAGGAGCCAAGTAGAGTAGCATATTTTGTCACAAAATTGATTTTTAAAAGACAAAGTAAAGCATTTTTTTATTTATACAAAAATTGCAGATAGAAAACTGGGCTAAGCAAAAATCCAAAAATTACAGGCATAACCTTCTGGCTCAAACCCAAACTTCTCTAAGGAAATATACCCGTTGGTTCGAGGCTATGGTGTTTTTGTAGTAGTTTAAGGATTTTTTCCTCATTTCCACTCTAAATTTTCTTTCTATCCCTTGAAACTGTAAATAAATGCACCCATTTCGTTCATGTCTCATCCAACTTTTCCAGTTCCTAGTCCAATTGCATGTTGTTTTCCTCAACCATTTTTTTGTTGTTTAATACCATTTTCTCTCAGATTTTTTTGTTTTTTTTCCATGCCCCACACATCATCTCCAAGATTTATTGTACCCCATCGATTGATCATAGTCCCATTAAATTCTGAAAACTTCTCACCTAATTCCTAAGAGAACTTTTCAAGCTTAATATTGGAAATCTTTCATAAAGTAAAAGTATTTTTCCTGGTTCTCGAATGACCTAGGTCGTCTTGGACGCAAAATCCTCTTGAAACCCCCCCTCCTGTCTCCTTTCCTTCTCTCCCATTTTGTTCAACTTCAATCTTTGCATCCTTTTCTTCTTTTGTTTTTGGGACATCATACATTCTCCTTGGATATTGATTTTCCTTCATCCTTCCACTTGGATTTTAACAACTTCAATATTCGATCTTATTTTTATTGTTTTGTAAGTAAAATCATAAATATTATTGTTTAATTTGATACCAACACTACACATAAATACACATACTGAGTGTGTGTCCTTATCATCATATTTTTTTCTATAGGTGTTCTTATTGGGATATATTTTTATATAGGTGTGCTTGTCAACATTAGCTTTTTGAATTTTCTATAGCTCTCCTTCTCTAGTGAATATTTTTATTTTCCTCCATGCGAGCTTCCTTTCTGTATCTACACATCACATGCACTTAAATAACCTCATCCACATATTTTTTAGCTTCCCCCAAAAATATTGAGATGGAAAAATTTTCCTAAATTCTCCTGATTTTGCGCCAAGTGGAGTGGGTTGTTCCCATTTTTTGCAAGCTCTGGAGGTGAAAAAAAATATGCGCTAGTTGTTTAGTTGTTGCAACAACTAGATGTGTCTGAACTTATTATGATCTGCCACTAAAGGAATCTGTGAATTATGAAAATGTTATGGTCCTTGTGGATTCACCCGTGTTATTCTCAATTGATATGTATCGAGCTAGTTTTTTATTTTTATCCTCAACTATATAATTTTTTATTTCCCTCAACATTATCATATTTTTGGGATCAAAGTCTACTTACACATGTTGTTTATTGAGCTAATGATAAATTTCAAGTTCTTTTAAATAGCTCTTGATCTTTCATGTTAGATCATTTTTCTTAACCTTGTTTTAGATTCTGGCCCTTTGAGTAAGCACAAAAAAGCATAATAACTCTATAAAAATACCATCTAATGGCTTCTACATATGTATAGCCCATTTTTTTTTAAAGGATAATTTCCCAAGTTCACTTAAACACCAAAGATATGGATTTGAACCATAGTCCAATATTATTAAAAAAAATTAGCATAACATTTTAGATGAATAATCCCAAATAATTAATATCCCCATAAATTCATATCACTTATTACTATGTGGAACATAAAAGTACTTAAATGCTATATTATTGTGTTAATATTTTTTGGTGTCCCATTTAGGATATTGAGAGAATCAACACAAGTAGCTTCTTCAATGTAAGCATTTCAAGAGTGGTAGAATTCAAGGCAACAACTATGCATTCCCAGTGTTGAGTTACTAATTCAAAAATTACCAGTATATGTAAAGAAATAAATTGAGCTATTTCCTTTCCCATGGTTGATACAAGATCACATCATCATGCCAAGTGAATGCATATGGCTAATGATAATCCATAAGCCTTTAAAATTCATAAAACACACTTTTGATAGAGACAACCCCTAATACTGATTTTAACCAACTGAATCCTCTGTGAATGAGGTGTACTTGGAGCAAATAATTGTGAGTAATATTCATTCTACGCTTCTGATATCTAAATACCTAAGGTTGTTTTCATTAGGTCCTCGTGCATTCTCATCACAAAATTCTTTCATTTGGTAAAGAGGTTAGAGAAATGTGTATACAATTATAAAGAATGAATTCCACAATAGGGAACATAATTTACTTCACCACTCTAATTTTTGGGAACATGCTTTAGGAGTGATAGAAAAATGTTCAAGGAAAAACTATAGTCATCATGCATCCAACATATTAAATAAAAGTAGGAAAACCAAACTTCAATAAAAATATTGCCCCTCTACCAAACAATGAATGCACTACAACCACTTCCTGATCTCAAGTCAGAGGTGATTTAGAATCGTCATTGGGATTAGTAATCTTCCAAAATGCTTATGTGTTACGAATATCACTGGAGAGACACAAAAAGAGAAACGATACTCATATTATCCCTTCACAACCAGCTCCAACAAAATCTTAGGTAAAATTTCGAAATAACACTGCATAAGAAATAAGATTATTATATTATGTACTCTGCCTAATTTTTTATTCGACATGCCATGTGGGAAACCCCTATACCATTTTCACTTTTTATGCATGTGAGGTTTGGACTAATAAATAATGGTATTCATTTTGTGATCTATTGAGGTTGAATTGGTTTCTGTAATCACATATTATGAATATTGACATACAGACACTACAAGAAAAAATGGCATTGGTGAGGGGTGAAAATGGTCACCATAAGCTCATTGGTGAGGGTCAAAAGAGCTTTCGTCACCAAAAATTGAACGTCAGCAAAGGTGGCATCGCCGAAAGTATAGGTGTTGTGGTGACATTCAAGGTCTATCACCAATAATGATTTATAGTGACGGATAGTGACCGTCACCATTTCATATGAGCAATGGTGACGGAAAATAGCCTCCGTCACCAAAAAACTGAATGTCACCAAAGGTGGCGTCACCGCAAGTATGTGTTGTGGTGACATTCAAGATCTGTCACAAATACTGATTATAATGACGGATAGTGACCATCACCATTTCATATGAACAACAACGATTTTTTGTGATGGACCTTTCATGGTTGTCACTATTAGTGCATATATATGGCAATGTTCAATGACCATCACCATAAACTCATTGGTGACATCGGGGTCCATCATGAATAATGACTATAATGAAAAACAGTGAACCTCACCATTTCATATCAACAATAAATATTTATGGTGACAGAGCTTTAATGGTCATCAATATTGATGCGTATATATGGTGGCATTCGTTGACCATCACCATTTCATTTTTTAATGAGGGTCAAAAAATGTCACCATAAGCTCATTAGTGATGGTCAAAAGAGCATCCGTCACCAAAAATTGATCGTCATCATTCCCTATGAATATCAAGGCATGATGGAATCGAATCACCAACCTCCTGCTTGTAAAGCAAGTGCTCTTCCATTGAGCTAGCACCCTTTAACGAATTAGCATTTAAACTAGAAATTTCCCCTAAAGGTGCAAAGATACACCAAAGGAATAGAAAATCTAGGAAAATCAAAATTTGCTAGAAATAATGTGTTCGATATACATAATAAAAATACAATAAGAATAAATTTTGATATAATCTAACAAATCATGTACTACGTAGGAGAATAACTGGAAAGCACAACTAGAAATTTGAGTCACATAATAACAGTATAAAATAACATGCAACAAGAAAGGAACAACTCCACAATTTTAGAAATACGAACAATCCATGGGCATGTTCTTATATATTGATATAGATAACGAAATAGAAATATAGATTTATGAAATTCAAGTATCACAGGAGAATTTCTTGAACAAATATCAATATGTAAAATAAGTTTTTTTGCATTTGGATTTACCTTGCAGAACCTCAGGAAAATTTTTCCATAGAAACAACCAATAAACATAACAACATGGACCTCAGGAGAAATTGTGCAAGGGATAAAATATGAAGGTAAAGCACTAGAGAAGTATTCAAAGAAAATGATGAAAAACATCTCTAGAAAGAACTGAGAACCCGCTGAAGTAAACCACACATTTTTCATCGTGACTAGTACTCTTGCAAAAAAAGATCAGAATAAATTATGAAATATTCCACCAAAAAACAATGAATTTTTCCACTAAAATACAATTTCAAATTAATCACTAGCATGACGCTAACTTCTTTGTAAAAATAGGGAAGTTTCAAGAGAATGTATAATAGCTTGCATGACAATCGTGTTGATAAAACCTTCCAAGGAATAAGACCGGAACAGTTAACAAGAGTGCCATCATACTTAATACTATCAAAGAGTAGTCAATAGCAAAAGTGAATTGACAGACCTTCATAACTTGCATTGGTTCCTTATCCTTCATCCAACCCTAAAATTTTAGACCAAGGTTAAAATTTTGAAGGGAAATTAAGAAAAGTCACATGATCTTGTGAAATAAGATTTTTATGAAAGCCATTAACTATAATGCAATAGTTTTGCACAAACAAAGAATCCTTGTCTAAAGTGAAGTAGTCAGTGATGATTAAGACTAATTGTGGGCTTAGAATTGTTTTTCCATTTTATTTTTGAATTGTTAGAATTATCGTACTTAGTAGCAGAGGCATTTCCACCATGGATTGGGAAGTCCACAAAAACCACTTATGTAACTGGGACTGTTGACTATAATCATTTTAACCTTCTCCTTCCTTTTGCTCAGCCACTGAAATATGTTTTGAGAAATCTTTTTTTAAGACATCCCTCATTAGAATGGGCAGACCATTAGTGATAATAACAATATTCTCATAACATTTCCACTATAATTAAAATTTCTTTTGGGCTAAAATTTAGATTTATGGGTATCTTTGTCATGCCTTGTAAACAAATGAAGATGACAAGGGGAAGGAGCAGAAGAAGAGGGATTAGAAAACATCCACTGAGAGGAACTTGAATTTTTTTCAATGATGTTCCATCTTTAGGGATCGCTTCTATAACTTTCTTTCAATATTCAAGGTAAGCCAGAAAGCCTTGCTCCAATGAACTGAGTGCATGAAAAATCCTTCTTGTGTTGAATATGAAACAAGAGACACTTGATAAAATTGACATTAATCCCTGATGATGAATTTTTCAATATACTAATGAACAATCAATACTAGCAATTGTCAGAGAGGCAGCCACTGCTAAGTAGATCCTTCCTAAGAGGTTAGAAACATTTTCTAATAAATAGTTTGTAGAAGCCATCGAAATCACCCAACAGGCACCACGTTGCACACAACATGTTGAGTTGTGGGAGAAAAAATCTTAAATTAGAATGCACCCTTTTGTGAGAGTAACGACATTTTGGAGAAACAAAAATGCCTATGATAAGTGATATACTTGCTGGAGCTATAGAAATGTTGCCAACAGATTAGGAGGTTGGTCTAGACCCCAAGAGATATCTAGGGAACAACCCCAAACCCGAGTAGCTCTGAGGTTATGGCAGAAACATTGAGAAGGAATGTGAAGGAAAAAGTCTTGCAATCAGACTAAACTCATGGGATAACTACGAACCAAGAGTGAAAAAGTTATGGACAATTCCTTAGTCTAAAGAGGCTAGAAGCTCATGCAACACTATAAGGCTATTTTATTGGGCAAAGAGAATGATATGTGCATCTTGCAGATGATAAATTCTCTTGCACATGATGGGAAAAGGGGCTTGCAAAAATATAACCTGTGTGCAGCATCAATGCACAAACATTCTCTTTTCCCCAATGCACTAACCTTATAGTTGTGGCCAAATAACACTTGGGTCATAGTTGCAAGGCTTTCAGTAGCAGGCACTTGCCAAATCTTCCATAATTTTCGCTATTGTACCAGAACTAGATCTTGGACCTATTCTAATATGTGAGGTGTTTCCATTGCAAGACATCAAGCAACGTGTTTAGCATTCAGAGCTGACAAAATTGAGAAACACCTTGCCTAGGGAAAAACAACTAGAAAGAAACAAAAAAAAAATAATAATAATAACTCTAGAAGAATATAAATAGGAAACCTTGCTATCACTGCACTGGAGGTGCAGGCCTTCACTTTTTTATTTTTCATTATAATTTGCACAAAATCCCTCCAATACTAGCCTGTCACATTTTTGCATTTAGCAACAGTTAAAGCCTTTTTCATTTGGTCATGTATGAATCCCAATGGACAACTGGTAATATATATGCCATACATAACAATTAGGAAGCCAAAACAAGTAAATGCAATGTTTAAACTGTAACTTCTTATCATGAAATGTTAGTTACAGTAACACCAATGGTATGTCAATTGCATAAGATGTATCTATCTCCCGTGGAAAGGCTAATTGCAATCCCCGTGTGAGCCAAAATCTCAATAAATAGCAACATAAAGAACTAATATGCAGCGGAATTTTTGTAGAAACTATTTTATAAATGGTAAAGGTAGTGAATTATGGAATAGCATATCATGCGTACTACCTATTTAGTTGCTTACCCTGCAATATCTACTATCATTTTCGGTTTCTTTATTATTTGGGTACACTGCTCATTTTATCTATAATTATAGTGAGATAGTTGTCTGATAGTTGGTCATTATTACAGTAGGAACGTCATCAATATAGGAAATCTAGTTTTTGACTTAGAATGAGAGCAGGGAATAAGGAAAATCATTGCCACAAGGTAAAACTATGATTGACAACTTCTTATTGGAATGTATATTATTTGGATTTAAATACAAACTATGATTATTTGTGGTAATGCTATATATGTTGGAGAATATACATTCAAGAAATTATTGTCACTATAACACGTCTACAATGTAGCTGTAGATGCTTTTTCACCTTGGTTTCTATTTTCTGCAATGGCTTGTAGTGGTAGCATGATGCGTGCATTAGACATTTTCTTCCAATATTATAGTGAACCTGGTATTTTCAAGAGGGTCATAACCTATTAGGAAAGAACTTATTTTTCATAAGAGGCATTCCTAGAAAAAATTGGCCAAGAGGCCAATCTACAAGACAAAATTATAATATATATTGTGACTTCTCTAAAGCTTGAAACTTATTCACTGGTTGATACTTCACTAGTCAGTCAATAATTCAACAGCCTTCAGAAACCAAAACACAGTGGTGACTTGCAGGTCATGTTTTCATTATGCTAGTACAAGCTTAGTCTATTCAAATGCCTGCAATATGCAACAAAAGATATTTTCAGAGAAGATTTCCATGTGAACTATTGGAATTGTAGGAAAAATGAAATAGTTACTTTATATATCTTCAGCGATTTTTAATTAGGAAATAAGCCCTTAAAATGTACATCCATCATAAGACTAGGCCGAGTTCAATCTAGTCAAGTGTGTTGCTACTTGCACACACTTGTTATTTATTTTTCCCGTTTTAGGCCTTAGCAAACTGACATAGTAAATGTATAAGAGTTCCCAAAATAAGTGTCTAAGAGATGGAAGACATGTGAGAAAATTCAAGCTAGCCTATCCATGTTCACCCATTATTGGGCTTATTTAGGATTAATAGTTGAGGAAAGTTTTTCAGCACCGTGGGACTAAGAAAGTATGAAAACTTGTAAGATTAAATAACATTGCAACACCATGAGAGTCATATAGAATTGCTGAACTGATGCTGACCAATTTAGCATAATAGTGGGAGACAACTTAGAAACTTCTTAGTATCATGTTGCATGAAGAATTGACTCGAACCTAAGTGCTTGAGGAAACTGATATACCGCCCAAATCATTCACTTTAGGAGACAAAGTTTGCACATTGAGTGTGTGAGAGGGCGAATGCGTATCATGTTCACATGGATTGATACATTAGTCCAATTTATATTTTCTTATCTTTTCCTAAAGGCTAATATAAATAAATGCGAACATTAGAGTGGGTGCCCTCACATTTGAAGAGACAAATCTAGAGGGATTGTGTTAAAGACCATTTAAGTTAATCATTCTACCCTCATGCTTAATGGAAATAAAAATTTCATATGATTCATGTCATATGTGCCCAAGGTTTGAAAACACTAAAGTTTAAACTCCCAACATGTCCTTTATGAGAGTGGGTGCCCTCACATTTGAAGAGACAAATATAGAGGGATTGTCTTAAAGACCATTTAAGTTAATAATTCTACCCTCATGCTTAATGGAAATAAACATTTCATATGATTCATGTCATATGTTCCCAAGGTTTGAAAAAACTAAAGTTTAAACTCCTAGGATCTCATCATTCCCTCTAGTTGAAGGAAGAAGAAATTTGAATAGAACATTGATCTCCTATAGTGATTCATACCTTTCTTATTTCACCTTTGCACTTGAGAATTTCATGGCTTAGGATTTGAACCTGAAATTAAGTGGTAGGTTCAACATATAATTGAGGTTGTTTAAACTTTTTGGAAACTATGCAATGATGATTGCTTTCTATGTCCAAGATTATAATGATCCATTTTAGATGAATCTCTTAGCTTTCACTGTCTTAATATTTTTGAATATTGATCTTATTATAAATTGTAATTTAAAGGTAATTGTTATTGAAAAATCTAGCACCCCTATAGGATTATAGGTATGGGCACCTCAACTTGACTTATCTCTCTTAGTTGGCATGAGAGAAACTTGTATATGGACTTCCGAACATTCTGTAGAAGATCCACAGAGTTTGCAGAGCTTGTCACGCAGGGAAGCTACATTGAATACCATTTTATGAAGGACAAGCTTGGAGAGTGAAGAGAGTCCTTCAGTTGGTACTTTCAAACATATGTGGACCAATGAACATGACATCAACCACTGGTGCTAGGTACTTCCTTCCATTTGTTGATTATTTCATTAGAAAAATGTGGGTATATTTTCTATAGTTAAAATATGATGTGTTTAATGAATTTCAAAAGTTCAAAGCATTAATAGAAAAACAGTTAGGTTTTCATATTGCCTCTCTTAGATATGATATTGGTGGGAAATTATACTTAAAATATTTCAATCAATTTTGTGCTAAACATGGGATCCAAAGACAATATACTACACCTTACACTCCACAAAAAAATGTATTGGTTGAGAGGCAAAATTGTACTATCAAAAATATGGCTAGGTGTAAGTTGCAGAGGAAGTCTATTCCAAATAGGTTTTGAGTTGAGGCAATGTTCACAAAAGTATACCTATTGAATAGATCTCCCACAATGGCGATGAAGTAGAAGGTCACAAAGAACCATGGTTTGGAAGAAAGTCCAAGTAAGTCATCTTAAAGTTTTTGGTTCTATTGCCTACACTTGGATTCTAGCTAAGAAGATAACCAAATTAGATCCAAAGAGCAAAGCTACTAATTATAGGGTAAAACTACACTATAAGGTTTATAGGTTGATTGATATTGACACTAATAGGGTAAGCTTCAATAATGAAGTTGTTGTTGATGAGTTTGGACCTTTCCAAACTTCTCCTAAGTTTTGAATTACTTAGAATCTGCAAGGGGTTGAGGATTCAGGTGTCAAGCTTCACCCAACTGTCATGTCCTTTCATAGAGGTTGAAACTATCATAAATATAAGTGTAAATCCTCATTCTAGGTAGGAAAAATTTTGGTAAAAAGACACAAAATTTCAGACAGAACCTACAAGAGGCTGAGGAGAAGTTAAATTTTTTTTTTTGGGAAATTTCTTAAAGGGAAGCTCAAAAGAACTCAGATTATATTGCTGAAACTTTTTGCAACACTCTAGAACCACTGAGGATTTTTTGAAGACAAGTGATTGGGTTAAAAATCTATGATAAGGCGCTGTAAAAAATCAAGTAAAACCCTCACAGTACCTCAGACCTATGACTAAGGGCTGGAAACCTTTTGATATATGAGAAAGGGCTACACAAAAACCTTCGAACTTGTGACCAGAACAATGTTCACTACCTCAGACTTCTAAACAATATCTATATTGATTGCTAGAAGGTGTTATAGAGTGAAGGAATGATTTTTGCAGCATTGTGATAAGATTATGTTCAGCTAAACTGAGGCTCGAACAACAAACCTGTGACAAGGAAAGCTCAGATACCTTCAGCACCTTGGATTTGTGTATTAGACAACACCTAAATGCAATAATAGTTGTGTGGTCAGCCTTCTAGCGCAGCTTTATAACTCAGACATATAAAATGTATGTGCACTATAGGACAGTTATATATATACATCATAACTATAAGACCTTGGTCCTTAATTGTGGAGACAAACATCCTTTGAGATAACCCAGAATTGTGGAATTTGGATCTGGCCTTAACACCTCAAGACTACTAGATATGGAATGAATAGAAGTCTTGGAAAGTATTTAGACCATTGGGAGGTGAAGTGTTTTGAAGATACATATTGAATACTGTGGAGCAGTCATATGGAAGGATGATAGCATTGGATAGTCACATTCTTGGAAACATTTGGAAACTTTAGACAGAGTACTCTTGGAACATTACATTGGAGAAGTGAAATTTTTGAAGAAAATTCAGTGGAAAAATTGGAAGGCAACCTTGATAGACTTTATATCAGTTTTAGAGTTGCTACATGTGACTAAGGGCTGCATTTATACATTAGTCCAATTTATATTTTCTTTTCTTTTCCTAAAGGCTAATATCAGTAAATGCGAACATGAGAGTGGGTGACCTCACATTTGAAGAGACAGATTTCGAGGGATTGTGTTAAAGACCATATAAGTTAATCATTCTACCCTCATTCTTAATGGAAATAAACATTTCATATGATTCATTTCATATGTGCCCAAGGTTTGAAAACACTAAAGTTTAAACTCCCAACATGTCCTTTATGAGAGTGGGTGCCCTAACATTTGAATAGAAAAATATAGAGGGATTGTGTTAAAGACCATTTAAGTTAATAATTCTACCCTCATGCTTAATGGAAATAAACATTTCATATGATTCATGTCATATGTTCCCAAGGTTTTAAAACACTAAAGTTTAAACTCCTAGGATCTCATCATTCCCTCAAGTTGAAGGAAGAAGAAATTTGAAAAGAACATTGATCTCCTATAGAGACTCATACCTTTCTTATTTCACCTTTGCACTTGAGAATTTCATGCCTTAGGATTTGAACCTCAAATTAAGTGGTAGTTTCAACATATAATTGAGGTTGTTTAAACTTTTGGGAAACTATGCAACGATGAGTGCTTTCTATGTCCAAGATTATAATGATCCATTTTAGATGAATCTCTTAGCTTTAATTGTCTTAATATTTTTGAATATTTATCTTATTAGAAAATATAATTTAAAGGTAATTGTTATTGAAAAATAGAGCACCCCTATGGAATCATAGGTATGGGCACCTCAACTTGACCTATCTCTCTTAGTTGGCATGAGAGAAACTAGTAGATGGACTTCTGAACATTCTGTAGAAGACACACAGAGTTTGCAGAGGTTGTCACGCAGGGAAGTTACATTGAATACCATTTTATGAAGGATAAGCTTGGAGAGTGTAGAGAGTCCTTCAGTTAGTACTTTCAGACATATGTGGACCAATGAACATGAAATAAACAACTGGTGCTAGGTACTTCCTTCCGTTTGTTGATTATTTTATTAGAAAAATGTGGGTATATTTTCTATAATTAAAATATGATGTGTTTAACGAATTTCAAATGTTCAAAGCATTAACAGAGAAATAGTTAGGTTGTCATATTGCCTCTCTTAGATATGATACTGGTGGGGAATTCTACTTAAAATATTTCAATAAATTTTTTGCTAAACATGGGATCCAAAGACAATAGACTACACCTTACACTCCACAACAAAATGTATTGGTTGAGAGGAAAAATTGTACTAGCAAAAATATGGCTAGGTGTAAGTTGCAGAGGAAGTCTATTCCAAATAGGTTTTCACTTGAGGCAATGTTCACAATAGTATACCTATTGAATAGATCTCCCACGATGGCGATGAAGTAGAAGGTCACAAAGAACCATCGTTTGGAAGAAATTCCAAGTAAGTCATCTTAGAGTTTTTGGTTCTATTGCCTACACTTGGATTCTAGCTAAGAAGATAACCAAATTAGATCCAAAAAGCAAAGCTACTGATTATAGGGTAAATCCACACTATAAGTTTTATAGGTTGTTTGATATTGACACTGATAATGTAAGATTCAATAATGAAGTTGTTGTTGATGAAGAGGTTGGACCTTTCCAAACTTCTCCTAAGTTTTTAATTACTTAGAAGCTGCAAGGGGTTGAGGATTCAGGTGTCAAGCTTCACCCAACTGTCACGTCCTTTCATAGAGATCAAAACTATCATAAATATAGGTGTAAATCCTCATTCCAGGTAGGAAAAATTTTGGTAAAAAGACACAAAATTTCAAGTAGAACCTATAGGAGGCTGAGGAGAAGTTAAAAATATTTTGTTTGGGAAATTTATTAAGGGGAAGCTCAAGAGAACTCAGATTATATTTCTGAAACGTTTTGCAACACTCTGGAACCACTGAGCAGTTTTTGAAGACAAGTGATTGGGTTACAAATTTATGATAAGGAGCTGTAAAACATTAAGTAAAACCCTCACAGTACCTCAGACCTGTGACTAAGGGCTAGAAACCTTTTGATCTGTGACAAAGAGCTACACAAAACCTTCGAACTTGTGACCAGAAAAATGTTCACTACCTCAGACTTCTGGACAGTACCTGTATTTCTTGCTAGAAGGTGTTATAGAGTGAAGGAATGACTTTTGCAGCATTGTGATAAGATTATGTTCAGCTAAACTGAGGCTTGAGAAACAAACCTGTGACAAGGAAAGCTCAGACACCTTTAGCAACTTCGATTTGTGTATCAGACAACACCTAAATGCAATAATCATTGTGTGGTCAGCCTTTTAGTGTAGCTTTATAACTCAAACATATAAAAGTTTTGTGCACTATAGGAGAGTTAAATGTATACATCAGAACTATAAGACCTTAGTCGTCAATTGTGGAGATAGACATCCTTTGAAATAACCCAGAATTGTGGAATTAATAGAAGTCTTGGAAAGTATTTATACCATTGGGAGGTAAAGTGTTTTGAAGATACATATTGAATATTGTGGAGTAGTCATATGGAATGATGATAGCATTGGATAGTCACATTCTTGGAAACATTTGAAAACTTTAGACAGAGTACTCTTGGAATATTACATTGGACAAGTGAAGCTTTTGAAGAACTTTCAGTGGAAAAATTGGAAGGCAACCTTGATAGACTTGATATCAGTTTTGGAGTTGCTACATGTGACTAAGGGTTGGATTTATACATTAGTCCAATTTATATTTTCTTATCTTTTCCTAAAGGCTAATATCAGTAAATGCGAACATGAGAGTGGGTGCCCTCACATTTGAAGAGAAAAATTTCGAGGGATTGTGTTAAAGACCATTTAAGTTAATAATTATACCCTTATGCTTAATGAAAATAAGAATTTCATATGGTTCATGTCATATGTGCCCAAGGTTTGAAAACACTAAATTTTAAACTCCCAACATGTCCTTTATGAGAGTGGGTGCCCTCACATTTGAAGAGACAAATATAGAGGGATTGTGTTAAAGACCATTTAAGTTAATAATTATACCCTCATGCTTAATGGAAATAAACATTTCATATGATTCATGTCATATGTTCCCAAGGTTTGAAAACACTAAAGTTTAAACTCCTAGGATCTCATCATTCCCTCTAGTTGAAGGAAGAAGAAATTTGAAAACATTGATCTCTTATAGTGACTCATATCTTTCTTATTTCACCTTTGCACTTGAGAATTTGATGGCTTCAGATTTGAACCTCAAATTAAGTAGTAGGTTCAACATATAATTGAGGTTGTTTAACCTTTTGGGAAACTATGCAACGATACATGCTTTCTATGTCCAAGATTATAATGATCCATTTTAGATGAATCTCTTAGTTTCACTGTCTTAATATTTTTGAATATTGATCTTATTAGAAATTGTAAGTTAAATGTAATTGTTGTTGCAAAATATAGCACCCCTATGTAATCAAAGGTATGGACACCTCAACTTGACCTATCTCTCACAGTTGGCATGAGAGAAACTAGTAGATGGACTTCCAAACATTCTGTAGAAGATCCACAGAGTTTGCAGAGCTTGTCAGGCAGGGAAGCTACATTGAATACCATTTTATGAAGGACAAGCTTGAAGAGTGTAGAGGGTCCTTCAGTTGCTACTTTCAGACATATGTGGACCAATGAACATGAAATCAACCACTGGTGCTAGGTACTTCCTTCTGTTTGTTGATTATTTTAGTAGAAAAATGTGGGTATATTTTCTATAATTAAAATATGATGTGTTTAATGAATTTCAAATGTTCAAAGCATTAATAGAGAAACAGTTAGGTTGTCATATTTCCTCTCTTAGATATGATACTGTTGGGGAATTATACTTAAAATATTTCAATAAATTTTGTGCTAAACATGGGATCCAAATACAATATACTACACCTTACACTCCAAAACAAAATGTATTGGTTGAGAGGCAAAACTGTACTATCACAAAGATGGCTAGGTGTAAGTTGCAGAGGAAGTCTATTCCAAATAGGTTTTGAGTTGAGGCAATGCTCACAATAGTAAAACCTATAATAAGGATTTAAAATCTATGATAAGGAGTTGTAAAACATCAAGTAAAACCCTCACAGTACCTCAGACCTGTGACTAAGGGCTAAAAACCTTTTGATCTGTGAAAAAGGGCTACGCAAAAGCATTCAAACTTGTGACCAGATCAGTGTTCACTACCTCAGACTTCTGGACAGTACCTGTATTGCTTTCTAGAAGGTGTTATAGAGTGCAGGAATGATTTTTGTAGCATTGTGATAAGATTTTGTTCAGCTAAACTGAGGCTCGAACAACAAACATCTCACAAGGAAAGTCGTCAGATACCTTCAACACCTTGGATTTGTGTATCACACAGCACCTAAATGCAATAATCATTTTGTGGTCAGCCTTCTAGTGTAGCTTTAGAAATTGGACATATAAAAGTTTTGCACGCTATAGGATATTTATATATATACCTCAGAACTATAAGACCTTAGTCCTCAATTGTGGAGATAGACATCCTTTGAAATAAATCAGAATTGTGGAATTTGGACTTGGCCTTAACACCTCAAGACTGTTAGATATGGAATGAATAGAAGTCTTGGAAGGGATTTAGAACATTGGGAGGTGAAGTGTTTTAAAGATACATATTGAATACCGTGGAGCAGTCATATGGAAGGATGATAGCATTGGATAGTCACATTCTTGGAAGCATTTGGAAACTTTAGACAGAGTACTCTTGGAATATTACATTGGACAAGTGAAGTTTTTGAAGAAAATTCAGTGGAAAAATTGGAAGGCAACCTTGATAGACTTGATCTCAGTTTTGGAGTTGCTACATGTGACTAAGGGATGGATTTATACATTAGTCCAATTTATATTTTCTTATCTTTTCCTAAAGGCTAATATCAGTAAATGTTAATGTGAGAGTGAGTGCCCTCACATTTGAAGAGACAAATATCAAGAAATTCACAAAATTCACAACCAATGGTATATTTGAAACCATGCCAATGAAACCATACCCCCAATCTTACAATTTGAAACATGACAATCAAATCAAACACCCAACACAATACGACTGTTGGGCAACCACCATTCTCATGGAGGGGAGGAATGATCAGCATCCAATGGGTTCAAAGTCGATTCAAAATGAGATACTTATGAATAGGCTAAGGAACTATATCCAAATGCGCTAAAAGTGATTTGATTCAATGGTAGTTCCATCCATATGCATAAATAATGGTTGCTCTCAACATTGAATTTTGTCTACAACCACAATCAACTTAGTTTTAAGATCCATTAGATTCCACTTGAATGAATTCAAAAAAACTTCCAAATAAGATGCATAGCATAACTTACAAAGGGCAGATTCAAAGACAAAATAAATCATATTTTGATGACCTCATACAGTAACATAATGGAAACAGAAACTCACAAAATCAATAAAACCCCAAACAAGAACCAAGAAAGAAGCATAAAAAAAAAATGCAATATTGTTGTTACCTCTTCCAATGGAAGATATACCCAATTAAGCTAAACTAGAAAACACTATCACAGATGGAGATACAAATTCTGCCTTGTGGGATTCTCCTCTGCTAAATATCATAGACAAATTTAACAGATTTTAAGAATTTCCAAAACTCACAATTCTAGTCTTTCTTTCCGTATAACCGCAATTTCATTATAACCACAATTTCAGATAACTGAAACTTCAAATAAGGTGAACACGTCGTACTAGCAAGGTTGTGGCTGGTTATACTGCTATTTCTCCCATGGAAGACCCTAAAATGGCCAAGAAAAACCCAAGAACATGTATCCAAAGCCTATGTATGCATGAAGTTATCCTTGTAAAAATCCATCATAGTTCTAAGGCCCACCGGAGGAGAAGTAATGTACTCTATTTATAAATGTCATCTACAATAATCCTATTCAAGTCCTGCTTATATGCTAAGAGGTAATGGAATAGGAAAAAGTTCCAAGGACTAATAATGGAATAATACAACCAAGCCAACTAGTACAAAGGAAGTTTCAAGATTATAAATCATAATATTCAGTTTGTCAAAAAAAGGAATTTGTCAAGAAAGGAATGTGTCTCAGAATGGCACTAGGGTTTAAAATGTGCATCAATTATTTCTAATCTATATCAATTCATTGGTCGATGATTGTTATCCTACATTTCTTGCAAATAACTAAATTGTTTTGGAAAATTCTTTTAATATAGACATATTTGGTGTAGAGATGCTATTTCATTTTTTATAATTCATTGTGGCATGAAGCTAATTGAGGTTCAAAGGGTTGAATTCTGTATATAAATATGATGGATAAATTATTACTCCCTTTTAAGTTACTGCCTGATTTGTTAATGAGGTTGTATTGTTTGTGTGCTCAACATTACGACCAAGGATTCTGAATCAGAGTGAAATTGGCTTGGATAAACTAGGCCATAGTGAGGCCACACGCAGCTAAACATGCATAGCTAAGCAACATGGATTTAGATTTGAGCCCTTATCTTTGCCTACTAAATGTCTAAAAAACATGGGCATGGAAATCTTCTTTGTTGTTTGCAAACTCCTTACAACACAAATAGTTGAATTTTAGGCATGTCTTTAGAGAAATGGCTATAGCTTAATGTTAGACTTGACTATATAATCTTCAAAGGAGATTTCAACCCATTGTTTGTATAGATTAACTTCTTGGGATTGAAGTCAACAGGATAGGCTGGAAATTGATAGTAGAAAAGCATTAGAGTAGAAGCCACTCGCTGGAGGTAGCTATAAGCTATTTCCTGGGATTGTTTGTTGGGCCCATGTTGTGATGTGTTTGCTTGGGGTATTGATTTTGAGATTGAGTTGTGAATAGTATTCATGGAATAAAATTTTGTTTATTTTCTAAAAGGGAACTCCTGGCAAAGATAATAGCTAAGAACTTGAACAAATCCATCTTTGAATGAAGGCCTAGCCATGAAATCTGTCACCCTAACATTCTTAAAGATCCACATTGGAATTTTTGATGCTAGCAGTGTAATGAATTTTTTTTTCTAACCATCCAGTAATCTGTTTGCTACAAATTTATTTATGTGCCTATATCCATGACAATATTTCAATCCATCAAAAATGACATTTCATCTCCCTAGAAGAATATAAAAGGGATTAGAACTTGTAGTAAATTTTTTTACCATGCTATCATAAATATTTAATTGATTATTTAATCAGTTTCTTCATTCATCAAGGCCCTCTCAATCCCATGCCAATAGAATGGGGTACCTCATATGACATATCAAACCTTGCAAATGTGGGCATATAGTAAATATTTCCAATGAAAGTGGTTTAGCAATCAAAATTCTTCAAGCTTATTTCTGGTCAAGGGTTTTCACTCTAATATGCGATGGGGAGTAAGAAATATGTGCTTTCTCCTTATGAAATTTTCTCCATCCCAAGAACTCATTTTTAGAGTTTCAATTCCATGAAAAGCTAAAGTGAATATCTCCATAAGTGATTTCTATTTTTATTTTTTTTAAATTATGACGAATAAATGATTGACTGTGTTCATTCTTGGTAGTTCTAAATGTTGTTTCTCGTGAAACACAAATTGCATTAACCCTGTGCTCAGTGCAGAGTATTGACGCCAACAAAATTGAAATCGGACCCTTCTAAGGAGAGATGGTCACTGTAGTCATGGCTCTGTCAGCATTTCCTTTCCAACCCCGTCCTTTGAACTCCACGTGGTCTACTTTAGTTTTCTTCTTTTTAATTTATTTATCAATTTCAAATAAATTGACAAATAAATATTTTCACAGCTTTGAAGGTTAAATGATATCTCCCAGCTTATATATTTATCTCTGAACCTTTATAATAATAGTCCGACGCTTTATAACCAATTGACGTCGCAATAGCCCTTCGGCCCCGGGCCCACATATATATCAATAAACCAATCAAACGCCTGCACCATACCTCGTTTATCATTCGCGCATCTACAGCAAGCGACCACCGTCTGATGACCCCTTCCTAGATCAACGACATGTACGCATATCGCTTGGCATCCTGGTACGAACGATAACGTGAGATGGCGTGCTTTAAACGGTGGTTTTCCGGGGGTCCACCTCGCCACGGGTCGACCACTCTATGGAATCGCTCCCCAACTAGGAATTACCGCTTACTCACCAAAAGCGGTGCGATATGGGCAATTCGCCTTCGTAAATCCACTCGCGGGTTTGGTACAGTGCTTGACCATGGGTTTAAATCGGGTTTGCGTTCTCCTTCGTATATTCTCCGGTTGTTAACTAAGGTTCTGACCCCGGTTAGGAATTTCCAATTAACAACAAACAATGTAATTCTCTTTATTAAACGGGAATTCTGCTATCGTTTACCAGAGTTCGACGACCACGCTTTATACCCACGCTTCATCCGTGGTTGAGATTTCAATTATTCAAAAAATTCAAGGGAACAACGAACACAGAGATACAACAACTGCACAATGACTCAATTCAACAGTTATATACAAGACAGTGTCCAATCACCTCACAATCAAACGAATTTCCTCAGAAATAACGACTCAAGACAGTTATATAATCAACAGAACTGAAATTCATTTAACTGGAAGAAATCGTCAACACACAGAGTTTTAATTGCAGAAATCTCCTCTATTCTTCCTCTCTGCTCCTCCAATACATCCGAGGATTCAATTTATATACATTATAGTGTGACTCTTCGGTTCCTCTGCGAGGACCGTTTTAGAAAACCAAAAGCCTAATTACAATTATTCAACTAACTGAAATGTGACAGATGGATCGAACTGAACTATTCGACTTCTACAAATCTAACTAATCTAGATGATACGGTCAGCTGAGGTATTGACACCTAGCTGTTACAATTCAAATGTTTTGAACCCTCCTAGCCACAACATGTGGACAAAACTTCCTACATTGCTGGCTAGTGTCTAATGCCCCTGCATTAGACTCCCAAGGGCAATTTTCTTCATGGGCTCCTGTCCATGAGCTCTTCCACTGATCTGCCTATCTTCTGCAACATCCCTTCAGTCATCCAAGTGGCATCTTCCTCTGGTTTGTCCTTCTATTTGATCAAGTACTGAAAGTACTCTGGTCCTCTAGTCCTTCTGAATGGTCTTTTATCCAATATCTTCTCTCGTTGTAATGGTTGCGCTGGAGGTAGCTTCTCCTTCCACTCAATCTGTTCCTTGTCTGTTGATCTTTCTTCTGCACCATCATCCTCGTACTTGTATAAATCTGCAACATTAAAAATGGGAGATATTCCAACATCAGGAGGTAATTCAATCTCATAAGCATTTGCAGAAAACTTTCTAAGTATCTTGCATGGCCCAATATTTTTGAACTTCATTTTATTATTCTGCCTCTTTGGGAATCTCTCCTTTCTCAAGTGTGCCAAAACCAGATCTCCTACTTCAAAATGAACTTCTTTTCTGCTCAAGTCTGCTCTGCTTTTGTATCTGATGCTGCTGCCTTGTAGTTGATGTTTCACTTTTTCATGTATGGCTTGGATCTCTGAAGCAAATTCCTCACCATATGCACTCCTTAGCTCTGCCTTTCCCAGATTTCTCAACTCTGATATTCCTCTGGGGTGCATTCCATAAACAATATTGAATGGACTCCGCCCTGTGCTTCTATTTGGCGATTCATTATATGCATATTCTGCCTGGGGAAAAATATGGTCCCACTGCTTGGGATGCCCTCCTGTAATACCCCTCAACAAATTTCCCAGAGTCCTATTCACCACTTAATTTTTCCCATCAGTCTGGGGATGATAAGCTAAGCTGAAACTCAGTTTGGTACCAAGTTTCTTCCATAGTGTCCTCCAAAAATGACCCACAAATTTAGTGTCTCTGTCTGAAACAATACTCTTGGGCAACCCATGCAATCTAACAACTTCTTTGAAAAACAAGTTAGCAACATGGGTGGCATCACTAGTTTTATAGCATGGAATAAAATGTGCCATTTTGGAGAATCTGTCCACTACAGCAAAGACTACATCATTCCCTCTCTGAGTCTTGGGTAATCCTAGAACAAAATCCATACTCACCATGTCCCAAGGCCTGTCTGGAATAGGCAAGGGAGTGTACAATCTTGCATTCTGGCTCCTTCCTTTAGCATACTGACAGATTTTGCAATTCTTCACAAACTTGTCCACTTCTGCTCTCATCTTGGGCCAGAAATAGAAGTGGCTCAGCTGCTCATAAGTCTTATCAGTACCAAAGTGTCCAGCAAGTCCACCACTATGCTTCTCTTTGATCAAATTTTCCCTCATGGAACATCTTGGTACACACAGTTGGCTTCTTCTAAATAACAAGTCCTCCTGCAGGAAATAATCCAGCCACTGGCTTATGTCTGTTAGAACAGGGTTACTACATGCCTCAAATTCTTCCTTAAAATCTGGATCTGTTTTATACAATTCTTTGAGAAAATCAAATCCTACAACTTCAAAATTTGTTTCTTGAACAAGCATGTGCCTCCTACTCAAAGCATCAACTACTTTATTGGCTTGACCACTTATATGTTTCAAAACAAAATTAAAACCTTGGAGATACTCAACCCATTTAGCGTGCTTATTTTTCAACTTGGGCTGCTGTACAATATACTGCAAAGCATGATTATCAGAATACAATACAAATTCCCTGGACATCAAGTAATGTCTCCATTTCTTCAGTGCCTGAACAATTGCATAGAATTCCTTCTCATAAGAGGAATACTTTCTTCTGGTGTCATTCAAATTTTCACTGAAATATGCCACATGCCTATCATCCCAACTCAACACAGCTCCAATGGCCTCTCCACTGGCATCACATTTTACTTGAAATGGTTTAGTAAAATCAGGCAGAATCAAAACAGGCTTCTCAGTTATCTTTTGTTTCAAAACTTGAAAGTTTATTTCTACTTCAGTAGTCCACTTAAATGGCTATTTTCTCTTCTTTATTGTCTCAATTATGGGTGCATTGATCTTATTGAAGTTTCTTATAAACTTTCTGTAAAAACTACCAAGTCCATGGAAACTTCTTACCTCAAAAACATTCTTGGGTGAAGGTTACTCCACAATTGCCTTAACCTTTTCTAGGTCCATATTCAATCCTTCTGCAAAAACAACAAAACCCAAATACACCAAATCTTCTTTCATGAATGACCATTTCTTCAAATTTATCAGCAGTTTCTCTTGGTGCAGCTTCCTCAAGACATGATTAAGATGCCTTAAATGTTCCTCTTTAGTTATGCTAAAAACTAATATATCATCCAGATATACTATCACAAATTTGCCAATGAATTATTTCAATACCTCATTCATAAGTCTCATAAAAGTAATAGGTGCATTTGACAACCCAAAAGGCATCACCATCCATTCATATAATCCTTCATTTTTTTTAAAGGCAGTTTTCCACTCATCACCCTCTCTTATTCTAATCTGATGGTATCCACTCTTTAAATATATCTTTGAGAAATATTTAGCACCACTCAAATAGTCCATTAAATCCTCGACTCTGGGAAAAGGGAATCTGTACCTGATTGTGATCTTATTAATTTCTTTGGAATCAGTACACATCCTCCAGCCTCCATATTTCTTTGGGCTCAATACTGCTGGTACTGCACATGGACTCAAACTTTCTCTGATTAACCCCTTGTCCACCAACTCCTGTACTTGTCTCCTGATTTCCTCATTTTCTTTGGGAGTCATTCTGTAGGCTTCCTTATTTACCACCAAGGACTCTCCCCTCTCTGGAAGAATTTCTTCTTCAATTTCTGCCTCTTCTCTAGCCTGGGAAACAACAGCATTTCTTGGACCAGCACCCACATTCTCTGGACACTCATAGTGCTTATGTCCCACATGCTGACATCTATAACACCTCAAATCTCTACCTCTGCCTCTGTCTTTGCCTCCTCTTCCTCTTCCTCTATAAGAACCCCTTCTTCCCCTTGCATCATCCTCTGTAGATGCATTCTGAGGTGAGCCACTGTTAGTTCCATCCCTGGGTGTAGCAGGCTTTCCTCTACCACCCTGAATTCCCTTTCTACGGAAAGTACCTCTCTTCTTGGCAGACTGTTTCCTCAAGTGTTTCTCCTCTGCTTTCAAGGCCATCTGATAGGCCTCTTCCACTGTCTTAGGAGACAGGAGACCAATCTCATCTTGGATCTCCAGCTTGAGACCATTCACATATCTGGCAGTCTTCTCTGGTGTGTCTTGGAATTGCACAGCCCTTATGATCACTCTGTAGAATTCCTCTGTGTATTCCTTTACTGTCAGCAACCTCTGTCTCAGGTTCTGCATTTACTTATACAATGTCAGCTGATAATCACTAGGAAAGAATTTAACTTTTAATTTAGCCATCATTCTGGTCCAGCTCTTGATAGGTTGCTTGCCAACTCTCCTCCTTTCTACCTGCACTCCATCCCACCAAAGTGCAGCATGTCCTTTCAGCTTTGTCACCGCAAACTTGACCTTTTTATCCTCGCCTATATCTTCATAGTCGAAGCACTTGTTCATTTCATTAATCCAGTCTACTAGTTCTTCTGGATTCAGTCCCCCTGCATAACTCGACACTTCAATTATGGGCTTAACTGCAGACCCCAGAACAGTTCTAAGGAGCTTCATGTCAGGAGGAATTTCAACATTCTATTCTGCTTCTTCTATCTCAGGTTCACTGATGTCTGTAGGATCTACGGGCTGTCTTCGCTCCATGGCATCCATTCTGGCCTCGACCCTCTGCAACATCCCCAACACCTCTGCGTTGGCAACAGGTCTCCTTCTGCCAGCACCTCTACCAACTCGGATTGCCATGTCAACAAAAACAACTTCAAACAACAGTTCTAATACCACAAATGACGCCAACAAAATTGAAATCGGACCCTTCTAAGGAGAGATGGTCACTGTAGTCATGGCTCCGTCAGCATTTCCTTTCCAACCCCGTCCTTTGAACTCCACATGGTCTACTTTCCTTTTCTTCTTTTTAATTTATTTATCAATTTCAAAGAAATTGACAAATAAATATTTTCACAGCTTCGAAGGTAAAATGATATCTCCCAACTTATATATTTATCCCCGAACCTTTATAATAATAGTCCGACGCTTTATAACCAATTGACGTCGCAATAGCCCTTTGGCCCCGGGCCCACATATATATCAATAAACTAATAAAATGCCTGCACCGTACCTCATTTATCGTTCGCGTACCTCGTTTATCGTTCACGCATCTACAACAAGTGACCACCATCCGATGACCCCTTCCTAGATCAACGGCATGTACGCATATCGCTCGACATCCTGGTACGAACGATAACGTGCGATGGCGCACTTTAAATGGTGGTTTTCCGGGGGTCCACCTCGCCACGTGTCGACCACTCTATGGAATCGCTCCCTAACCAGGAAATACCGCTTAGTCACCAAAATCAGTGCGATATGGGCAATCTGCCTTCGTAAATCCACTCGCGGGTTTGGTACAGTGCTTGACCATGGGTTTAAATCGAGTTTGCGTTCTCATTCATATATTCTCTGGTTGTTAACTAAGGTTCTGACCCCGGTTAGGAATTTCCAATTAACAACAAACAATGTAATTCTCTTTATTAAACGATAATTCTGCTAACGTTAACCAGAGTTCGACGACCACGCTTTATACCCACGCTTCGTCCGCGGTTGAGATTTCAATTATTCAAACAATTCAAGGGAACAACGAACACAGAGATACAACAACTGCACAATGACTCAATTCAACAGTTATATACAAGACAGTGTCCAATCACCTCACAATCAAACGAATTTCCTCACAAATAACAACTCAAGACAGTTAGATAATCAACAGAACTGAAATTCATTTAACTGGAATCAATCGTCAACACACAGAGTTTTTATTGCAGAAATCTCCTCTACTCTTCCTCTCTGCTCCTCCAATACATCCGAGGATTCAATTTATATACATTATAGTGTGACTCTTCGGTTCCTCAGCGAGGACCGTTTTAGAAAACCAAAAGCCTAATTACAATTATTCAACTAACTGAAATGTGACAGATGGATCGAACTGAACTATTCGACTTCTAAAAATCTAACTAATCTAAATGATACAGTCAGTTGAGGTATTTACACCTAGCTATTACAATTCAAATTTTTTGAACCCTCCTAGCCACAACATGTGGACAAAACTTCCTACATTGCTGGCTAGTGTCTAATGCCTCTGCATCAAGTCTTCATTATTATCACGAACATATAGATTTCTGATTTTAGCAGTGTTCCATGGGGACGCGTCCCCCAGGGTGGGGGATGCACTTCCCTGCTCCCCCACGCTCCCGAGATGGGGAAAATCCTGGGGAAAATTTCTCGACGTCCCCTTTTCTGGAAAACTTGGGGAAACTCTACGGGGGTGTTTTTCTGGTGATGAAATGCATCTCTCTTGTGGGGCGTAGGAGGGGATGTAGGGGGGATGAAAGAGGGACGCGTCCCCCGAATTTATTCGCTAATAACAATTTATAAAAACAATTTTGTCTTTCACTGCTTTCTGTGTTTATTTTTAGTTCAGTTTTCTATGGTTGTTTTAGACTTCAAATGTCATTGTCATATGATGAATTTAATTTTTGACATGCATTGTGTAGTTTCAATTGTCAAATGATGAATTTAATTTTGATGTACCTTTCATAATATTAATTCCCATTGCCAAAATGATGAATTTAGATGGAACATTGCATAATGTCAAATGATAGATTCAATTTAGTAATTTATTTTTAGATTTACATTGATGATTGCAGAAATGTCAAATGATAATTTTACTTCACACTAGTCTAATATGAAATGATGATCATATTTAGATGTGCATTTCATAATTAATAATATTTACTATCTAGTAATTTAGTTATTAACATATTGTTGGGATTTTATTTTTTTAATTTTTATATGTTAAATTTTTAATAATTTTATAATTTTGATGGCTCTGACGTCCCCCCGTTTCCCCGAAATTTCCCTAAAATTTGGGGTTGCTTATATACATCCCCCTTGTGCATATCCCTACTCCCGCATTTCCCCATCCCAGAAAATCGGTGGAACATTGGATTTTAGACATAAACATAATTACTTCAGGATGAATATTAGCTAGCTGCTATTTCACAGCATCAACCTTCTCAGGCCGCAAAGGTAGTATTATTATTGTGTCTCGAAGCTCACAACCATACACTTCTTGGAAGTCTTTAATGCTCAACTTTTCATCTATCCACGTTGGAATGATATATTCAATTTTGGTTCCAGGTAAAGGTACCTCATTAAACCTTATCTTATATCCATTGCTACATATATAAGGCTGTTTTTTTATCAAGAAAACACTCTTAAACCCAATCCCTGAACATATAGAAAGGTATAATACATATCATCTCAATAGCCATGGCCCAGAGCTCTTAAACCCAGTCTCTTCATATTTTGGAAATATGAAACAAATTTTATCGACAGTCAAGGGTAGAAAACATTCCCAATCACTAGAATTTTCTTTTGTTTTCATAACATACTTAAGCTATACAACTATGACCCAAAGTTTTCATAGTCAATCTCTGCAAATTTAGAAATGTATAGTGAATTTTATCTAAACAGTTAGGACTAGAAAGTACTTCCCCTCATCCCAATTCTATTTTCTTTTGTACATATTTCATCTAAACAACCATGACCGACAGCTCTTAAACCCAAACTACACAAATTGAAAAATACATTACAAATTTGATCTAAATAGCCAAGTCTAGGAAAAGGTCCCAATCACGAGTTCTAGTATATTCTCATTAAATATTTTATCTAAATGGCCATAGCCTAAAGTTGTTAAAGCGAAACTTCAAAACTGAGAGATTCTCTACAAATTCTACCTAAACAGTTGGTTCTAGAAAAAATCTCTCAATTGCCCCCATTCCATTATGTTTTCAAAAAATATTTCATCTAAACACCATGACCAAAGCTCCTAAACCCAGATTCCATAAATTTAAAAACACACACCAAATTCTATATAAAAATATAGGGCTACAAAAAGCTCCCAATCACCGAAAATCTATTGTATTTTTATACCATATTTCATCTAAACATCCATGAGCCAAAGCAATTAAAGAAAAACTCTTTGAATTCAGATACCTAGTGAAAATTTTATCTTAACAGACAGGGCTAGAAAAAGCTCCCAATCACCCCATCTTATATTGTTTTCATAACATGTTGCATATGAGTAGCCATTCCCAAAAGTTTTTAAACTCGATATCTGCAAATCTAGAAATAGATATTATATTTTATCTAAATAGTATATAGTCAAGGATTGAAAAACCTCCCTATCACCCCAATTTCCTTTTGTTTTATGAGTGTAGGTTTTAAGAAATGAATACATTTCTCGCCAATGTAGCCTCCTTTTCTTCTTCCATTCTTGGTAGATCCTCCAACACTGCAGAGAGATTATCTGTTGCAGTTGGTGAATCCCAGTTCATCGTTAAAGACCAACAAAGTAGCAGAGGCACCCACACCCATGACATCTCAGGTTGTAACCACGAAAGGGTTTAAACTATGCATAAATTATTTCTAATCTGTATCAATTTACTGGTTGGTGATAGTTATCCCACGATTCTTACAAATCGCTAAAATGTGTTAAACAATTCCCATTTATTTTTGCTTAGAATTAAATTTTGAATTCTGGGCATGGTAGACATGCTGCAAGATGGCTTGTTTTCTGTAGGAATCACTCATGAAAAGAGAAGAATAAAAAAAACCTTCAACAGATTATCACCCTCGCCTTCAGCTTCATCTTCCTCCATGGAATATTGAACATACAACCTCTTGAGTGCCTCGTTGCGCTGGTCTAGAAGAGTTTTGAAGGGACAGATTCCTTCTGTAAAATTATTCCCCACGATTGGAGGCATCGGGAATCCAATTTCTTGAGTTCAACCAAGTGTATAAAATCAGAGTTGGGATAGCATGGACATGCCCTTCCTCCTCCTTCGTTGGACAAACCCTGCAACGTGAGGGAAATAGACGAGGGAAATGAAAAAGTTTGATATTCGAAAAACAAAAATCCCATGAACTAGTTTTACTCAAAAGCTAAGGAAAAGGGGTTTTGAGAGAGATTATTGAACACAAACTCTACAAGGATTGTTCATGAAGGAAAAAAAAAATCCTACTAACTTTTTTATTATGGTATGGTGGTGTAAAACTTTGCATTAAGTAATGGGTTACAATGGGGTTGGAAATTATGAGAGTTCAAATGAATAAATGGTAATGAAGGACAAAAAAGCTAAAAATAAAATTGAATAAGTTTTGAGGAAGTAGAGATAACCAATGAGTGGTGGTTGAACTTGATGTGAGAAAATGAAGAAGGCAATGAGGAATTGCAAAAGTAGATTAACTAGGAAGAGAGTAGTGAAGTGAGGATGAGAGAGTTGGAGAATTTCAATGGGAAAGGTGAGTTGGTGAGCCGATGGTTGTGAAACAAAGGTTTGATGATAAAATATAGCTCAATAAAGAGTGGTCGTCAGTTCACCTCAATGAGGTCTAATGATCACACTAGAGTGAGGTTACGAGAGATATGTGATTACAAAGTAGCAGGTTGGATGCAATGTAGGATGAGATTTCAAATGAGAAAGAATCAAATGAACTAATGGGAAACCATATCCTAAGGCCAAAGTAGGATGAGAACCTAGTAGTGGGCATGGCACTAGACAATAGCAAAGTTGGCCTTATACCAACCCCGCCCCTTATGCTTCTTAAATACAAATAGGTAACACTACACTAGCGTGTTAATAATGGTTCAAGTCCACCTCGTAGTCATCTTACTTATGGAGGAACAATAACAATTAGAGGAAGTAGTCTTAACAATAGTGCAAGCTTGACTATTAAGAGTAGCACTCTTGGGAGTTTTAGTTATTTAGAGCAAAAAAAATAAGAGTTTCATGAATTGTAGTACCTATAATGCTTTGAATTATAACCTAGGAGCATGTAAGAGAAATAATATTAGAGTGATGTACTATTTAAAAAACTTAGTCATATGTAAATGCTTTAGAAAACAAACATAATGATCCACATACCTTGATACAAAAAAAAACCTTTAAAATGACACTTTTAAAATCTCTTATGTAGTTACCTCATGTCATTCGGTTAGATATCACAATTATTTATGTAAGTAATCTTGCAATAATATTTTTCATTCTCTTAAAGGAACTCTTTCTAGACATGCACCCCATAAAGTATAAATCATCCTAACATATACATTTGAAGTAATATAAATCATCCTATGACTATCCTCGAAAGAATTATCACTCATAGCCTTGGTGATGGTGTAAGG